>JZKD02S2191807.1:195655-229605 GCA_000966675.3 Picea glauca | reverse complement strand
AATTTCGTAGGGAGAAGGGGAAAATGCGAAGTCAAAATTTCACACCCAAACGAGGAGAACCCAAGAAGAGACAATGCTGAGGGAAGGGAATGGAACAAATTCGTATATGCTAATATCGATTAACGACGGGTGAATCATATGTTGGGAAAAATTTCCCATGCAACACCTAGAGGTGGAACCAAGGAAGAAAACGTCGTGGAAGGCTCATGTGGGCGAATTTGTTACACAATAATTTACACAGAGGTTTAAATAAAATCGTTGACCAAGGGGTTTTAAAAGGGTTCAAGCATTATCTACCAGTTGATCAATCCAGGAGATGATAACCACTACAAGACCTCCTCCACCTTCTCGCGACTACTAGAATTAACAAAAAAAAGCGATCAAGGAGACACAACCGATAATAATATGAATTTCAATCTTCTGGTGGTTGTCATTACAATTCACAATTCATGAAAATCGACAATACCATTACAACCTTTTAACCTAATTAGTGTCCATTTATATCAATCCTTAAACCAATTCCAAAAACCTATACACAATAAAACTAGATATAACGAAAACTGAAATGAAAATACATGACCGAAGGCGAGAAGTCAATGACGCTCTCCCACTCTTGCGCTCTGCCCAACTTCCCACTTGCTAACTGTGAAGACGTCACTGGTACCTCCCAGCGAACGCTAGGGGTACTCTTCTTCCCCCTTAACCCCCCCAGCTGCAAAGGGGTCATACGCACAAACCGGAGAAAAATATAGCTCCTAGCTCACCTCGCAAGGTAGAGCTACCACTCTCTATCCGAATTGGGCATCCCAACTCCCACAAGAAAAACAATTCAAGAGAAATTTCAGCAGCGTAACTTTATGCATACCAGTCGTGATCCATTCTTGTCCTCCACCATTTCTTTTAAGAGTTTTCTTAGTGACTTTTTTCCAAATGCACATTAAATTCTTTTTTATTAATTTATTTTTAGGAAAATTCTCCCCTGCACACTTGTCCCCCGATCCCTTAGGTGCACCAAAAATTCATTTAATTAATCAATTTAAAATGCCAATTTCCCTCACCCACCTAAAAACGTTCCTCTAAACTCTCCTCGATGTCCCTTTATTCCCTTACCTTTCCTTTAATCACTGACATCTTTCTTAAAGATTAGTTGAGTTCGAAATTAGAAAGTTCTCTAGACTAGGTTTCCTTCTATGTTCCACTTTCCTTTTGTATTTAAGTTTCCCCTTTTTGGTCTAAGTTCTAAATTAGCAGGTTTTGTACTTAACCAACAATTAATATATTAAATAATTTAATCCTTCATTAAAAAAAAAAAAAATCATTTAATTTTCACCCCCATTTTTTTCATCCCCCCCTTTATTACTTGCTTAATTTAATTTTTTGTTCTCATGCCCTACTTAGACCTAGGCTTTAAATTCAACTAGGCTCAACAAAATTGTTTTTAAGGGAAATTTTATAATTTTTAAACTTTACTTATGCAAACATTATCTTAAGGATGACCAGGTCAAAATGAAATATTGTTTTCTAGGTACCTAGGGTCATTGACTCACCAATGTTAAAACAACGACGTGCCCTTCAAGACACACTATGTGCTCCAAGGGTTCCACTCGCCTTTTGATTGATTTTGGTAGACATCTTCCCTTGGAGTCAATACTCTGTCGGGCGACCTTGTGGGAGACTAAGGGCCTCTAAGGAATAAGGACCCTACCTTATTGTGTGCCCCTTAGAATATTCGTGAGCAATTGTCTCAGTCTTTCCTCACGGCATCGTGGATCTCTCAAACTAGGTAATTGTTAACCTATAGTTGGAGCCACAATGGGAGTGCTAGTAGGTTGCGGCAGGGCTGTTGTCACACCTCTACCTCAATATCTCTGGTTTTCATGCGTGACTCCTTTACTCCAAATGTGAGTTTGGCTAACAAGTTATCATCAGCCTGCATCCATCAATGAACATGTCAACGATTTATAAACAACGTCATAATATACCAATCATATGTCTCATATGTAATAAAATAAATACGCAAACCATAAACCGTCCACTCCCTGACTCGATCCGGAGTCCAAGGAGGTCCATCGATGCCATCGGCATCCTCAATCTATCCAGAGTCCTCTACACTCAGGAAAAACCAGTCAATAGCACCTATCGATACAAATAAAATCAAATGTATATCATCGAATAGACAACATCATCATAATCCATAAGTGAAACAGTCAATCATATAATGAACCAGACCACTTGCACCTAAGTGTCCTCAAAGAATAAGTCCAATCAAGTGTGCGCAAGAGCGGGATGTTACATACACCCCCTCTTGTTTTAAACCTCATCCTGAAGTTTCACATTATATAAGTGTAGAAATAAAGTATCTCACAATATCTAAGTGTCTAGCTATCAAACAAAAATGGAAACTGCTGACGCATATCATATGCATCCTCCCAGGTAGTTGAGTGTGGACTATAAATGTCCTACTATACCTTGACCTGATCGACATTTTGACGTCGTAGCTATTGAATGTGACGGTCCATAAAGCGGATTGGCTCCATTGTGATCGCACCCTCACCCAACATCCACCGAGAACTTCGTCAATCTCATGCATAGGCTCACTGACCTAAAGTTGCACACAAATACAAGATAAACATCGCGCAACGCCTCAAAGAATGAGGCACATATATTCGTTAGGCCCTTCATAAATATGGTTGACGCTATGCGCATCGACAAACCTTTATGCCAAAATTGTGCTTCTTCCATCTCCTTTTGTATCGTTTTTATTTGTTCCTTCAATTCTTGGATCGCTTTTGGTCCTACCATGACACCATCCTTGAGTTGACCCCAACTCAAAGGCGTCTGACATGGTCTCCCACAAAGAAAATCAAATGGCGCCATCTTAATGGTTATTTGATAGCTATTGTTGTAAGCCATCTCTACCAGTGGAAAAAACTATTCCCAACATTTTTGTTGGTCCAACACGTGCATACGCAACACAACCTTCCAAATTTTGGTTCGTTCATTTTGTCTTCCTGTCTGCCTCTAGGAGATATGTGATACTAAAGTTAAGTGGGGTTCCTAAGGTCTCTTGGAAACTAGTCCAAAATCGTCTTGTAAACACAGATCCTCGATCGGATATGATCATTTTGGTACGTCTAGAAGTCTCAATATTTCGCTGATATAAACTTTATCTATACCTGGCGCCTATTGCGTCATACACACAAGGTCAAAATGTGAACTCTTCATCAGAGTGTCAACTATCACGAAAATCGAGTCGTGCCTCCTTGTCGTTAGCGGAAATTTCCACAATGACTTCCATAGAAATGACCTCTCATTTCGATTCTGGAATAGCGGGTGGCAGCAACAATCCTATCGAATGTCTATGTTCAACCTTCACCTGACGACCTTCTAGACATCCCGTCACACAGTTGATGATGTCCGCTTGTGTGCCTTCCAAAGGAATAAGGGCTTAAGTTCTATCCTCACCTTCATGACTCCTAAATGATCCATGTACACTGCTCTATGAGCTTCGCATAAGATCAAAACTTCTTAATTTTTTGTTGGGCTGCAAGTAAATCTGATTATTATATATCAATGATCTATCGTTTTCCACAATATATCCCTCAATTTTGGTACCAACATGGTGTGTTTCCCAATGGAATTCCTTAACCTCTTTATATCAGTCATCGTCGCATCATATTTAGAATAATTTCACGAAGATTCGTCCGAAGAGGCACCACTGACAATAAGCGTGCTCTTTGACTCAACACATTTTCCTCTATTCAATGTTCCTTTGATGTAGGTAGTCTCAAAATCATACTCGCATAACAGTTCTGACCAACGGCTTTTTGGCGCGTTCAAGTCACTTTGCATAATAAGGTGTTTCAAACCACTGTGGTCTGTTTTTCTTTTTTGTTCAAAATTTTGTCCAATCAAGTAGTGTCTCCACATCCTCAGGGCATACACAATGGCTAATAACTCCAATTCGTGCGTCAAGTAGTTATCCTCATGCTTTCTTAAATTTCTCGAGATGTAAGCGATCACTTGACCGTCTTGCATCAAGACTCCACCTAAGCCTTCCTTGGATGTGTCTGTGCATACCAAGAATTCCTCGTCCATGTCAGGGACTTTTGGTATTAGCGATGTCGTCAACAGCTCCTTGAGCCATCAAAATTATTCCACACAATTCTCGGTCCATACAAACTTCTTGTTCTTCTTCTGCAATTATGTAATCGGATTTGCTATCTTCGAAAAACCATCGACAAACCGTCGATAATGTCCTGCTAAACCCATGAAGCCACATACTTCTGGGACATTTGTCAGCGCAGGCCATTCCATAATAGCCTCTGCCTTTGCTGGATGCACAACAATACCTTCGCTAGAGATAACCTGCCCTAAGCAATGAATCCTCGATAGCATTGCGAACGCTTCCCGTAATTTGTTCTCTCGCAACACTGTAGTACCAAGCGTAAAAGTTTGTCGCGATCTTTCGTCATTCAATAATATATCAAAATGATGTCAATGAATACTTGAAAAAACTTGTCCAAGTATTTGCGTAACACCCCTTTCATCAATCTCATTAATTCCCCTGGGGAAGTTTCTCGTCCACACGACCTACTGTAAACTCGTAGTGTCTGAACTGCATCTTGAAAAGCGGTCCTTGGAATATCTTCCTCCTCAATTTGCAACTAGTGATAACCAGATCTATGGTCAATATTTGAATACACTGTCGCGCCATTTCCTTTGATCAAGCAAATCGTCCATACTAGGCAACGAATACAAGTTCTTGATCATTGCCTCGTTCCATGACGGTAGTCAATATAGAGTCTCCACGACCCATCCTTATTATGTATGAGAATAACAGGTGCACCCCAAGGTGACACACCTAGACATATATGTATTAGGACCAACAACTCCTTCCATTGCATTTTCAACTCCTGTAACTCATGGGTTGACATCTAGTAAGGCGCTCTTGCTATCGGTTTAGTTCCAGGTTTTGAGTCAATTTTAAACTCAAACTCCTTTGTGGACAAAAATCTAGGTAACTTTTTTGAAGCACATTAGCAGTACTCGTTCCATGGGAAGGTCCCTCAAATACTTATGTCAGGACCTTGTCGTTCAATGCCAAGATTGCATATAGCTTGCATCCCTGTGCATGCTCTTATATACTTGTAGGGAATAATTGAACCTCATGGATACTCCATGGTTCCTTCCTACAAACACTCGTCTATGTCCCTCATCATCGACCAAACTCAACCGTTTCGTCTTACAGTTGAGTATCGCCTCATGTGATTCCAACAGTCTGCTCCAATCACGTTGTCAAGATCTTACACTATTCCCCAAGTCAAAGCGACAGTTCAACCCCCTTCCTTCAACCATCTGGCTGGCACCTGAATCCATATTGACGAATCTAAACTCATCTTGTCGAATGCCTTTACCTGAATCCATTCAACGCGACACTAGGAATAGAGCTCTTTGTAGCACTAAGATCTAAAAAATACTAAGTTTGGTTGGATATAGTACCCGACACCTCGAGCACAGTGGTCTGGCGCTCGGCCCGATGGTTATTCACCACGATCAAGAATCACGTGGGCCTCGCCCATATCACAATGGTATTGGGTCCTATTGAACTAGCCGCTCTAGCCTTTTCAACCGGACAATCTTGTTGGTAAGGTGGCTCTCCACATAAACAACACCCGTCTCTGGTCTAATATGCCTAGCTCCGAAGTAGAATTTGTTGGCCTACCAACCTAAGATCCAAGTTTGTTATGCTGACAAGCCTAACTGTGGATGTTGGTGACAGTCCCCTGTAGGCGGTCTTCTGTTGAGGAACCTGTAGTCGTGGTGTCGAGAAAAAGGTTTCTATAGACGTATCTTACTACAAAGATGTCTTGTCTAGTTGGCGTCTGATGCTTCTATGCACCAGATGTTGTCAGTCCAGGAGGTCTTGCAAGAGTCCTACCTTGACTCTCATGGTCAATTCCTTCTTATCTAAGAGGCCTACTGGACTGCATCGTGCAACGTCCAAGGAATTTAGATCCTCACCTTCACATGAAAGTTGGATTTAAGGCCGATCATGAACTTGTTGATCTCCAACTTCTTCGTGCTCAGATGCGAGGCATACCGAAGTAGCTTCCAAAATCTAGTCTCACAATCTGGCATCGTACGACCACCATGTCGTGAGGTGTTGATCTCATTGAGTTGTTGCTCAATGAATTCCTCTGTTAAAACTTCTACTGAAACCATTCCTCAAATCGTTCCCATAACACGGCTTCGAAGACCATGTTTAGATGAGGTAGGAGCGTCCTCCACCATATAAGAGCGCTCCCCTTTAGCTGAAGACTGCCATGTGAACCTTCATGCAGGGGGTTGTAACTATGAAGCGCGAAGCACATCGCCTTATTCTCCAGCCATGTCTTAGTAGTTTCACTGTCCGTGGCACCCAAGAGCTCAGAAACTTGACCTTATAGAGTTCCTGGTGAACACTACCAGTACCAACTGGGGTGCGTTGTGTACCCTTAGGGGTACATGAACCCTGGCCTCGTCTCTATCAGCCGGTTAATCGTGGCCTCTGACATTTCCCTGGAAGGACCCTGTTAGACCCAACGCATATTTTGCGACAATACGCTCATGCTTAAGACTTTTTCATATCCCTGGGGGTTGGACCCCTCTGGTTTGAATGCTACTGGAGGCGTCGTGCCTCCTCCCCTAGCACCATGTCGTGAATCTCTACGACGTCCTCTAACCCTGATTACCACAAGGATAGGTTAATAATTCAATTAGCACTGAGTATTAATCGAGGGATTAATTCAATGGAAGGCGTGGCTACCCACTGTCGTAGGGTTGAACCCACTCTGATACCATATTTAATGGCCCCATCGTTACGACGACAAAAGCGACATACAACAAGTAATTTTTTTTTTCTTTTAATGTTTTGTTAGGAAAAATACCTCACAATTTAATAACGACATCAATGACAAAGGTGCAATATAAATGAAACAACATTAACTCATTGACAACAATCATGAAGAAATCCAACACATCATCATCGTGAATTATGAACACAGACCGATGCAATAACACAATAAAAAGAGGCCCCTAATTAGAGCCTTTATACAATTAATCCTGACACACATACAACACGACTCAATCGCTCAACTATGCTCATAGGGACAATCATCAGATAACTTAACGAATCATAAGGATCGATAAACATCCATTCCATCAATCCATCATTCCTAATATCATTGTGCAAGGGTAACCACCATTGTATCAATCATACATCAACATATTTTTACCAACACAAGAGAAAGCTAGTTACTTATTCAACAAGTATCAACATCCTTCTGTGACGAAATCAACCAATTACTTAATCAAGAACACACCAACCATAAAATGACGCAAGAGCCAACAACATTAACATAAGTATACGTCAACATTACAATCAAGGCGCAAGGAATCTAACAACATTAGAATTCAAGGTGCAAAAGAAACATTGGGTCTATTCCAAGGCTCAAGGTAAACAAATTCGAACCCAATCATACTATCTCCTAAATAACATTATTAAATGGTGCACAACAATGCTATTACAACATGCATCACATTATTCGAGGTGCACAAGTAATTAGCAATAATTTCAAGGGAACAATAGAAATAAAATAATTATCCAATCCTATATCAACATAGTTTTAAAGGCACAACCCAAAGAAAAATCATCACAAAGGTCATTGCGCAATATAATATTTTGATCCACAAGAAAGCGTTCTATGAGTTGAATGGGTAAGGTCCGACAACGAATCCTTACGATGTGTCTAGACCACTCACATAACGAGTTAATATCAAAAGGAAATCAATAAAGAAACTACGACAAGACCATCTAACCAATTTACCACCTCCTCAAGTACTCCACAAAATTAGTACTCACCATTTAAAAAGTCCCCCTCCCTTAAAATCAAGAAACAACAATACTTGCCAACTATCCATGGGTTCCTTCCTTAAGGTAATTAGCATTTATTAACCTCTATATCCCTAAAAGAATTACTTGATACCCTTATTAAGTCCATAGTTAATCGACTTGTGAGAAAAATGGGATATCACAATTCCCTACTAACCTTAACACTAACACCAATACTTGTTCATGACCATCTATGCTATGGATTCACGGATCAGAGTAAAGAGTAGAATATCCAAGGTGGGGATATTTAACAACACTACACCTAAGTTATAAATATTCTCGAAGAGGAGATATTATGGGCATTAGTTCGAGATCAATTCAAGTCTTCAAAGGAGAACATAGGGTTGAACAAACACGTGAAATGGCATCGCCAAAAACACCGACCTCAATCATTTCACAAATTTACTCAGTTATATTGAAAAATAAGAACTTTAACATTCTCAACCACCCTTCCAAGAACAAGGGTTAATAATCTGTCAAGGTCGCTGACAGGGCACATCATCCTCTCGCTAAACACATGGGGTTCTTAATGGGTTCTAGGACCACCAACTACGTTGACCAGGTAGGTAAAGAAGGTGGAGGAATTGTGCATAGTTTAGCTGGTGCGTTTAATGACGGAAGGGAGTAATTGAGTGGTGCATGCGTTATGAGCAAGAAGTTCAGGTAGGGTAAAAAAACATAAGGGATACAAGGTAACTACGCAGAGAGTAAAGGCGAGGATTTGGTGGAGGTTATAACGCCAAAACACACGGTTCTTTGCCCCCAAATCGCAAAGGATACATGCGAGGAAATCGTGGAGATGAAGCAATGTATGATGAGCCAGAAGAATGAGCACGGAGCCCTTTTCTCCTCAGAAAATGCAGGGAATTTACCCAGTTGCGGGGCATATAGGAGACACGGGGATTACTCACCCAGAATCTCTCTGAGGGATAGGGGATCGCAGGGATTTCTTACCGAGGAAAAAAAGGGGATCGTTGAGTAGAGCTCGAGAACTACACTCTAAGTGGCATTAGAACCAACAACAGGAGTGGGAGACTCAAAAATTCTTTATTTTAGTTCTCATCAGCGCAGCTAGATCACCTGGAGATTTTAGCTCGGTCCGGAATCGTAGCCAAACAACAGTTTATATCAAGCGGGAGAATCATTGCTTGGAACAAGGGAAATGCCAGACAACACTTCTAGAAACACGATAGGTGCATCATTGATAGCAATGGGAAGAAATGAGTGTTTATAAACATTTAACTCAAACAGACGTGAGGTTAACCAGCGTGGGCAATGAGCCCAGGAATACGCTGCAAGTTCAAAAGGATCAAGGCGATGTTGGAAGTTTAAAAAAAAAATGTTTGCAAGACAGTGACATAACTAACAATCAACCTAATGGGTGATAGCAATAACAACAGTGATTCGTGCAACAAGCCATCGAATTGGAAGTAACAATGCTGGGAAAAAATTCTCAACATCAGGGTGATGTTTTTCCACATACAAAAATTTCGCAGGGAGAAGGGGAAAACACAAAGTCAAGATATCACACCCAAACGCAGAGAACCCAAGAAGAGACAACTTTAAGGGAAGGTAAGGGAACAAAGTCTTGGAGGTTAAGAGGGATTAATGATGGGTGAATCATGTGTTGGGAAGAATTTCCCGTGCAACGCCCAGAGGTGGAACCAAGGAAGAAAACACCCCAGAAGGCTCATGTGGGCGAATTTGTTACACAAGAATTTACACAGAGGTTTAAATAAAATCGTTGATAAAGGGGTTTTAAGGGGGTTCAAGCATTATCTACCAGTGGATCAATCTAGGAGATGATAATGACTACAATACCTCTTCTGCCTTCTCGCGGCTACTAGAATTTAAAAAAAAAAAAGTGATCAAGGAGACACAAACAATAATAATATGAATTTGAATCTTCTGGTGGTTGTCATTACAATTCGCAATTCGTGAAAATCATTAATACCATTACAAACTTTCAACCTAATCAGTGTCCATTTCTATCAATCCTTAGACCAATTCCAAAAACGTATACACAATAAAATTAGATATAATGAAAACTCAAATGAGAATACATGACCGAAGGTGAGAAGCCGATGATTCTCTCCCACATTTGTGCTTCGTCGAGATTCCCACTTGCTAACCGTGAAGACCTCACCGGTACCTCCCATCCAATGCTAGGGGTACTCTTCTTCCCCCTTAGCCCCATGAGCCGCAAAGGGGCCACACACACAAACCAAAGAAAAATATAGCTCCCAAATCGCCTTGCATGGTTGAGCTACCACTATCTATCCGAGCTGGGCATCCCAACTCCGACAAGAAAAATCAATCATGATAAAATTCGGCATTTTAACCTTATGCATACTAGTCGTGATCTATTCTCATCCTCCGCCATTTGTTTTATAGATTTTCTTAGTGACTTGTTTCCAAACGCACATTAAATTACTTTTTATTAATTTATTTTTAGGAAAATTATCCCCTGTACACTTGTCCCCCGATCCCTTAGTTGCACCAGAAATTCATTTAATTAATTAATTTAAAATACCAATTTCCCTCTCCCGCCTAAAAGCGTTCCAAAAAACGCTCCTCGATGTCTCTTTATTCACTTACCTTTTCTTTAATGACTGACGCCTTTCTTAAAGCTTAGTTGAGTTCAAAATTATAAAGTTCTCTAGACTAGATTCCCTTCTATGTTCCACATTAATTTTGTATTTAAGTTTCCCCTTTTTGGTCTAAGTTCTAAATTAGCAAGTTTTGTACTTAGCCAACGATTAATCTTTTAAATAATTTAATCCTCCATTAATTATTATTTTTTACATTTAATTTTCACCCCCATTTTCTTCATTCACCCCTTTATTACTTGCTTAATTTAATTTTTAGTTCTCATGTCCTACTTAGACCTAGGCTTTAAATTCAACTAGGCTCAGCAAAATTGTTTTTAAGGGAAATTTTATAATTTTTAAACTTTACTCATGCAAACATTAGCTTAAGGATGACCAGGTCAAAATGAGATATTGTTTTCTAGGTACCTAATGTCATTAACTCACCAGTGTTAAAACCATGACATGCCCTTCAAGATGCACTATGTGCTCCAAGGGTGCCACTCGCCTGCATTCATGTTTCATTTATGTGACGTTCCCTTCAAGACGCAGTACATGCTCCAAGGGTGTCACTCACCTTTTGAATGATGTTGGTAGATGTCTGCCCTTGGAGTCAATACTCCATCAGGATCCCTTGTGGGAGACTAAGGGCCTCTAAGGAATAAGGACCCTCACTTATTGTGTGCCCCTTAGAATCTTCATGAGCAGCTGTCTCAGTCTTCCCTCATAGCATCGTGGATATCTCGAACTAGGTAATCGTTAACCTACAATTCAAGCCACGGCGGGAGTGCTAGTAGGATGCGGCAGGGCTACCGCCACACCTCTCCCTCAATATCTCGGGTTGTCATGCGTGACCCCTTTACTCCAAATGTGAGTTTGGTTAGCAATCTATCGTCATCCTGCATCCATCAACGAACATGTTAGCGATCTATAAAAAACTTCATAATATACCAGTCATATGTCTCATATGCAATAACAGAAATATGCAAACCATAAACCGTCCACTCCTTGACTCGATCTGGAGTCCAAGGAGGTCCATCGATGCCATTGGAATCCTCAATCTGTCCAGAGTCTTGCACACTCAGGAAAAACCAGTCAATAGCACCTGCCGATACAAATAAAATCGAATGTATATCCTCATATCGACAACATCATCATAATCCATAAGTGAAACAGTCAATCATATAAAGAACCGAATCACTTGCACACAAGTGTCCTCAAAGAATAAATCCAATCAAGTATGCGGAAGAACGAGATGTTACATATTAACATATGACATATATTTAAATTATATGTGGTTCGACATATTTTACATAGATGAAAAAACCAAAAAGATATTTTAACTCTTCCTTAAAACTTATTAAAAATGAAATTATAATAAAAAATTAAAACAAATTTATATTTAATATAATTAACAAAATTATATTTAATATAAATTCTTTTTAAAATGTACAAAAGAAAATTGTTACTATCTATGTGTTTAATACATATATGTTATGCACATTCAAGTGGTTCACTTGCATGGCATGCATATAAGGGTTATCTAGTTTTGGAAATCAAGTTTGCACGTATTTAGATAGTGTGAGTCACCATCTAAGTGTTAGTGGTCAAAGTGGTAAACAAATAAGAAAACAACTTATTTCTATTTGTTAGGTAAGCATGAAGAGTTTTAAGGCTCATGAGTGGTAAGTGGATTGGTTAACATGAAGAGTTTTAAGACTCATGAGTGGTAAGTGGGTTGGTTAAAATGTGATTTAGTCCTTACATAAAGAGTTTTAAGGCTCATGAATGGTAAGCGGGTGGGTTAGCATGAAGAGTTATAAGACTCATGAGTGGTAAGTGAGTTGGTTAACATGTGATTTAGTCCTTATCTAGTTATCTATTCAATTTTGTGAGTTTCTTTGGGATACATGGATCTTCTTTAAATCTATTTATACCCTAAAAAAAGAGCATGAAAACTTTGAGTAAGAAAACATGTGGTTGGTTAAAATGTGATTTAGTCCTTACATAAAGAGTTTTAAGGCTCATGAATGGTAAGTGGGTGGGTTAGCATGAAGAGTTATAAGACTCATGAGTGGTAAGTGAGTTGGTTAACATGTGATTTAGTCCTTATCTAGTTATCTATTCAATATTCAATTTTGTGAGTTTATTCAACTTTGTGAGTTTCTTTGGGATACATGGATCTTCCTTAAATCTATTTATACTTAAAAAAAAAAAAAGAACATGAAAACTTTGAGTAAGAATTCCACTCCAATAACATTAATAATGTTACCTACCAAGCAACTTCTATTCTTATGAGTTTATCTCCTTAAGTATGATTAAGGAATAAACATATGAACTTATTATATTTAACGATATAACTATTTTCATGATTTTTGAACTTTAAAATTAAAATGAATAAATAAATTTTTTGTTCAGAGATAAAGAAATTAAGATTAAAAAAATATGTGAAATATTTTCAGTCAGATTTAATTATTTAATTTATTTATCAAATTTAATTATTTAATTTATTTATCAAATTTAATTATTTATTTTATTTTATTGACCCATGGGTAATGAAACTTAGAAGCTTCCCTAGCAGTGTAGGGAAGAATACAATGTAATAGAAGAATTGATGAAAGTTAGCAGCTTGAGCACACATTTATTTACTATCGGATTAAGAAATAGAACATTTGAGAAGTGATGTGCCTAGATATGTAATTTTCACCAACATTTTGGATGCGTTGGGCTACCATAGGCATTAGCCAATATTATTCCCCCAGTGCATTTGATCTCAAAGTTGAACTCTTTCATGTCTTTAACATAAATCTTTCTCAATAAGATTTTAGTTATGTCAACCTTGCTAGCAGTCACAGAATCCACGATGAGATAAAAATAATTGAAGAAAATTGTATGACTGAAAAACACATTACCTTCCCTCGGAAGGAATGGGTAGGGCTCATACAAGTTTGTTAATCTCAAAGCATACAACTGGTTCTATTGTTGCATCAAGAGTAGTGGGGTTCTCTACCGCTGAGATTGGAGGAGACGTTGTACATATGTACATGACAACGTCTAAAATATTAAACCAACAGAGATATATCTTAAACCCATATCTATCAAGCACCGAGAAGGATCAAATTTCAGAAGGTGTAATTTATTTTTAATCATTTAATATTAAGGAATTAAAACTTGAGATGAAATGAAAAGATAAAAGAATTTCACCTTAATAAATTTGATCCCTTTGGGTGCTTGTAGATTCAGATTTAAGATAAATCTACGTTATGAATAGTTAAACAAAAACGTAACTCGGACTAACCACATCTGCAATGAGGTTTAAATCTACTAAGAAGGTTAAGATTTGTCCTTTTCCATATCCTACAATGACTGTGTCGAGAGTTTCTATAGTTCTACACATAACATTAATCTGAAAGTGAAATATCGATTGGTTTCAATAAACTATGTTTAATATTTATGATGACTCGGTTCCTTCCATCCATTCATGAAAGGGTTCTGTCAAATTTCTCTCAATCATGCTTGGCCAAGTGGTTCCTCTCTGCTTGAAAGTCAGAGCCTAACCACAACAACACATTTCGAACAATAGCCCAATTAGGGTGGCGACTGGTGGAAGGAGTAAGGGTGACGTGCAATAAATGCACGTCGCCTCCATCCCTAGTTCATTAATTCCTTAGTACACGTCAGCAAGATTCCATTAACTCAATGAATTAAACCATGTATAGAAACCATCAACCATTAAAACCAATAGCGCGACCCATATCCACTTATTCCATAACATAATTATAATGCATATCAACTATATAACTCAATAAATCGCATAGCTATTAACTTAGTAGTTAGGATAACAACAATCCTTTAAATTTTGATGCATGTAGGGTAGTATATTTGCATGGTTAGATTCATTCCTTTTGCATTTGTTATATTGCTTTTGCTTTTTTCCAACTGCTCCTTATGTCTTGTTACTAACATGTATGATGTGCAGGTGGCCCAAGAATAGATACTAATGGTATCAATGAGTAGTGTAGGTTGTTGTAACATAAATTTAGAGCTTAGAACATAACATGCCTTATTCATGATTTACTTGTCGCACATAGAACCAACACATAATAAGCCCAATCCATCGCCAATAAAAACAAGATCTCATCAACCAGGTAAGAAGTGTCAAACAATAGCATGGCATCAAATAAGAACCGGATATTATCTCCAATCTTCAAGGGGGTCCCACCTACTAGTATTATTTAGCTTTATAATAATAGGCTTTAGCAACTCTTTGCGGGAAAAATTTCGTTGCGATTTTAATTGTCAACAAATTGGCGACTCCACAGGGAAAATTGTTTTCAACAGATTTAGAACTCAGAACTCATGGTTTTGCAGACTAAGAATAGCGGTCAAGAAGATATCTCCAGGAAGATTATGCAACAGGGGGAAGTGAGCGGATTTAATGGAAAAATGACCAGGAATTTGGGAATAACTCATGAAAAGTGTTAAGTATGAGGGGTTTTAACACTATATGCATAATCATTCAACCAAAATCTGCTCTTAACTTCAAGGAGAAAATTTTTAGACTTTCTCTTAAAAATCTCAATGGATGAAGAAATGGCAAGAATAAGCGGGAGATAACCAATTCCTTATAAGATAACAGTGGAAATATATAACAATTTCAAGGGTGCCTTCATAGGAGACATCACGACAGATGTGTAAGCTCGATTGTTATTGACTAACAATGCTTTGCAGGAGCATCATTGTGGTAGAATTGATCCAACATCCTATTTTGACCAAATTAACTAAAAAATGACAGGAAACAAAATCATGACATAAGTATAATTGCAAAAATTAAAACATCAGCAATAAAAGATAGAAATGAAAAAGCAACAAGGAAAGTGTTAACACAACAAGCAGAAGTCAAACTATTGTAAAGGAGAAAAAAGAAGCACAAAATGAAAGCAGATCTAGGCTACTAGTATACAGAAAATCCAAACAGCATTAGAACTTTTCACGTTGGTCCATCGTAATGTTTCAAACGAGAACCATTAGTGTTGTAGGAAAATGATTGCTCATGTAGATGTTTTAGAATGTAAGAGTTGGTATCCAGGACAAAATCAATTTTGAAAGGATCCAGAAATAACACTTGGAACTATGAGGTAATTATCAGCCCTTTAATGTATATGATTAGATCATCAAGGTATATATGGATGTTGATCAATTCATCAAGAGTTTTGTGTATAGTTTTTTTAAAAGCGATACTTGCATCAAGTAAGACAGAAATATGGCATTTATAAGACATGGTACCCCAACTAGTGATAAGAGTGGTTTTGTAAGCATCTTCCCCCTTTACTTTGATTTTCCTGAAACCCAAAAAACTGTCAAGTAAGTACCTCAAATGTAACTCTACAACCTGCTGTAGAATTATTCCCATGTTGAGAGGATGAAAAGGAGTTCTCATAATATCTTGACTGGAAGTGCAGAAATTAATGCAGGTTCTAATATGATCAGTGGTCTTTGAAGAACGTATCCAACTGGAAACCAATTCAGGGTGAACTGAAAAAATAATCCCAACCCTTAAAAAAATTTCCACCTCCCTTTGAAAAGTTGCTTTAAATGTAGAGTTAATAGATCTTTATTCTTGCATAGCTAGTTTCATGTTTTCCTTGATGGGAATAGCGTTCTGTAAAAGACCAGGATCAAAACCACAGAGATCCTTATACAGCCAAGAAGAAACCTCTTGAAATCCACCAAGTAGCTTGGCAATCTTCATTTCTTCTTTATCAGAATATTGGGTACTTATGTTAACATTCCTTGAAGATTTGATTGCCTAAATGTTCAAGGGGATGGTTTCACCCACCCTCCTTCGTAACTCCTCTTCATTTTGTTTTTCTTTGTATTACCTACATCACTCGATGAAAACGAACTCTTAAGAGGAGTCAAGCCCTTAGGAATCTTATTGTTTTCTACAGATATAATTTCCTCGAGCTTGAGAGGTTCATCTTGAATGAAATCATAAATGATCTCATCATTAGGGAGGGCCTACCAAGATTCTACATTTTTCAGGGATATATGGACAATATAGATATTGAAAATAACAATCAGGCATGTGAGGCAAGAGTTGTTGATTAGGAGAAGCCGCAAAGGAAGCTAACGGATCAACCATTGAATTCAACTCCCTCTTAACATGAGTGATGTTGAAAGATAAAAGGTTCGAGATAAGCGCCCAAACAGTTTGGGTGTATCGTTCTATCATCTTTTTTCTAGGAGAGCATATCTTACGTATTAGGTTCACAACAAGCTCAGAATCTCCAAAAATTGAAAGGTGATTACAACCAATATTACGGGCATTTTCAATGCCTAATAATAAAGCTTTGAATTCAGTGACATTTTTTGTACAAGAAAACTCTAACCTGTAAGACAAATTATGAATTTTTCCTGCAGGGGAAACCAAGATAATGCCAGCCCCATTACCTTCATTAGAGCGTGAACCATCAAAGTGCATGTTCCACATATCATCGTCTAAATCGATTTGTTCCAAAGGAATATTATCCTCCTCAACAAAGATGGAATACACTCCTAGGTCCTCTTCGATATAGTTTACACTAGATTGTGGAACATTCTCTATGTAGGGTGAAATCCTTCCCTCTCTAAGGACTATAATTTTATTTCCATTCCAAGGCACGAACAAATGTGTCATGTCAAGTGAGAGGTACCCACCTGTTAAGGCTTGCCAATCTCTTCCTAATATAATCGAGTAATTTCTTACAGGCATATCAATTACCTGAATGTTGAGGGTTGTCCTTATTTCAGGATGAGCGCATAAAACCAAGGTCACATCCTTAATCTCACCTATGGTTGTTTTTTGTAGACTATTATAGGAGAGAATGCTTCTGGAATTTTCATTTGTACAAGACAAGCCTAGCTCTTCCATAATAATATTCAACATCACACTTGGGCCCAAACCGCCATCAATGGGGCAACAATGGGCGATCTTATCCATAATCTTTACAGAAATATAAAAAGAGGGATTTTTTACAGGATATCTAAAGTTATGTACACCTACTTTATTTACAGAAGAGTCCTCTTCTTTTACCTCTTCATAAATATTGGCTACAACGGAATATTTTCCTTCCATGAATTTTTTCAGATGCATATGTTGTTCAGGGACGAAAACCATGTTTATAAGGGTTGCATCTGCTTTGATGTTGTCCAACTGATTCAAGATGTTGTATTTAGAAGAGGGGAGAGGGAGAGTAATTCCTTGACTCTCAAGAACCTTGGGAACCTGAATAGTAGCAGTGGGTGAGGATGAGCTCGGGCTAGAAGAACTGTGTGGAGGATCAAATTTACCCTTTGGGGCATAGGATTTGTTCCTAGTATTGATAACCATGATATCTTTTGGCTTTGCAAAATCTAGGACAACGATAGTATCTTTTGGTCTCTTACCAAAGGTCTTATCTATGGCACTCTTCTTTACCTCAGATGTGGTTTCCTCATGGTGTTCCTTGAAGAAGTTACACCAACTTCGAGGCAAGATAGTTTTAGGGCTAAAATTATTTTCGACCGGATTTCTAAAAGGTGGTGTAGAAGAAGATGAAGCTCTAGGGGTGAGAGGTGAGATAGTTCCTTTTCGCTCGAATGCTATCATATGATTATTCATATCTTGTACTAGTTGCAAGAGGGCGGACATGTCTATTTGTTTAACCGATTCTCCCTGCGGAAGCCCTATTCTTTCAAGATGTTATTCATACTCTGAACAAGTATGCAGAGCGGAACCGAGATTATCAATGGCCTTTTCTTCAATCCTATGACGGTAGGGGGAAGGAAATGCATTGTAGTAATGCATGAAAGCAACTTGGTTATGAGGGTGGATGAGTTCAAGGATTTGATTGTATAACTTGGTGAACTGCAATTTGAAATACTTGATGGTCTCACCATCCTTATAGGTGACATTATTGTATTCCCTTAACTTCTTGGTTGGGATTTTAGATTTCCCATAAGTGGATCGGAACCAATAGATTAACTCATCCCAAGTAGACAGAATCTTAGGAGGGAGGTCAAATAAATCGGCTGCAACATTTCCTTCCAAGGAATTGACGAATAAGTGCATGCAAGTATCATTGTCATTGGATCCTACGTTATGAAAAGCATTAGAAAATGCCACCAGGTGTTTGTTTGTACTGACAGTGTTATTTCCTGAAAATCTAGGAAGATGCTCTTTAAATTTAGGAAGTGGGCAAGTAACAGGTGGTAGGTTAAGAGGAGAGGACACATGCCATGGTGTGGTTGTGGCGTCTTCTTCGAACTAGAAAAGCCCATACTTTTTAATGACTTTGGTGGCATTTGTGGTAAATTGGACAGGGATATGGTGGCTATATAAGCTACCAATCACTGATGACGATGAAGACTGAGAAGATGCAACACTTCCAGTGCCACCAGAGCCACCACTAGATGCCATCTCGTGGATTATAGATGAGGGAAAGAAATACGAACTGGATGAATCAGACAAAGTTCTCCTTAGAGTACTTTGTTGGGCAGATAACACAACGTTCATCCTTCCTATTTTAACAATAGGATTGATTTCAGGTGACAAGCGTCTTCTTCTTCTAGAAGCATGAGAGTCTAAGGACATGAAAGAAAGGTCAAAACTGAAGAATCAAGAAGGTTATTGTTGATTTCTAGGCCGTCTACGTCTAGCTTCCAATCATTCTTGGGCACTAATATCTCGCTCAATTGTTGCCCATGAATGGTTAAGCTCAACACGGGTATTGGCAGTGTCTAAAATGGTATTAAAAAAGTTCAAAGCAATGTTGGTTTGGTATTGGAGACCGAGCTCAATATTGGGTTGCCTTGCAACAGGCAGAGTCATTAAGAAAAAAACAGTCAAAGAATCAATATCAGAAAAATAGATGTATCGATGAAAATCGAGTATAAAAATTAACTAGAGAGATATCGAAGATCTCCCCAGTATGGTCGCCAAAATAAATGTTGAGGAAAAGATATGAAATGATTTTACTCAAGCATTTTTAGATTCTGCTTAGCTAAAGAAAAATAGACGGGAATATCACCCTATGTTTATATCCAACAAAAATGACATCCTAACTCACAAGTATTAATTATGAGTGCTTAGGCTAGTCTTTTATAAATAAAAAAGTTTGCTGGAAATTCACTTTTTATATGATTTTTTGAACATAACAGTTGCTGAAATAAATGTAGAGACATAAGTAAATACACCAAGATGATAATCAAGACATATGAGACATAAAGAAATCCTTTATTTCATTCCAATTCATCAAAGAGTCATTTTATTTATAAAATCTCATACAAAAATTTCAGACCAAAGTCAAACTTAGACATCCTCGATGGAACATACAAAAGAACCTCTGACAGAAAATCAAAATTGAACTCTAAAAGTTGGATCAACTTTCCATATATCGATTCCCACTCGAATCTACACAATAGCCTTTGTCAGTCATGAAAACTAATTCACAAACAAACAAGTCTACACAGACTATCAAAGATAGATCAACACCTATGAAAAACAAGTGTATGAATGATGTAATTTAGCCCTAAATGTTGTTGTCTACAATAAGACCCTGCTATCATAAAATAAAACTAGGCTTGTGATAAATTAAGGAATGAATGAAAACTGAACTATCTCAACATAAACTCAAAGATTAAACCTTAGTATGCTTCTCCTTCTATCCTCCTCTTGTTCCTCCCTTTCTTTTTTCCTTTAAGAAAATTAGAATTGGTTGAAGTAGTTGAACCACCTCATTAGTTAAGTTAACTAAGAACTCAACCAACTTTTTAGTTAAGGGGGGAAAAGTAATAAGTCATAATAAGGGTTTTAAATAAATAATAACTAGTGGGTGGGACCCCTTGTAACTCCCATTTAGCTCTTAACAATTATAACATAACTAGTCAATTAAGAAAGAGCAACTCTCCTTATGACTCCCATCATCACATGCACATTTGACAATTTATCTCATTTAAATTTGACATTGTTTTCAAAAATGCATTACTCATATATCCAAAAAAAAACATGATGTCCAAAAATTTATGAAGACAATTGTCATCAACAATAGATAAAATAAAAAAAACTCAAAAGCCATATTTCCCACTCTGAGATGCAATCTTTCCTTGATTGTTGCTATCACCTTTTGATTTTCCTGAATTTGCCTTTGGCTACGCTGAGCCTTTAGGCCTAATCTCAATGATCATGTGAGAAAAATCATCCCTCAAATGCATTCGGAAGGACATGGATTTATCAGAGCCATTGGAGGGTGAGGAAGGGGCAGCAATGGATTTTCCTTTGTCAAGGGCATGGTGGGCCTCGGTTTTCAACCTTTTGCTAGCATGGGAGGACTGACCTGGTGAATGAACAAGTGTAGCTTGAACAATGGGGTTAATAGGCGGGGGGGGGCAGGTAGGGACAAATTGGGCCAGCCACGATGTTGGGAGACCGCAGGATGGACAATCTCTTGCCATCCATCGTTTTTGGGAACCTCGGGTTGCAATGAGACATGAGGGGGAACATGAATACTAGGGGCTTGTGGAGCTTGGAAAGGAGGCCTTTTAGGCTTAGCTTGGACTATTCATTGCCCAATCCAATTGAAAAATCTAGCCTAAAACAACTGGCCTAGCTCTTGTGAGTTAGCATCAAAGTGTATGGAGAACCTTGGCCTTCTTGGGCCTCTGTTCCAATTACCTCTCCCTCGGTTGCCTCTGCCATGGCTACATTGGCTGAAAAAAACTCATTCCTGCATGTGTGATGGATTAGAAAATAGTATTTTAAACAACCACACATGATAACTCTTTAACAATATGAAATAGATTTTGTCTCAAAAACATATCAAGATCATGCAATCCAATCCATAAAAATTGTTTAGCTGTTGTCAATGAGCAAGGGGTGAACAAAAGGTCCTAGGATATGCGAGGGGCTTGTATTAAGCAAAAAATGATAAAATGAGGGGGAAAGAAACGCAGTTACTTATCAAATACCACAACAATCAATTGTAATGCAACCAAAAGAACGCCATTGTAATCCAATGACTTTAAATTGTTTCAATACATAATTTTCTTGACTGTAATTAATTTTAGAACAGGGAGTGAAAAATGAATGTGGGAAGGCGAGGGGGTTGTAATTAGTGGAAAGCGAAATAATGGTAGGGAAGGAGAGAGATTAATGTTCATAAAATTAATTTATTGATCCATAAAACCATTCTGCAAAAGGAAACACACCAACCAAATGACCACTGAGACCCCAAACAATTACTGTGTATTGTCTAAACAACTCTGCATATTTAACATAGTATCATCAAAACAGACAGTATGCATTCCACAACAACCTGTAGGGGAGCTCTGCTCCTCTCATTTATCCATTAATATTTCAAACAATTCCCAGATGTATAAACAGTAAACCACTTCCACTCTGTTTAGCATCAAAATTAACCACTGCCCATGAACTATTCCATTCATCAAATACAAACTCAAATGCTGTGCTTGATTTTGTCTTTTAATCATTTAAAAACTGAATTTCAATGAATTTATACTGTCACAACACTAGTGCCTATCACTATTAGAAAGCATGGTATTTATTCAACATACAGAGTGGACAGTCGACACCACAATTCATATCCAAATTGCAAGATCTTGACTTGCCATTTAAACACACAAACAACAATCACCACTTCAACTCACGCTATGTTGTGGGATACACAAAACCATTCAACCAAACGTAAGTGTATTACTGTGACTGTATAACTCCAATTTTCTTTGACTATAAACAATCAAAAAGCTGGGATATTCATCCGATACAATGAGGCATCAACACCAGGCCTAATTTTACAAAACAATCGATCAAATCGCAATAAAGCCATGTTAAAAAACCCGTGACCTTTCTCAATGGTGCAATCAATTAATATTGAAAGAAACACAGTGGAGAATCATGCCATAATCACCACGATTGAAACATTCCCATTGAACAATTCTAAAACACACAGTCATAGTATCATTAACTCAACCTATCAGGCCGAGCTATCAAGCCAATACAAAGAGGCAGCAACAACATTGCCCAAATTAATCAATATTGCAATCGAGCAACACTGTGTAAAACGTGTGCCCCTCCTTACATATATAGTGGATGGAGATTCCATAAAAACCTCGATTGCAATAATCATTTGGCCTGATGCGTGAGATTGTTGTGGTTGGGATTTTCAGTTTTCATCGGAAAAGCCACTGTGGCTTTTCCGATGAAAACTGAAAATCATTTGGCCATTAAAACAACATAGTTACAATAGTCATTGATTCATGTTTATAGGAACTCCACTCATACCAATGCATCAAGCGCGGAACATCATTGTGCATTAATCAATTAAAAATAGTGTTGGATTAACAATTCAATAAACACAAGGACAATGACTATGTATTTGATTTAACAACTCATTCCAATTAACCCTGTTGAGCTTATCCACCAATTATAATAACAATTGCAATGACCAGACACCAAAACCAACACCATTGTCATATAATCAATGAGGTGAGCCAGTAATCCACTCTGTCAACAACACACCACCAATCCATAACTACCAACAGTACACCCGACAGGCCATAACGATCTTCTTTATCAACACTCAGATCTTAGGAAGCAAGGGTTTTCTCTGTGGACCAACATAGGGAGGCTAGAGTCGACTCCTCTTGATGGTGAAAACCTCCGAGACCAGCAGTGCACACACAGGAAATACCATAATTGACCTCGTGGATAGGGTGGAAAATCTTGTGATAGGAGAAGCTATGAGTAGAGGAGCCATGCTCCATTTGGGCTTTGTAATGGTACTTAGCACACACAGGGTATAACCCTCGTGGCTCTCCTAGCCAACCAACTAACAACGTTGATATGAAGCAGATCCGAGAAGAAGCAATATAACCTACTACACGACCAATAGTAGCATGAACAACCCAATGCCCAAGTAAATAATGTGCAGTGAGACTAATCATTTCAAACCCATTAAACCCCATAAAATCCAAGACTGGGTAAGGTGATATGAAAGCATGGAGACATCCATCCACTAAGACCAAACAAAACCCTCCAATTAAACCAACAAGGATAACAGAGAGACTTTATGGCTGCTAACACTCAGGACGACCAAATACACTGTAACTTGAGACATTATCACAGATAAAGCCACCAACGATTCATTCCAGCAAAATCACAATTTTACACAGTTTCCATACTTAAGGAAAAACACAAATCCATACATCCAAGCCAGTATCCATTTCATAACCATAGAACACTCATGGATGGAAAAAAAAAGACATACATGTAATCAAACACTTTAAAACGCGAGTTGGCCAAGTGGTTCCTCTCTTCTTGAAAGTCGAAGCCTAACCACAACAACACAGTTTAAACAATAGCCTGACTAGGGTGGCAGCTGGTGAAAGGAGTAAGGGTGACGTGCAATAAATGCACGTCGTCTCCATCCCTAGTCCATTAATTCCTTAGTACATGCCAGCAAGCTTCCATTAACTCAATGAATTAAACCATTTATCGAAACCATCAACCATTAAAACCAATAGCGGGACCCATATCCACTTATGACATAACATAATTATAATGCATATCAACTATATAACTCAATAAATCGCATAGTTATTAACTTAGTAGCTAGAATAACAACAATCCATTAAATTTTGATGCATGTAGTGTAGTATATTTGCATGGTTAGATTCATTCCTTTTGCATTTGTTATATTGCTTTTTCTTTTTTCCAACTGCTCCTTATGTCTTGCTACTAACATGTTTGTTATGCAGGTGGCCCAAGAATAGATATCAATGGTATCAATGAGTAATGTAGATTGTTGTAACATAAAATTAGATCTTAGAACATAACATGCATTATTCATCATTTACTTGTCGCACATAGAACCAACACATAATAAGCCCAATCCATCACCAATAAAAACAAGATCTCATCAACCAGGTAAGCAATGTCGAACAGTAGCACAACATCAAATAAGAACCAAAACTGATCTCCAATCTACAAGGGGGTCCCACCTACTAGTATTATTTATCTTTATAATAATACGCTTTAGAAACTCTTTGCGGGCAAAACTTCGTTGCGATTTTAATTCTCGACAATGCCTTAGCCCAAAGAAAAAGTGGCAGCCCCTGATCATGCAACATGGCTCTTGCAACCCCAACTATGGCCCTATTCTTCCTCTCAACAATCCCATTCTGCTGCAGGTTCTAAGGAACAATCAACTCTCTCTTGATTCCCTCTCCTGCATAGAAGTCATTAAACTCCTTGGAGGTATACTGACCCCCATTGTATGTCCTCAATACTTTGATTTTCCTCCCAGACTGGTTCTCCACAAGAGATTTAAACTCTTGGAACCGATTGAATACCTTTCCTTTGGTCTCCATGAAGAAAATCCAAGACTTCCAAGAGAAGTCATCAATGAATATGACGTAGTATAAACAACCACTCAAAGATGCAGAAGACATAGGACCACATACGTTAGAATGAGCTAGATCAAGTATACATGTTGCTCTGTTGTCACTACTTGGAAAATAAGTCTTTGCGTACTTTCCCAAATCACACCCCTTACACAACTCTTGGTGCTTTTTATTGAACTCTGGCACTCTAGTCACAATCTCCCTCAGTATCCTCAGAGCCCCATGATGAAAATGGGCCATCCTCCTATGCCATAGCTCACAAAGATCATTGCTACTGGTAGAATGAAATATTGCACCAGCTGGATGAAACATGAGCTTGTACAACTTCTCATGTCGAGTCCCAATCACTTTGGCCGAAGTTATACTAGACCCCTTGGGAAATAGGAGCACCTGTCTATCATGGAACAACACCTCATAACCCCTCTCCTCAATAGTAGAAACTAAAATCAAGTTCTTCTTCAAGCCAGGAACATATAGGGCATCTCTCAACAACATGGGAGCTAGATACTCCCTCTGAAATTATATTGTCCCACTACCAACTACCTTGACCACCTGGTCATCCCCAAGCATTACCTCAAGATCACCAATCTGTGTAAGATCTGTCAAATGCTCACGAATATCTGTCATATGGAAGGAGGTACCATTGTCAATATACCACACACTGGAATGAGTGGCTCTAGTGGAAAGACATACCACTAAGGAAAAATCCTTATCAAACTTGGCGGAAAACTCCTCCGCCTCTGTTGAAGCTCTTGTCTGCTATTCTTCTTATTAGGACATTGTCCTGCATAGTGCCCAAATTTGTGACATGCAAATCACTTGACTTTGCTCATGTCCTTCTTGCCTTCACTCTTCGGTTTGTTTCCTCCCTTGGACCCTTTTTGAATATCTTCTTGTTGTTGGCAGCAAGAGCCACATTCTCCTCATCATTACTAGTAGATGAATTACCATGCACATAACCTCTCTAGGTCTCCTTCTGAACAAATTCATCCCAAAGACGTTCCCACTTGGGAAGGTTCTCCCTAGCCACAATGCCCTCAACAAAAACAACCCATTGTTTGGTCACTCCATTCAATGTTGTCCTCACAAGTTCAATGTTAGCAATGGCCTCCCCAACAGCTGCAAGTTCATCTCTCACCTGTGTCAACCTGGTAAGATATGTGACCACATTTTCAGCCTTGGTCATTTTAATGCTTTTCGGTTTTTCCCTCAAAACCATTTTTTGGTTCTCATTTGTATTTTGATACAACTTCGTCAAGGACTCCCACATCTCATAGGCATTTGTCTTCCCAGTCACATGAGGAATCATATGGTCCTTGATGGCATCAAGGATGATTATTTTAGCCTTGATACTCTTCTTGGTGTAGGATGATAGAAGAGTAGGATCTATGGTTACATTCACCAGGTTTGTTGTGGAGTTTTCAACAATGTACCATAACTCACTTTCTTGCAACATCAAGATCATTCTCTCCTTCCAAGCACCAAACTTTACTGCCCCATCAAGTTTGTCCTCAACCCTTAAACCGATAGCCATTGACCCTTCTCTGCTGAAAATAAAAATTTTAAAATTATATCCAGTGAAGTAACTTTTGTCCCCTTCTATGTCTTGTTAATATAAATCTTCCTTTTCTTTAACTCAGCTCTGGTACCATGTAAAATTTCAGACCCCACCCAGTGTTTAATGCCCAAAACTCAGATTTATGACATCCATAAATACTCAACAAATAAACATAATTTTCATAACTGAAACATGAGGATTATGAACAACATTTAATGCATTATAAAATATGTCAGCAACACAATATTTAGAAAAATATTTTCACATAGATTTTTGGTCTAACAACAACCCTAGAAAAACCCACAAGGGGAAAACAAGTGAGAGAGAGATTTTTATTATTTTCAAAGCTCAGAGAATTTTCTGTTAAAACAGAAATTTATTTCAGAAATTTAATGACAGACTTGAAAACTGTTCCAAGCTTCCACATAAAAATCCGAGCCAAACTCCTCAAAATTCGTGCCATAATTTCCTGGACATATGCACAGGTCAACTCCTCGATTTATGTGCCTCTTCTTTGTTGTATGGATGCCTCGAAATATGTGACTAATGTTGTAGCACAATTCTGGGCAATAAATGTTGTACGACTGTCTAGGGAATCATGCCAAACACCCAAAAAACTCACACATAATTCCTCCTTGATTTTTGTGCAGCAAAAACAACATTACAGCCTCCAAAATCCGTACAGTACGACCTTTTTAACTATGTTGTATCTTTCCTCGATTTGTGTGCCAAAGTTCAACTGTATGACCTGCTCAAAATCTATACAGTATGACCTCCATTAACGATGTACATTTCCTCCTCGATTTGTGTGTCCAAGGTTTCAAAAATGCTCTTCCTCAAGTCTGCTTTACTTTTCTCTCTTCTCTTTCCCTCTCAACGGAATGCTTCAACAACCCCAAAGGGGTGTGCCCTCCAACCCTAATCGACTCAATAAAGGTAGATTAAGGGTTTCATAATCCAACGGTGGATATTGGATTAGATGAGTGGATGAGATTGAGTGTACATTCACTCACCCCCTTTACTTAAGTCATAAAGTCACCTTTTAATTTATCTCTCTTAAATTAAATGACTAGGGTCCACTTTAGGCACTTTCTCACCCCTTAGGCGCCTATGTGATGAGAAACACTTGCCTAAGTACTTTTTAATTATTTTAACATGGAACAATTACTAAATAAAATACATCTGTTTCATACCCATACATCGAAACTTTGAGATTCACACATGCACTCGTTGCGACAGATGTCCAATATTTTCAATGTGCAATGAGATACTGCTTAAATGCATAGAATTTTTCTTTGATGATTTTTTCGCACCTATGCACGTGTATGTCTGTTAGTTGGTATAAAACAATTTTTATTTATTTTTAATATACTCCTATACAAATAATTAAAAGATTAATATTTATTTATGAATTTAATAAAATGTAATTAATTATTAGTCCCTACCATCGAAAGACTCGAACATGCACTAGTTGTGATAAATGTTCAATATTGCAATGTGCAATGCATTGCTACATATGTGCATGGACTTTTGCATTGTCTATTTGTCTGCACCACTGATATCTTATTAGTTGGTGTAAAAATGTTTTTAATTTTTTTTAATATAATCCTATACAAATAATTAAAAATTATTTATTAATTTAATCAAAGTTATTTTTTATATATCCGTACATGTACCCTTTTTTTTCAGAATAGAAAAAACACTTATATTAGTATAATATAAAATCTTTCTTTTTTCAAATCAATACATAAATGTGGACATGCTCCAAACAGAGTTGTCTATTTTTTATCCTATCCAACATTGTTCAGCCTGCCGAAATATCATACCTATATCTAGAAAATTCAAAATGAATATATCTTCTTTATGTCTCTACTTTACAAAATAATTCCAAGATACATGGAATCCTACAAGTTGATATTGTTTCTTTCATATATTTCTTGTTCTCCATCAATAACCTGTGAGCAAAGTAAATCTCCTTCCTCTAAAAATAAGGCTTCCTTAGAGAGTCAATCCACAATTTGATTGTATTTTCTATATATGTGTTGAGCTTTGACTCGCTGGAATTGGCTTCTCATCGATCTAATCTTTGTCATCCAGGACTGCAAAGATATCACCTGAAAATTATTAACATTATTAAACCAATCAATAATAACCTTAGAGTCACCCATCAATAATAACATTGGTACCTGTTTATAATAAGAAAACAATAATATTAACCAGAGTGCCAACAATTCTCCTTTTGAATTTGTTCCTTTTCCACAATTTAATTTTAGTTTAAAAGTGCCCATTAATGGACATTTCAACAAAGCTCCAGCCCTGCACTTTGAGCCTCTATCCTGTGAAGCCCCATTGAAAAAACCTACTGCCCCGACCCAGTCCAATGCAGGAGATCTATCAATCCTTTTGATACATATATCCTGTGTAAGTTTTTTTCCCCCAAATCCCGTAAAATGAAATTACATACTCTATAAAGGATTTTTTGTTTATCCTAAAAAATCAACAAGTTCCTATGCTTCCAGACCTCTCAGCTGATAAAACAAGGGATTTCATTCCAGATTTCCTTCCTCTTTGACCAGTTAAGAAGACTATTTTCAAACAATCCTCCTTGCCAATTATTGGCTAGTTTAAGTTCCTTAGTAATAATCTGCCAAATATTTTTATGAATTTACAGTCCCCAAATAGGTGTATCATAGATTCTTCACTTTCCTTGCAGAGAACACACATGTTAGGGCCCTGAAAACCCCTTTTTAACAAGTTATCCCAGGTAAGTATTTTTTGTTCCATCAGTAACCAGACAAACAGTTTTATTCTCAATGGTAATTTCCACTTCCAGATCTTGGAGTACCGGAATTTTGTCTCTACTCCCCTTTCCTCCATCATTTGAACTTCATATGCTAATTTGGTCGATACTTAACCTTGTTTGGTGTCCCATGACCACAGTAGTCTGTCTTTCTCTTCATTTAGTTTGTCCATTCGACTTTATGAGCTCCTTCCAAGACTAAAGTTTCAGTTGTTTTCCACCTTGAATGGCCAATACCTTCCTGTGCAAGTGTCCCTACATGAGCAAGACATGTAATCCCTTGTTCTTTTAGCATCAATAAAAGATTTTCAGATAATTTATAGAAAGTGTGGGATCCTACCATAGGATCAGTCCCTAATCTGATATCTCTCCCACTCCCAGGATTCCAAGCCAACCAATCAGAAATTATGTTTACCGAAGAGATCAGTGCTCTCCAGAAATTTGAAATTCCATTCCATTTTTTCCTCCCCTGCCTGAACCAATTCTCAATTGTTTTCCTTTTAAGATATTTTTTCATGATTACCTCGTGTCAAAGGCTAGGTATCACAAGGCCGCATCTCCATAGGCTTTTCTCTACCAATGCTTGTCCAAAAATGAATATGTTTTTATTCTCCAACCATCAACCTTTTTAGGTTTTGCAATCTTTTTCCAATTTGAAAGATGTATTCCTTCCTTTTCCTTTTTACCAGACCACAAAAAGTTGAACACCCTTCTTCTAATACTGTTTATTACTCTTTTGGGAATCTTTGCCAAGGAAAGCCAATACACTGAAATTCCTTCAAGTACTTATTTAACAAGAATGAACCTACCACCTAGGGTAAGCCACCTATGATTCCAAATCGGAATTTTCTTTTCAAATTTTTTCTCTAGCCAAAGCCAATCCACTCTTGTATAAAAATTTGGTTTAATGTAGAAACCCAGGTACTTAAATCCTGTATCTACTGGTTTGACTTCAAAGGGGAATAGTTCCTTCAATAATTTAATCTCTATCTCGTCCCAACCTACTTCTAAGAAACTAGATTTTTGAGGACTGAATTCCATCCCTGCAGCCTTACAAAATAAATCCAAAACCTCCTTGAAAACTTTCCATTCAACAATGCATCTGAGGCCAAACAATATTACATCATCAATGAACATTAAATGTGTAATATTTAACTCTCTTGCTACAGGAACACCCTCAAGTTTATTTTCCTGCACCCTCTCCTGTATAATTATACTCAACCCTTCAACAACAAGGAGGAAAAGTAAAGGGGATAAGGGATAGCCTTACCTTAGTCCCCTTGAAGATTTAAAAAACCTGGTAGGATTTCCATTGATTAGTACAACAAAGTTTGTTGATGAAACACATCCCAAGATCCAATCAGATGCTTCTAAACTTACTCTAACCTGTAAAAGGACAAGTCTAAGGAAGCCCTAATCCACCCTATCATAAGCTTTGACTAAATCCAGGTTTAGAACCAAAGATTTTAGATTCTTTACTTTTATGCTATGTAGAACTTCATGAACTACTCCAATTGCATCAGTAATTTGTCTACCATCTAAAAACCCAAATTGTTCTTTTGAAATACCAGTGGATAGGGAAGTTTTTAATATGTTGGCAATTATTTTTGAAATGATCTTGTAAACCAGATTACACAAAGATATAGACCTAAATCCCCCAAAATAATCAGGTTTGTCACTTTTAGGGGTTAGGGAAATAAATGTAGCATTCAAATCTCCCGACACTTTCCCTGTGCTCCTTGACTCTTCCACAACCTCTAGTAATTCATTTCCAACCAGATCAAAAAAAAAAACAAAAAAAATTAACTTTCCATCCATCCGGCCCAGGAATTTTTGAGCATTTAAAGCCTTTTAAAGTTTTTAAAATTTCATCTAAGGAGACTGGATCAACTAATTTATTTCCTTCCTCCTCATAGAACATCCTTGCGTAGTTTCTTAAAACAACAAGTTGATATGTAATCACCAGGTTTCCCTGTCCTTTAAACATATTCTGGAAATAGTCAGTTGCTTCCTTTTGGAGTTCAGATATGTTTGTGATAGTAGTACCATCTCCCTTTGTGATATCACAGATGGTATTCATTTTTTTCCTTGAGCTTGCAAAAGCATGAAAAAAATTAGTATTTCTATCACCTACAACCAGCTAGTTTATCCTGCTTTTCTGTCTCCAAGTTTCCTCCTCTTGTTTTAAAATTGACCTTTTCCTCTGCTCCTTATCCAAAAATGCTACCAGAACATTATCCTCCACAAAACTCCCAGGATAGTCTGAGTATAGTTTATCTATGATTCCAACTGTAACAATTCTTTCTTATTTTCATCCTTTCTTTTTTATCCCCAAACAATCACCATGCTCTTCAGTATTTTTAATTTTTTTACCAATGATTCCATAGGTGACAGGACCTCCGCTCCCAACAGATCCGCCCAACTATTTCTTACCAAATTAACAAAATCTTGATCCTCCAACCATATTGCATTAAATTTAAATGGATAGTGGGTAACATAATTCCCAAAATCTAGTTGTAGTATTATTGGAATGTGATCTGAGATCTTCTCATTACACATCCATGATTGATATCTAATTCCTGAAGAGACAATCTTCTCAAATATCAAAAATCGATTTAGCCTTTTTGCAATGTAATCTTGACATTTTATGCCATTCCTCCATGTCGAAAGAATTTTTTCGAGCTCAACATCCACTAAGCCTCCAGTTTTTACCAAGTTACTAAAAAAGAGTTGTAATGGATCCACCCTCGCTACAACACCCCAAAATTCCATACTAGAAATGGTAAAATTAAGGTCTCCCCCCAGCATCAAATTTTCTTCATAAAAAAGCCCAAATCTTTTTAATTCTTCCCAAAATACCACCCTATCCACATATGGCCCATAACAGTTGATCATCTTCACCTTAACATTAGATTTTATCACTAGATCCTCCAGCAAAATCCCTACATGCGTCAGGAATGCTTCAAAAGCAGCCTTGTGAGGATTCCAAGCTGAAAGTAGACCCCCCGAAATCCCAATAGAATCAACACCGCAAAAATTCCAATTAGGTAGAAGTTTGGCAAATACTTCCTTTTCTTTTGATGCACCGACCATGGTTTCCTAAATGAATAATACATCATGTTTATTTTTCTTTAAGAACCTAGTGAGGGATAAAAACTTTAGGGAGCCCCCCACTCCCCTCACATTCATATAAGCTACGATCATATTTTCACTCTAGATAGGGATTTCTGAGCTCTAAGCACCCTTGGACCAGTAGAAACCTCTAGAACAAGCAAACCTGGAAGTTCCTTCACTTTTACCAACTTCCTAGCACTCCTAGTTTTAATGGGAGAGAAGTATGTTTCTAGCCCACCTAAAAATGACCCTTTTATCAAAGCATCCCCACACCCCTGACCGCAAGGCACCTTACCCCTACCCCACAACCTACATTCTCTCATTCTCCACATGCATGTCCCACCCAAGGAAGTGTGCCCCTTCTCTACTCAACAGTCCCTCGACTGCCCCACTTCCCTTCCAGGGCTTCTGCAACAGGTCGGACAGGAAGTCTCAGAGCCCTGCAATTGTAGTTTAGCGCCTTCAAGAAATCAATTACCAACAAATATCTCACTCAGAGAATTGCTCACGAGCCTGACAACCCGCCTCTTCAATATCCCATGGGCCTGACAACCTGCTTCTTCAGTCCATCTCCCACGCTCACCAACTAGATGAACATATATGACTATGGATACAGGTTTAGGTACAGTGACATGAAGTTATGGAGGTCTACTAGCTACGTGAGTGAAATCTCCTCAGATGGCTAGATGGATGAATGCATAATTTAAAGAATGATGGAAGAAGTATGAAAATGAATTAAGTCCCCACAATATGTATGCATGTCCCCAAATTGACACTTGTCATGTTGGGAGCTACTTTGGCCCACTTGTCCCCAACTTTAGAACTTAGGATAACATAATTATCCATACTTTATACTTTAAGAAATATTAATATAATATTCCTTTTTTGGCTTAAGCTCCCTAGCTTATCCCTTTTCCTTAACTTTTGACCCCCACCCTTTCCCCGACTAGTGGAGTTTAGTCCCCCATCTCTTTTATCGTGGTCAGTCTACGCGCAACGATGTATTTATATTAATTATGAGACATGTACAGGAACAGGCACATTGGCCTTTAACATCTAGGCTCTTCGGCCTAATAAAAACGTAAGCATCATAGCTTATAATAAATGGCTCACCAGCCTATAAAACAAAACATATACACAAAGGCTCCCTGGCCTCAATATCGCGTGCACTTAATGTTGGAAATACTAAAACAACTAAGAGGGGGGGGTGAATCAGTTGTTTATAAGCTTAAACAATTTTACACTTTTTAAATACTTATTAAGATTTCTTCATGTGTCATCAAGCAACATACAACATATGGACAGTAAGAGTAAAGATCATCAGTCTCACATAAAATACACACAGAGACAAATTTTTCATGAGGAAACCCATAAAGGGAGAAAACCTCTTCTTCTTCGAAATTATAGGCAGTCTTTTTCAGTTCTGTACATCATCTATAATTGAGCACCAACTCAATGTGAGGCTGCTACCTCTGTTTTACAAGCTGCAACTTGTTTGAGAGCTCCAACTCTCTGGTT
>JZKD02S2191807.1:155090-181400 GCA_000966675.3 Picea glauca | reverse complement strand
AATGCATATGCAGCAACTCGCAAAATATAGATGATTGAGGAAAAAATGAATGAAAAGATTAGTCTATTTACTGTTGTGCCTGATGCCTGATCTAACTTTTATTTTCAGACCTTATCTCACAAAGTTACGGATCCCAAAGATCTGCCTAAGTGGAATTATGATGGATCCAGTACTGGACAGGCTACTGGAAAGGACAGTGAGGTCATCATTTAGTAAGTTCCTGTTACCCGTGATTCCAAGCCGATGTGGTTCATAAATTATATTGGATAGAAATCTAAGTATCATCTGTTTTCTATGAAATCAGCCCACGGGCTATCTTCAGGGATCCATTCCGCAGGGGGAAGAACATATTGGTGAGTGGCTATCCCAATAAAATATTCAAAGAACTGTTAGTCATGGATATCCCAACAAAATATTTAAAGAACTGTTAGTCATGGATTTAGTCTTGATGATTATTTGAAATGTATTCATAGGGCTATTTGTTGGTTTCAGGTGATTTGTGATGCATACACCCCAGCTGGAGAACCTCTCCCTTCTAATAAGAGAGCAAATGCTGCAGAAATATTTAGCCATCCAGATGTTGTTGCCGAGGAACCATGGTATTCCGAATAAAACTGGCCTCCCTAAATTTGTTGTATTCTCTCAACTACATATGAGTGCTGAAAAAAAACCTTGTTTTGCTCTAGGCTTGGGATTGAACAAGAATACACTCTTCTTGGCCTCCCTAAATTTGTTGTTTTCTCTCAACTACATATGAGTGCATCCTGCTGAAAAAAAACTTGTTTTGCGCTAGGTTTGGGATTGAACAAGAATACACTCTTCTGCAGAAGGATGTGAACTGGCCTCTTGGATGGCCTATAGGTGGTTTTCCTGGTGCTCAGGTATGAGATGTTTTCCTCCACATATCTATCCTTCTCTTGTGCTTTCTGTTGTTTCATTGCATCGAGTCAGCATGATTTATCCGGTATGAAAAATGGGACACTAAGCTATGCGCCATTGGTCATTGATCCTTGAGTTCATAATTACATAGTAAAAATGGGAATATTAAGCCATGCGCCATTGGTCATTGATCCTTGAGTTCATAATTAGATATTATGTACTGTCTGTAGGTTTAAGGCCTATATTGTTTACACAGTATAAAGATTCTATGGGATTTGGCCTATAGTCCACTATCGTTGATCTGATCGTGTGCTTTTGTCTTCTGAGATAGGGTCCTTACTACTGTGGAACTGGAGCAGACAAAGCCTATGGCCGTGATATTGTCGATGCCCACTATAAGGCCTGCCTATATGCAGGAATCAACATTAGTGGCATCAACGGAGAGGTCATGCCCGGCCAGGTAGTATTTGCTTTGAAAATGGCTGCAATCCCTATGATATTGTAGGAATTAAAAAGTGGTTTCAATTGAATTAACATACAATAATGATTTCATCGAACAGTGGGAATTTCAAGTTGGTCCTACAGTTGGTATTTCATCTGGTGATCAAGTATGGGCTGCACGTTACATTCTTGAGGTAGATGGAAAACCATTTTCAGCAAATAATTATATTGCTGGTTGATTGCTCTGTGCTTTAGTTCATGTTATTTAATTATTATCTTTTCAATGAGTTATAACTTATTTACTTACAACCTTGTGTGCAGAGAATCACAGAAATGGCTGGGGTTGTCCTCTCATTTGACCCCAAACCCATTCCGGTCAGTCTTTCGCATATTCAAACTTTATCCTATCTCTTATTCTCCTTTTAGCATTCTGCACAATATGATCTTTTGAAAATTCTTGAAGTTTGAAGCCTGGGAAACTAGATAAATAGGGGTTTGAAAAATGGAAAGTTATTTTCTTAATACAGACAATGACTGTAATTTATAGTTTGGATTAAGTTCTTTTTGTATTTTGATGTTAATCAAAGTTTAATCTGTACCTCCTTATCCTTGATAATGCATGGACTCATTTCCTTCAGCCTTTAAACTAACTAGTTTGCATGTGTCTCACTTCAGGGTGATTGGAATGGAGCTGGTGCTCACACTAACTACAGGTAGGTCAGCATAGCTGCATAAAGGAATATATTGTCCCTGAAAATCTTTAAGTTTGATTCCAATACTTACTATCTGTCTTTTCACAATTTTGACAGTACCAAATCAATGAGGGAAGAAGGCGGAATTGAAGTGATAAATAAGGCCATCGAAAAGTTAGCACTGAGGCATAAGGAACACATTGCTGCCTATGGAGAAGGCAATGAGAGGCGTTTGACTGGCCTACATGAGACAGCAGACATAAACTCGTTTTCATGGGTAATTATTCAAATGCAAGGATGATGCTAACGGGTAATAGGAACTATGTCTAAATGAACTGTATACTTACTAGTATTTGGTTGCGTTTCTTTTGATTCCAGGGAGTTGCAAATCGTGGAGCTTCTGTTCGAGTTGGACGTGAAACAGAACGTGAAGGCAAAGGTTAGTTCTCTGCTCCGTCAATAGGAGCAATTCAACAAGCAAGCATCACTGTACCCCTGTTTCCAATATTTTGCTGCACTTCTTCTTCAAAATCACTTAGTTCTCTGTTTCGTCAATATGAACAATTCAACAAGCTAGCATCAATGTACCCCTGTTTTCAATATTTTGCTGCACTTCATCTTCTTCAAAATCACTGGAAACAGATTTATTAGTATTAGACAAGCTAGCATCAATGTACCCGTTTTCAATATTTTGCTGCACTTCATCCTCAAAATCACTAGAAGAAACAGATTTGTTAGGATTAGAAATAGCAATTAATAAATCTGGACAATGTCCATTAGCTTTTCCAAAATAGTATCAATTAGGTTTAGCTCAAGTGGTTGGGAGGAATGATTGTTATCCTCTCCATCTGGTTCAATTCTACCAGATGGCTTGTTTAGCTTATAAAGAATATATTATTGTAATGACTTCTAACCTTATTGTTATAATTGACCGACCTTGTAATCTGAAGATTTTAAAGTTTAAGTTGAATACCTCCTTGAAATTAGTACTCAGGGGTTTGGTTAAAAAAAAAACTTTTCTAAAATAGTGGTTTTAACATTTGCATTATTTAATAGATTATATATATTGAAAATTAGATACTAAGATGTCTTTTGGTTTGATAGGGTACTTCGAAGACCGTAGGCCATCTTCCAACATGGACCCCTATACTGTAACATCTCTGATTGCCAAGACAACCATTCTTTTGAAGCCAGAGTAACAGTATATACAGAATGAAGAAGGATGGTAACAACCATTCTTTTGAGGCCAGAGTAACAGTATTTACTGAATGAATAAGGATGACGATGTGATCGAAGTGTTGTTGATGCTTGTCACATTGGGAATGGATCCCCAATTGTTTGTGGAGATTATTCTCATTTGAATTTCTGTCTCTTTTATGCATTTCCCCTGAACTTATAAATTTAGAAGTTCTTTTATTATTTGCTAATGTTAGGGCCATTTCTGGTCACCTTTTAAGTTTTAAAAAAATTGCCAGAACTTGGAAGGATTTTTGTTTTTTTATGGTTAAGTAATGTGACAATAAAGAAATTCTTAAACAGAATATCCAAGGTGTTTTCCTAAATTATAATATCCAACATGCAATAGCAATTAATTAATGCACTCTATACTTCTTGTTAGAGATGTAACGAAATTCTAAATAGATGACAAAAACCAACGAACCATTATATTTGGTATTGTATTCAATCAATTTTGCAGTGTTTTCTAAGTGAAGTTTTCTAGCAGGTGCCAACTTCAGACAGTGAACTGTCATTTTTAATTTACAAAATGGGTATTAATTAAGTTGGTGGAGTTGAAATGCTGGGCTAAGTTATGCTCTTTAGAATAAAGAGAGACATCGGTCATAAATAAATAAAAATAATGTAACTTTTAATTTACAAAATGGATATTAATTAAGTTGATGAAATTAAGATACTTGTGTTTATGTTAGGTTTTGTTTCTTAAAAGGTTTTTTTAATATTTACAGTGGGAAAACTTATTATACTTTAGTATGTCAACCAGTATTGGAGATAGTCATTATTGACTGCTCTCTGCTAATGTGGGCTGATTCATTACCATTATTCAAGGAAAACCATGCCATCTAGAATAACCCGTAGGGGGGAAGACTTTCACTCCTGCTCAGATGCCTCTGAGTCTTGGGAAACCAGACCAGCATAAAAACTATGAAACATGAATAATAAAAACTAGATATGTCTGATAAGAGGTTGATATGATTCTGCCCAGCATAATAAAAACTAGAAGGAGGTGGGGCAAAAGCTCCCATGCCTTTGAAACTGAAAAACACACTAACTAAACCAAAAAGCATGAGAATTAAGCCAGAGGAGGGTGTTCCTCAGCCACAGGAACCTGAGGTTGAGGAAAATCCATCTTGGTCAGGTCCAGTCCAACTAGCCTCTCTACTAACAAGTTAATTTTATGGTCCATCAACTTTATCTGCAACTGCACGTCATCCAGGTATAGTAGAATCTCTTGGTGTGCTTCATGCATCTCTACAAAGACTCGACCTATCAACATCTTAATATGCCAATAGATGTCAATGGTCTTTAGATACTAGGACTCCCTTGCATGCATAGTGCCGAGGTCTGGAATCCAAGAGCTAGTGTTGTTCACGACCTCTTTACTAGGAAGAAACTGCCAAAGGACTCTAACATCTACCTCTACCAAGTCAATTTTCGCTATGATCTTAGGCGGAGTATGAATTTGGTATGCCTCTACTAAGTCCTATGTAGCTTATATGAGTTGGGAGCCTGAAGAGCGACGAGATGAGCTTCATCGGACCATACTAAGTCCTATGTAGCTTATATGAGTTGGGAGCCTGAAGAGCGACGAGATGAACTTCATCGGACCATGGTTGAGAGCAGAGGAGGGAAGAAGAGCAAAGTACACAGAGCAGGGAGAGAGCCCAAGGGTCTAAGGGAGGAAAGAGAGAAATCGGGAGCAGAGGAGGGAAAACAAAGGAGCCAAGTGAATGAGGAGTCCATAAAGGAATGCCGATGATAGAGCCATCCTATTGCAAAGGTATAAAACCAACAATAATCCATGATCAGTGTCGTAGGGGTCATAATTGTAAATGAATGAGCCGAGAGAGCCCAAGGCGTGGGAAGGACAAAGGTGGAGATCAAGTTGTACCAGAGAGGCGTCATCGAGCCAAGGCAGGAGGTGAAATGATGTCGCATGGGGGAAGATTAGGGTGAGCATCCAGGAGGCAATTAATGTAAAGCGTGGCTGACAGGTGGCGAAGGAGCGATCCCACCATGTAAGCTCGTCCATATCACCCCATACAGATGAATTGTTTTGGTAAAATTAAAAGTAATCGATTTTTTAATTTATAAAATAGATATTAAATAAGTTGGTGAAATTAAAATGTTTGATATATATATATATAATCTTTAATTTACAAAATGGATATTAATTAAGATTTTAGGCTATGTACATAAAACTATATATGTAAAACTATATATGTAGACCATATATAAAATAAAAATATTAATGGCTTTGCAAAATAAAGTCGCATATATGACATATGACTTGAAGTATATGATTTTTTCCAATATTTTTTTTGGTAGAGTCTTTTGTATTATGAGTAAAATTTAAATAATGGAAAATGTTTAAAAACGTAATTTGATTTGTGTAAGTAGATGACTTTTTCCAACAATTTTTTTGGGAGAGTCTTTTGTATTATGAGTAAAATTTAAATAATGGGAAAAGTTAAAAAACGAAATTTGATTTGTGTCGAAATTTTGAAGTTGAAATTTCCGTTGGATGAAAATTAGCCCAACATTTATTAAAACATTTTAATCTACCCAACGGTAACCCCACCACTATTTACGACCGAAAGTAGAGGAAAATGGTGTTCGCCCTCTTAAATAAATTTGCGTTGGAACCTCCATTCGCCCTGATTCCGAGGAATTGAGTTGGTTGGGAGTTATTTCTCCCTCCTTATTTCGCGTGAATCAAGATTAAAGTACCAATTCGTCCCAATTGTGTGGATTCCGAGGGATATCGCTCATTTTTCATGGAATTGTGGCTTGTGACTGTGGTTTAGTGTCATTGTTATCATGGCGTCCGCTTTTTTTGGCTGAATATCATGTACTGGCCCAGAGTAAACATAACGGCCATAGAGTGTGTCCATTGTCCAAAGGATAATTATTTTCATGACTGAGTCTGTGATGCCCCATGTCTTTTCAAATCTCGACTCTTCCTGTTAATGGCTCATGGCTAATCTGTGGACAAGTTCATACAGATTATAAAAATAAGCTGCTGTGACACCACTAACAAGCACAGATTTAGCGTGTTCTGTACTAGGATAGTGCATAAACTCACTATAAATCTGTATCAACCCGCTGGGATTATCATCATTCAGCATTTTCTATAAACCCATATCCGTATCGAGTGATCAAGCAATCGATTCCAGTTGAGTTGTACATTGAATTCTTCTGCTTGGGTAAACATTGGGTGTAATTTGATTTCAGGTGAGCTCCACCTCTATTACTGAAACGTGTATTCATCCATGAAGTTGAGTTCTTTGCTGCTTCCGGGGATTGCATGATTCATAATTGGATACCCATTAGCTTATTCCTCATGAATTGGTCTGCCCTAAATGTACGAATTTTTTTCTTTAAAAAAATCCTAGGTTGTCTTGTAAAATTTGGGTGTTCATTTTTATTTTGCTAAATGATTGTTGATTAGTTCAAAACCATCTTGAATTGAACAAAAATAAAAGTAAAGTTTGTGGAAATTTTTGTTTGATTCTTATTTGCCTCATTTATTTTTATCCTGATTGCACCCACCAACAGTAGATAACACTTTCTGAGCCAGCTAGAAGGTAAGGTTCCGTCTTACCTTGGCATAACTCAGTCAGGTAAGACCTTTCAGGACAATATGTGAGCTATAAAGTAAGGTAAGTAGAGGATGACCTTACCCAGAGAGTTCAGGTAAGGTCGATCTCATCTTGTTCGTTAGAAGAGTTGGTCCTGAAAGAACTCACTGAGCTCTCCAAAGGTGAAGGATAACCTGACATTTACATCTAATGCCTAGCAATACACAAAAAAGAGTATAAAATAGTTATTTTCTCTCTCACACACATAAACCTGCCAAGACAGTTGTTTGGACTCATGGATCTGTTGGTGACAATGCAGACAATATCTTCCACCGTGTCAATTGCCACCTCTCAGACAACCTGTTCATCATGTGGAATGCAAAAACTTTTCAAAGGAAATTCTAGGTCAGAAGATTGCCCTTCATCTTGCCCCTCTTCCTAAGTTCAAGCATGCCCCTAATGCCATTACTGTCCAAGTCCAGCAAGGGGAAACTAAAGAGAGAAGTCGCCCAGAGGTTGACAATGGGAGGAGAAATTTTTTGGGAGGGGTTCTGGGATCTTTAGGATTAGGGTTAGCTGTTTCCCAACGAGCCAATACTGAGGATTCTTCAAGCCTACATGATCCCGGATGTCATATTTGAGGTTTCTGGAGTACTTGGATGAAGACAGAGTGAAGAAAGTGGACCTTTTTCAGAATGGAACAGTGACAATTTTGGAGGTTAGAGGTCTTATTACAGAAGGAGACACTTTCAGGGGATGAATTCCAAGCCCTGCTATCTGAATTTAGGGAGATACCAGTTAGTAACAAGGATGCAAAAGCTGCTCCTGCACTAGCATCAACTTGATGCATCTGGCTGAAAACTTGGTGTACATTTCAGCATGTCATATTGTAATACACAGTAAATTGAACACTAAGAATCCCATCATGAGGTACGATAAGTACAGTTTACTTGTATAATTGGAAATGAATAATTCTCAAAAAATTATCCTTTTTGTCGGACAGTAGACTATATTCTCATTGCATGCGACTGTCTAGCTTGTTGATATAAGCAGAGCATAAAATTCAAATTGAAACCATAAATCTGCTATTTACTGTAAAATCATTACAATGGTGTGATTTCTGTTAACCCATATATTGCTGTCCTTTGTACCAAAACAAAATGGCTTTCACTAAAAGGGCTGTGGCACTAGTCCATCAAATGATTCTTGTCTCATGTGAGATTAGTATCTAAAAGGTTTGGTACTAATGTGATAATAGAGGTGCGGCCATGTAAAGATTGAAATTCTCAAATCTACAATCCAACTTAATGGCCCATGGAGGGTTCTGAGCTACAAGGTTTGTCGATGCCCCTATAGAGGCAAAAGAATGAGTGTCATGTGGGAAAAAAATGGGGAAAAAATGGAATTTTCTTTTGAAAGTTCTGAGCCCCTGCTATTTAGCTATGTTTTATCTAGCCCCAACAAGAGAACGGGATTGGCTTTCGCTCATACAACTTAGAAGGTTTTTATAGATGCGTGTACACTATCTGTGGAGTTTTCTCATTACAATATATTCTTCATGTCAGACTTTGACTTCTTTTTGCCCTTTTCCATGGTACTATTCCCCATCCTAGTTGTTCCCATTTCCTCTCAGTGACCCCATACACATATATATATATAATCTTGCTTGACATACTATATCATGTCAATTGCTTGACATATTGTAAGTGTGTATGTCTATATCAGTTTCAGTTTCATACTGATTCACCCCATTTTTTGAAATTCCGATGACTCTTTTAAAAATGGGCTAAGAATCATAAGGACAAAGTTTCATGTTCAAAGAGCGGTTACAAAGGTACCCTATCCCTTTTTGGCTTCGACCTCTAGAAACATTTTTTTTGAAATTCCGATGATCTGAGTCTTTTAAAAATGGGCTAAGAGTCATAAGGACAAAGTTTCATGTTCAAAGAGCGGGTACAAAGGTACCCTCTCCCTTTTTGGCTTCGACCTCTAGAAAATTTGTATTTAGAATACAGCTCAATGTAATGGACACTCTCCCTTTTTGGCTTCTACCTTTAGAAAATTTGTCTTTAAAATACAGCTAAATGTAATGGACAGTGTACCATTTTTGCCCTCACGATTTTGTGACGACTATGCACTGGACAAACAATTCATGGAACTCTTTTGTAACTCACAAATAGTTACAAGCTCTGGGATGTCTGAAATTTGTCCATGGGCTTTAATGGATCCCGTAGTCCGAAGCAGCAATTTTGTTCTGCACATGATGGCAAGGAATTCCATATCAGAGAAGCTATTAGAAGACATTGATAAGTCTGTAAAGGCTATTAGAGACAAGGCATACAATATGCCACATAAGGAACAACCGGGCAGATAAGTATTGTAGAGCTCTTAGACACTTTCAGGGGATGAATTCGGAGCCCTGCTATCCGAATTTAGGGGGATACCAGTTGATAGAATGTAAAGGCTGCTCCTTCACTAGCATCAGCTTGATGCATCTGGCTGAAAACTTGGTGTAATTTCAGCATGTCATGTTGTAATACACAGTAGATTGAAAACTAAGAGTCCCATCATGATGTATGATATGTACAGCTTACTTGTATAATTGGAACGGATTAATTCACTAAAAAGATAATCCTTTCTGTCAGACTGTAGACTATATTCTCATTGCCTAAGATTGTCTAGCTTGTTGGTACAAGCAGAGCATAAAATTCAAAGTGAAGCCATAAATCTGCCATCTACCGTAAAATCATTACAATTGTGTGATTTGATTTCCATTAACCCATATATTGCTGTCCTTAATGTACCAAAACAAAATGGGCTTCACTAGAAGGTATGTAGCACTAGTCCATCAAATGATTCTTGTCTTATGTGAGATTAGCATCTTAAAGGCTTGGTACTAATGTGATAATAGAGGTGCATCACTATGCCTATGTAAGGATTGAAATTATCAAATCTGCAATCCAACCTAATAGCTCATGGAGGGTCTTGAGCTACATGGTAGGTGGATGTCCTATAGAGACAAAAAAATAAGTGTCATATGAAAAAATAGGTTTTTCTTTTGAAAGTTATGAGACCCTGCTATTTAGTTGTGTTTTATCTAGCCCCAACCAGAGAACGGGATCGGCTTTAGGTCATACAACTTAGAAGTTTTTTATAGACGTGTGTATGCTATCTGTTGTTTGAGTTTTCTCATTACAGTGTGTTATTTCTATCAGATTTTGACTTCATTTTCTTCTTTTCCATGAGACTATTCACCAACCTAGTTGTACACCTCTCTAGACTTAAGCAATCAAATAGTTGCACAGATGGGGTCCCTTGTCCCAAAAACAAAGGGGTCTCATACATCAATTTAGTGTCTAGCTAGGTCGTGACCTTAACAACTAAATTATTATTATTATTATTTAGGTACTTGTGTGTGTCAACATTAAATACTAATATTGTTATAGATTGTAATAATATTTTGTTCTTTTGAATGATTGCATTGGCATAACAAAAAAGAGTGAGTTAATAAGTGGATAAACTAAACATTATTGGTCAGTCCATTTTTTTAAGCCAAGGCAAAGTTCCATCCTATCCACTCATTTTTTTTTTTAAATCTAACGATTTTGGTCTTCTTAAAATGGGCTAAAATTTGTAAGGGAAAAGTTCCATGGTCAAAATTTCTATCAATCAAGTGGAAGTATAACTTTTGGAAAAAATCCTACTAAATTTGGGAAATTCTATCGGAAAAAGGTTGAATTTGTCCACTTATTAACTTACTCCTAAGAGAATCTCTATCAAAACAAAGGTGGTCATATTGGACTTTAATAATAGGCCTTGTAATAAAGTTGTGAATATTGTTTGAGGAGACAATAAGTTTGTAACACCAAACAACTCTCGTTATGAAATGCACATTGTTGAATAAAATTTCAATTCAACAATCGATAATAAGGGAGTCATATTATTAATAGACGAATATGCAGCTTAACGGTAAAGTGGTCAATGGTGCTTAATGCATCTCGCAAGTTTGATTCTCAAATGCTCTAGGTTGGTTGGAGTGTCATAGTTGAAATTAAGTCGAGAATCATTAGAACTTTGCCTCTAAGTTCACTTGAAGAGATAAAGAACCATCTTCATAGAGATCTAAGACCATGATAACCAATGATGGATAGAACATGGTACCTAATATCTTTGAATAGTTAAATAAAAGACTATGTACTCTAATTATGCATAACACTCAACTCAAACTTGGGATTTAGATGTCAAGCATTTTGAAAGCTACTTCAGTGGCTTAAGATGAGTAATACTACATCAAATTAACATGTCTTTCAATAATCTCCACCAGGGTCCACACATGTCTATCCAAGTTGCCAATTGAATCAACATTCAAGGCAAATTGTAGTATGTTGAGAACTTCACACTTCTCTAGCATATGTATCCTCCTTTTCAAGCATACGTAGACTTCCATGAATTAATCAATATCTTGGTGCAGGATGCTCATGGCCTATTGTACTATCTCTAAGAAAAAATCCACTCCCATCCCCCATTAACAAATGGTAGGCAAGGTTTTTATATGGGCTTATCAAATTGTGGTTGCAATCTTCAACATAGCCTCATTGGAAGCAATCCTCGACTAATCTCCCACTATCATCCTTTCCATTCCCTTATGTCATTCTTCTAATATTAAGGATTCCATGATGAATCTCATAACTTTTCAAAGATCGCTTAAACATTTTCTCTTGAATCTTGAACCCCTCACTAATATATATCCGAGACATATTTCTACCCATAGAAACAATTTAGTATCATAACTGACTAGCAACTAGATATATTGACACAATTGACTAGCCTACTTGACAACCTAGCCTAGTAGACATCTAAATCAACCATATAAGCCCACCACATAACGTCTCGCCCTACCCAAAAGTCATACTTCATTCTCAAAGAAAGTGATCGTATATAACTTTTAAGTAAATTAAGCAAGGGTATGGAGAGGTAGTGTATCTTCCAAAGCTATAACCACTTCTAATGAAATTTAAGGAGGAGTTATTATTGTAGTTAATCCAAAAGATGGTATATGAATAATTCATAGTTGAAGGTCGAAGTCCCAAAAACATAGATTGCAATAGTAAAGGAAAAGGATTTTAGGTGGTGGTTTTCAAAAGCCAAATAAATCTTTTACACATTTTGCATAGATGTATGAGGTTGTTAATTTCAATGAATGCTTGATATTTTCCTATTAATATATAATAAAAAATTGGGCAATTTGTTGTTGATCAATTTTTCTGCATCAACCCATGCATTGTATAAATATTTTTTTGCACAAACTATTTATCCTATAGCTCTTTCAACTATTTGAATATTTTCTTAAATCCAACTATGTATGACACACCTGTCAAACAATATCCTTCATTCTACCTATCAAATTGGGCCTCCATTTGATTATTGAAATTCTTGTTCACATTCATCTTCATAGTCAAGATTGTGCTAGCTAATGGCTTCCTTCAATATGTTTTTTTAGAATGGAAAAGTTTCAACTACTAATTTCTTTCTCAATCTTTACAGTCAAGAAGCAACCAAAATGTAACAAATAAATGTTATTTTGTGAAAAACCTAACCAAAATATTTGCAAAAATAAATTTATAGAATTTTAGAAAATAATAAAATCCATTTTTAATTAGAAAATCAATTCACTAAATTAAAAGCAAAAACAATATAAATCATCTTAATCAACATCCCCACATAAGATTACATATACATCAATGTCATCAGCATTGCATATTTAAATATGACATGAGATAAAGTAACATTATCATCATAAAGCATAAAATATAACAATGTGATTTCACATCACATAATATAAGTCCAAAACAATTACACACGAGTCTATGTCATTTCATATGCACCCATGTGTTTGGTTAATGAATGGTTAACTTGAGCTAAAACAAAAATGTAATTTAGGTCATTGTTTGTCGAAGGGATCAAAATGTAGGGCATTGCAATGTAGCCTTAGTCAATGTTGTCATAAGGAGGTGGAAAAGTATGTGGAAAAGTATGGAACAAAATTGATGGGTTTCTCTCACAATAACTATTACAAGAGAGACTAATTATCAACGTGAAAGCTCATCATTTTAAATTTGTCAATCAAGATTGATTATGTGGAAAAATCTCTTCTACCAAAAACAAAGGAAGTTGTCTTCTTGATGAAGAAGTTTATTTAACTATTCTTTGGTAGATTAGGTGTAAGGGGTAAAGGATACTAAAAATAATTATAGATTCAAAGTTAAATTTAAAATGAGATTTAATGCTACTACTAGTAGTTAAGATAAACTATATGGGCTAGTAGGTGCAAGGGGTCTCTTCAATCTTGATGGAAAAAGTGTTTAAGATCATTTGGGCATTAGGGATTGGGATTGCCTCTAATAATGAGGAAGATGGAATTAGCGACACTCCAAGGACTCAATGTGTTAATCAAATGCGACAATATCTGAGTTATTATACTAGGAGATCTGACTCTCATCATTTGATTGCTACTCTTGGGGAAACTTTTGAAAGAATCAATAGTGGTAAGGATCACTCAGAGGGAAATCTATTTGTCTAGAGAAACAAGGTATGTCTCTTTCCTACATGTCAAGTGAGAGATAAACAAAGAGTGGATTGCATGGCTAATGAAGGAAAAATCTTGTTTGAAGGACTAATCATTTTGAAGGATGGTAGGGTGGAGATAAGCAACATTTAGAGGGAAAACTTCATCCAAACCAACCTATCACTCCAAACAATATAGTGTACCAAACATAGTAACATAAAGTATTACAAACAACTTCCCACCAAAAAAAGACACTTTCAAACTTGAAACATATCTAACATTCTAAGTTTATGGCATCAATATGAAAGCACGATACATAAACCGTTGAATCATAAGTTGATAATTTAGCTCAATATCAAATGCCTCGGTAATTATATTCCATGGATACAATATCAAAGTATAAAGTTAGTCCACTTATTGTTATGAATAATACACTCCCACTTCAACATGTGTCCATGTGTAGTTCACATATTTGTCTCAAACCACACAAACAAGATAAGATACTTTTATTAATGTCCACAGGTGACTAGAAGAATAAGTCAATGGGATTAAGACATTTGACGTTGTGTCCTTACAATGTTTCTTGGAATATATATTTTTCCATAATTCTTTCCAAAGCTTATAAAGGAGAACTGGGAGAACTTTTGTTTGGCTGGAAAAGTCGTAGGGTTTTCCCAGATTATAAGTCCATACACAAAGTATTAAAATAGTACTTATGTTTTGGATACGCTGCAAATATGCCTAATATACAGAGGTGGAGAAAATGTGTTCAAGATTCAATTGATAAAGTATGTCATTTTGAATTGCATCTTTTGAAATTTGATGTGTCATTGATTTAAGTGTTTAGGTTAAAGTTAAAGACTTTGGTTGAGAAAAAAACTTTGTATTCATCTTTTTTTCATGTTTATCCGAGAAACATTAGAAACATTCAATATTAGGATTAATATATGGATTTGGTTATGCTTTGGGCATTCAATGTGTTTTTCATAATTATTATTGTTTTCTTTATATATTTGATGGTTCGAGGAAAGAATCACTTTGTGACATGACTTAAGTATCTTTATCTTTTAGAATTTTCTATACTTGTTTTATATATATTTTTTAAAGACAAATGCATTCAAAAAGGGAAATGACCTCTATGTAGCTAAGTGAAAAAAAATGGTCTATGCACTTGGTTCCTAAGCTTTCGTCATAGGAGACCTATTGGCATGAGACTTGCATTCCTCTAATGCAATTATACTTTTGATGTCATTCCTAAAACAACATTACATGTAGCCTATATGCTTCTAGCTATATTAAAAAATTCCTTAATGAAAATTAGTCTTTCACATAATAATATGAGACCTCAAGTGGTATTAGTCATTGACATACCCTTAATTGTATAGCATGTGAAGCGTAGCTTGAAAGAATATTTTGAGGTGCGTGTTTGTACATTTAATAGGTGAACATGAATAGAGATACAATTTGTAATTAGATAAAGAGGATCATTAATATTATGTGGGCATTTTGTAAACTCGAAAATGGTGCTATATTTCATTTTATTTTTTTGTGAGAGGTAGTTTATTATCTTTCTCTTATACATATTAATTACTATGATCACATGCCATGCCGAAAAATGGGGAGCTCCATGCTCAGAGGATGCTAGTGTGGATGCACTGCAACCATCCATTGAAGTTGTTAAGCATGATGAGTCAATAATGAAGAATCCATAATAGAAGTGGTATAATCAATATAAATCTCTCATGAGCTTGAGAGAAGTGGAGGTTAGGATCGACACATATAAGAACTTTGTGGTAAAATATGATTAAAACTGATAGTGGGATATGCAAGAGTGTATAGTGAGAACCTTGACAAACGCAACCTCTTATGCTTAGCGTTGTCCGAAGGAGGGGAAAACTATGTTTCTTTTTTCAAACATGGAAAGTGAATATATTATAGTTTAATGAATATATTTTCCTATTATTTATATGGTTTTATACTTTATCAAAAGATTTGTCAAGACTTCACAATGTTTTGTAATTTAACTAAAGATTCACCAACACTTTACAAGGTTTTATAATTCAATGAAAGATTCGCCAAAATTTTACAAGATTTTATAATTCAGTGAAAGATTTTCCAAGATTTGCCAAGATTTTATAATTTGGTAAACGATTCACCAAAAAATTATAGATACATATTATATTATTCATAAAATAGCCTTTAAAGTTTCCTACATATGTTCTTTCACCCATACATTTTAGAGGAGAAAAGGCGGCTTGTTATTCCATACATATCTAGAGGTAAATGAATGTTCATCAACACTGACATTCTCACAACTTCAGGCATTAATGACACAAATGATGAAGATAATGAATAATGATATGATTTGAGGATGTAACTTTTGGGTTTGCATTTGAATTAATATTTGCGACTTATATAAACCTTGTGTTTGCTTTTCTATGGTGTAGTGGGTTATTGTATATGAAATCAAATTTATATATTGAATATTTAAGTACATGAATTTTATTTTAGATGAAATGTTTCATAATTCTTTTGCAATACAATTATGAGAATAAATGAATTTCATACAAAAAAGGATATGAAAACAACATGAGCTATGGTTCCAAGGAAAAAATACCCATCTTGTGAAAACTTTCCCCGGAATGTTAGGATATTTAGACACTTAGGAGTTAGTTAGGATCAACTTAGTCTAATGTGTCGTTAGGTTAAAGTGTGTTTCTTAGTGTGTTTCTTTGGTATGCATCAGTATGCATTTGTAATTCAATGGTCATGATATGTTCCCGACATAGAGTGATCTGACAACTCATATTCTCCTTGATATTAACGACTACATTGATTCGTGGATTAACACCCGATTGGTTCATCATCTCTATTTAAAGAGCATGGAGGGTCATTTGTTGATGATCGATTGTGAGAAACTCTCTGTAACATTTTTCTCTTGCATTAATAAATTGCCTCAAGTGGCCACGTTGGTTGGGTCTATGGATGTTTCTCCGCAGGGGTTTTACCACGTATAAACATCGGTGTGTTGATATTTGATCTAGTTGTGTGAGTGGTTATTGAAGGTGTTCGCACTCTATTGGAATGCATGTGTTATCAAACATGGTATCAGAGCGCATTTGAAGACATGCTCTCGTTATAGATTGAGATCTTGAAGCCATGTTGTCGCATCTTTGGTTTCTGCTATTTCTGTACATTTTTGGGCTGAGAGGATTATTCCATTTCATTTGGAGCGCTTCTTTTAGCTAGAAATGTTTGTCAATCACTCAAAAACGTTTTTCTCGTGCCTAAGATACGACCATTTCAATGAGATACAGAGGTATATTGCTTGAATACGCCCTTTTAAAGTTTTACAGAGATAATATTTCGGTCTTATGTTTTTTTATTTCTAGGTTGCTACTCTTTTCGATCTTCATATGCTCTTTCCCTTGCGCTTTGTGTGATCTCGGAAAATCAAAAGCATAGCGGAAATGGTTTTCTTGTCTACGTATGCTCTTTGTCGTGCGTTATGTGTGATCTCGGTAAATTAGAAACAGAGGGAAAATTTGCATTTTTCGGGTAAGCTAACCGAGATCTAACCATTGTTGTTGTTGTTGAGAAACCAATTGTTTTTGTGTGTGTGAATGCATGAAAATGATTTTTTATTGAGTACGCACTCCAAGGTCGTCTTCCACAACAACAACATCCACAATCCTCCTTCTTAAGATTATAATGTGTTTTGCACTAGCTCACTTGGTTAAAAGTTGTTTTATTAAGTAAGCTCTTGAGGTTTTTTGAAAAACTTCATACATTCATTGTAAAGTGCATTTCATTTAATTATAAAAGTGAACCACTATTAAAAACTTTAATATTTTATTTTAAGTTATTTATTTTGCATGCAACTTTTGTTTATAAAGTAACTTCATTGTAAAAGTTATTCTCACATGTTCTATAAAAATAGGTCACTTCATAAGCAACTTATTTGTAAAAGTGAGCTTACAAGCACAATTAGATAAGGAAGAGCATTACCACATGGAACAACTTCTACTTGTCACGTGGCTCTTTGGTGATCGTTTATGCATTTTTTCAAAAAGGCATAAATTTCACATCCAGAGTCTATTTTCAATGTCGTTTTTTGAACAACCTATTTTTTCGAGAGATTTCCATTAAGACCGTCAATTTTAGCTTGTAAATGCATATTGTCTGCATATTTTAATATGGATTCTCCCACTGATATTTTGCTTACCATTACCAACTACTTCTCATGGAAATCCCATATGGAGGATGTACTAAGAAGTAAAATATTGTACAAGATTACCTTGGGAAAAGAACAAGAACCCATTGATGATGAAAAATATGTCAAATGGGCTAATAGGTATGATGAAGCATTTGGACTAATCAGAATTTCCATCTCTCATGATTGAAGGTTTCACTTTCAATGAATTGATGGCGTAGATAAATCTTGGGAAAATATTGAAGTTGTGTTTGGTAAACACAATATTATTAGATCCCATCAGTTGGAAAATCAGTTAATGAATTTATGTCCAAATGATTTCCCTTGCATTGAAGATTACTTATCTAATTTCAAAACACTTAGAATTTTGTGTTTATACTGACAACTAGATCTAAAGGAAGATTGGTGTATATATGTTATTCTTGCTAAGCTTGTTAGTGCATTATTTTTTTTTGTATCTACCTTTTATGCCACTAGAGAAGCTCTAGGGAGTGCTTATAAACAACCCTATATTGAGTCTTTTTGTGATGCTCTTATTCGAGAGCAAGATAATCTTATGCAACTTGGATTGATTAGCACTGCAAGTATATCCAACAAAGATTTAGTGGTCCAACATAAGATAAATCCAAGAATCCCAAGAAGCAACATCCTTGCCACAACAACAAGAAAAAAAAGAGTCCCAAACCCTCTCAACCAACTTTCGTTCCTAATGGTGACAAAGGAGAAAAATCCAAAAGTAAGAATATTGTCAGATATTGCAAATTTTGTGGAAAAGATGGTCATGTTGAATCCAAATGTTTGAGAAGAAACGATGATGAAGCACAACATCAATATTGATTCTTCTTCTTCTAACTTTTCTTTTCATGGACACGCACTTTCTGCTTCTGGTTTCTTCTTCAATGCAACTTCTACTTCTTATTTTGATGAGTGGCTTATTGATTCTGGAGCATTTTATCATATGGCTAAGGATAAAGCCATATTTTTTCTCTTAATGAATGTAACACCAAGAAAATATTTGTTGATGATGATAGATCTTTTAGTGTTGTAGGGTCTGGAACAGTTCAGGTAGATAATGGTCATTTCAATGATGTATTATGTGTTCCAAGACTTTTATGCAACCTTCTATCATTATATCAAATCAATCATTCAGGTGAAGGTAAAACCAGAGTTTTCACCTCACCAAGTTGTAATCAAGGATTTAAAATATCCTAAGCATGTTCTCACAACTGGAACTATTGATGATGTTACCAGGTTGTACAATTTTGACAACTTTGGGTCATCATATTTTCCATCAGTTTTTGTTGCTCATAGAAATGACTTGAGCAAACTTTGGCATGAGTGGTTTGGTCATCTAAACTATCGCTCATTGCAACAACTATGTAATCAACACATGGCGAGTAGTCTTCCTTTTGTTTCTTGCAAAGATGGTGTTTGTGCCGATTGTGTTCTCGACAAACATCATCAGGACAATTTTGACAAACGTGCCTCTTGACACGCCTCTACCCCTTTGCAGATTGTTCATAGTGATTTGTGTGGTCCTCTTTCTTCTCCTTCCTTCTCTGGGTGCAAGTATTTCTTTTCATTGATGACTTATCCAAATTCACTTGGGTTTACTTATTAAAACTTAAGGGTGAAGTGTTTAACAAGTTTTTGGCCTGCAAGGCTCTTGTAGAAAAACAATCTGGACATAAACTTCAAAGGTTAAGAAAAAATAATGGAGGCAATTATGTGAACAATAAATTTATAAGTTATTGAACTGCACAGGGAATTCAAATGCAACACAGTGTTCCATATACACCACAACAAAATGGTGTTTCTGAAAGAAAGAATCACACATTAAAATAAATGGATAATTGTATGGTCCAATCTAAGGGGTTAAGTCTTAATTATTGGGTGGAAGCCATCAATTTTGCAAATTACATAGAAAATTGCACTCCCACAAAGGCTCTAAAAAATATAACACCGGAAGAAGCATGGAATATACTTAAGCAAGATGTAAGCCACTTCCGTATATTTGGCAGTGTAGCATGGGCTCACATTCCTGATTAGAAAAGGAAAGTATTTTATCCTAAAAGTGAGAAGTATATTTTTTTTGGATATTTGAAGATGTCAAAGGTTAAAAAGAAATTCAACCTCATTTCAATGAAATTATAATTACAAAAGATGTTAAATTTGATAAAAATCTCTTGGCATGCAAGCCTAATTCGTCGTTTGTACCATCTTCAACCTACTAGCCATATTTTGTTCCTATTCTAGTTTCTTCTTCAGATGATGATGATAGTGAGGATGGAAATCCACCTCTACTTGCTCACCTTCTTCCACATGAGTCCGTTGAACATGAACATAAACCGACACCATTGCTTCCCAGATGGGTATGTTCAACTCGAGAATCAGTTGGTGATCTTGTCAATGATCCTTCATATCAATGTCAGATATGTTCACAATTTCAGCAAGCCTCTTCTCTTTTGGCTCAAGTTTTAGAAACTCGTGATCCATAAACATTTGTAGAAGCTTCAGGACATCCATATTGGGACACAACAATGAATGAAGAGTATTTCTCTTTAATGGTGAATGATACTTAGGATCTTGTACCTCTTCCGAAAGGAAGAAAACTTGTTAGAAGTAAATGGGTGTACAAAACTAAGTATGCATCATATGGAAGTGTTGAAAGACACAAGGCTCGGTGAGTAGATAAATTATTCTCTCAAGTTGAATGCATTGACTATAATGAAATATTTCCCCCCATTGCCAAAATGAATTCCATCCACCTTGTTCTAGCCCTTGTTGTCTCACATAAATGGGAGGTCCTTTGGATGGATGTTAAATCAACCTTCTTGCATGGGGATTTGCAAGAAGAAATATACATGGAACAACCTCCTGACTATGTATAGAATGACTCCAGCCTTCTTTTTCGCCTTAAGAAATATCTTTACAGTATTAAGAAAAGTCCTCGAGATTGGTATGCCAAAATGGACATCTTTCTTCTTGAAATTGGATTTTCTAGATGTCATTCTGATCCTAATGTCTATACCAAGAAAGTAGGAATCCATCTCATAGTACGTGTTATTTATGTTGATGACCTTATCATCATTAGTAGTGACCTTAAACTTCTAACCTATGTGAAATCCATTCTTAAAAAGAAATTTGAAATGATAGACTTGGGATTTTTTCACTACTTCCTTGGCCTCCAAGTATTGCAAACCAAGGAATGAATATTTCTTTCCTAGTCTAAGTATGCTTGTGACATTTTTCACCTCTTTCACATGGAAGATTCTAAATCAACCCCTTCTCCCTTCTAGTATGGAGTCAAACTTGTTGCCACCTATACTTCTCCCGAAGTTAATGCCACTTTGTACCATTAGTTAGTTGGTAACCTCTGATATTTGACTCATACCCATCCTAATATTTCCTTTGTTGTTGGTCTTGTTGCCCGATATATGAAAACACCCCATAAAATCCATTGGAAAGAAACTAAAAGGATACTTCGATATATCTGAGGTACAGTTTAGTTTGAGATACAATACAGTTCAGGGGGGACTCCTTTGTTAGATGGTTTCATTGATTCAAATTGGGCTGGTGACCCTGATGATTGAAAGTCTAATGCAAGTTTGTTTTTAGCCTTAGTTCAGGACCTATCACTTGGGCTTGTAAGAAACAACAGGCTATTTCTCTTTCTTCTGCAGAAGCAGAGTATCGAGCAGTGGTTAATGCAAGTCAAGAGAACTTTTGGCTTTGACATATCTTTTTAGAGTTTGGATTCCAACACCAACATCTAACTGCCTTCTGGTGCGACAATCAAAGTGACATCAATCTCGCTAAAGATACAATTCAACATCAACGTAACAAACAGATTGAGATACACATGCACTTCATCATAAAGTGTATTCATGATCAAGCCATTGAAGTGCTCTTCTACCCTATAGAAGATCAAGTTGCAGAAATTTTCACAAAGTCTCTTACAGAAGCGAAGTTTTCCAAACTTCAATCTATGTTAGGATTTTAGGAATTTTTCGTTAAGGGAAGATAGGATCTAATGCCTCCTTCCTTCTCCTATTATGTTTCCTTTCTAAATCTTTCAATCCTATCCCAAGTTGTTCTTAAGCGAGGATGTTGGGATATTTAGACACTTAGAAGTTAGTTAAGATCAACTTGATCTAATGTGTCGTTAGTTTAAAGCGTGTTTCTTAGTGTGTTTCTTTAGTATGCATTTGTAATCTAACGGTCACAATATGTTCCTGACATAGAGTGATCTGATGGCTCATATTCTCCTCTATCTTAACGACTACATTGATCCATGGCTTAGCACCCGATTGGTCCATGATATCTATTAAAAGCACATGGAGGGTCATTTGTTGATGATCGATTGCAAGAACCTCTTTGTAACATTTTTGTTTTGCATTAATAAATTGTTTTAAGTGGCCACGTTGGTTGGGGCCGTGGATGTTTCCCACAGGGTTTTTACCATGTAAAAACATCGGTGTGTTGATATTTGATCTAGTTGTGTGAGTGGTTACTAAAGGTGTTCACACTTTGTTGAAATACTTGTGTTGTCGAACACAAAAGGCATAAAAAAATATAGCGACATAAAGCTGCAAAGTGTCCAAGACATATAGAAATAAACACAACTAAAATAGGCCATTTGAAAAGAGTGAGTGGTGAGACTAAGAGGTAGGTTCAATAACCAATGTTTGCATTAAAAACTAGAGAAGAGCACACTTGTTTGGCCTTAGCATTATATTCTTCTCTATCATTATGATGTTTATGAAAAATAGAGAAATGCTTAGCAGTATCCCTTGCCATTAAATGTGATAGTATAATATGTTTGGCCTTGACTTTATATTAATCCAACATCTCTTTACAAATTTATTCATAGCTTGTAAACAATGCAATTTCATTGACCCCATGGGTCGTTGTTCTGCACGATCCTTCTATGAGTGCATGATAATATGTCTTGTTGTTTGTGGTGTCATTCTTCTTCAAGAGCCTCATTTTTTTAACCTCTCAATATGAAAGATCATACAAAATGAAGGAAATTGCAACATTTTGTGGGTTTCTAGCAAGATTTATCTGTATGCACAAGCACCATAATTTCATCATTTTGAATATGTTAATAACTGGAAAACATTAGTTACCCCCTCTACAATATTGGTTGTTTGGGTACCTTCAAGATGTAAACAATCAACCATTCTCTACACATCATCCTAACCTTGATGCATGCCTAAGCTATTATCTAATATCCCAAAGAGATTAGTTAAAACTATCACAAATATAAGCTATTATTTATATCTTATATGAATCCAAATGGGGTTGGTATATAGAGGGTACATTGTATATAGTTACATATAGATATATATATGGTACATTGTACATTGATGAAGGATATGGTTATGAGATATCTAGTGTTAGGACTCTACCATGAACCATCTTCTTAAAAATTCCCTAAAAGAAAATCTATATGGTGTCCTATACTATAAGAACAAATGATATAATCCGATAACAATTTAGATTTGACCTTAAGCGCACATTCACACAACCATGTTATCACTAATCCTAATTTGTCTTGGAACCCTAAATGGAATATAGATCTAATTTTATTTGATCTGAATTTGTAAATGGAACGAAATGGAATATAGATATATAGAAAATAAATACACAGAGATGCAATAAAACTTGACTTCTATTAATAAAGAGAATATGTTAAAACTGTAAAAATGCATACTGAAACAAACTTGCTCGAATAGTGGCAGCCTATCTCTGAGAAGAGATGTGACGGCTACGCTCATTCACAAGAAGATGGTTACAATGAGGCTCCCAAGTCAATTTTAACATAAAGAATAAATGAGAAAACCCTAAACATCCAAAAACCTAACCCTAGGAGATGAAGTGCCAAAAGTAATGTGGGCCTCGATGGGGTAAGTTAGTACATCAAATTTCTGGGGTCGTAACTTTTGCATATGATCTCCATTTTAGGCACACGATATCTCTTTGGAAATAATTATGCGAGGAATACACATGTTGTCTTCACACTGTGGCAAAAGGTTATAGTGTGACTGTGTCACGCCCAAAAAATGTTGTTTAGGGCCTCAAAACAACCTCAGAAGTTGAGGACCCGAAACACTGCCAAAATGAAAATTGTTCTTTGAGCCAGTGGAATAGGTGGGTGGCCACCAATATCCACCTATATCAGTCCTCCCCCCTTAGGAATCAATGGTATCCATTGCATTGATTTCCCCCATCAGATGGGAAAACTTTTGCTAAACTTAGCCCCAGGTGAGCCACTTGCCTTGGTGCAAGAGTTGTCTTGCTTTGACAACCCGATAAATTTGGATCATTTGTTTTCGAGTGCCCTTAATACGAGTGTCCCTTATCTGATCAATGACTACATGTTCCATGCATTCAAGGTTGATCTCTTTTGGTGTCAATTTCTCTGTGATCTCTGATGTGTCTAATAATGGTGGGAAGTATGGCCGAAGGAGGTCCACATTGAACATGGGATGCAGGCCAATGAAGGGGGGAATACTTAGCTCAAAATCATTGTCACCCACAGCCTTGGTGATGGTATAAGGTCCATAGCAAAGTGGATGAAGCTTTCTATGGGGTCCTGTAAGGCGCTCTTTCTGCAAATGCAACCAGACCTTGTCTCCCACCTTAAACTTGCGTGACACCTGGTATTGATCATGGCGTTGTTTGTACTTAGCATTGGATTTTTGTAAAATATCATGGACCTATTGTCGGATGTGATAAATTAATTCAATAAACTTGGTGGATTTGTCAGCCTCAGATTGAGCATGGGATGATTCTGCATGTGTAGATGCAAGGGGTAGTGTGACATCAATGGGATCCAATGTTTGAAAACCCAGCCCCACCTGAAAGGGACTGTGGTCAGTCAAACTATGAAGGGATTTGTTGTAGTTGTGTTGAACATAGGGGAGAATCTCATCCCATTTGTGTGTATTTTTTGAGTTTTACATACGCAAGATATGCATGATCATTCTATTGACGACCTTTGTCTAGCCATTAGTTTGGGGGTGGAAGGCGATGGATTTGGTGGGATTGGTGTCCAATAGTGACGAGAGGTTGGACCATAATGTTTTGAGGAACCTATTGTCTTGATATGATATGATGGTCTGTGTTATCTCAAATTGTACCCACACCTGTTCGAAGAAGAGCTTGGCAGTGGCTTCTGCTGTGATATTCTTCTTGCAGGATGTGAGGATGGCCATCTTAGAAAACCGATCAACCACCACAAAAACATAGTCATTTTCATCCTTGGTTGAACGAAGGCTGATACAGGTGGATATCAATGGCCACCCACCTTTTCCAACTGGCTCAAAACAGTTTTCTGGCAATTTTGACAATTTACTATTTTTAACAGTTTTAACTTCTGGGGCCATTTTGAGGGCCTAAATGAAGGTTTTTCAAGATAGAGATTCTTAGTGATATTTGAAGGCATTATTGAGCCCCCAAAATTAATATCCTCTATGATACCTTTTCAATGAGCTATCACACGCCTAAAACAAAGATCGTATGCAAAAGTTACGACCCCGGGAAGTTGATGTAGTAACTTACCCAAATGGGGCCCACATGACTTTTGGCATTTCATATCCTAAGGTTATTTTTTTGGATGTCTAGGGTTTTTGGAATTCCTGTTTATTGTAAAAAGGCCTTCAGAGCCTCATTGTAATCATATTCTTTCTGAATGTGAGTAGCCATCACATCTCTTCTCATAGATAAGATGCCACCATTCTGGTGAGTCTTTCAATCTATATTTTTACAGTCTCTGTACATTTATTTCATTAATAGAAATTGTGTGTTACTGTATTTATGTGTTTATGGTTGCATCTTTGATACATTTTTGTTATATTATTGGATATCTGTGATATCTCTGTGCATTTCTTTATTATGTCTCCGCTCTCATTTCGTGCCGAAAATAATCTGGATCAGTGGTATCAGAGCAGGTTGTTCTTGATCGTTTTTTTTTAGTGCATGTCCCTGATGAGGTCCGAGTATAGAAAGTTGGGTCTCGAGCTTGTCTCTCTTGAGGACAATATCTCTCGCACACCCAAGAATCCCTCAATGGTGGAAGAAAACAAAAACGACATAGCAGATGATTCTATCAATATGCTACTTGAGCAAGCTCTCATGCGACAGAGGGACGAAATGATGGATAATTTTTCCCACATCCTTCAACACCTTCCGATAGCATCAGGCACATTTTCATCAAGCGGCCACTTTGGACGGACCTCACCTTTTAAGGTACATGTCAATTTTGATATTCCTATATTTGAAGGTCAGATAGATGCGGATGCCCTAGATAAATGGTTAAATTTGTTAGAAGGTTATTTCTTTGTTCACAATTTTTCTGATAGAGAAAATATCATCTTTGCGCTCCTTAAGGCTCTCCCCCATGTCAAACATTGGTGGGAAATTTACTTGGAGAAAAGTTCCACAGAGGAGTCTAGAATATATGGGGCCGAGCCCACTTAGGATTTTTTTGTGGATGTGGTAAAGGAACAATATTACCCTGTTGGCAGCTATGAGGACCAGTACATGAGATGGACCACACTATGGCAAGAGAGGGGCCAAGAAGTTCCAGAGTTCACCAATACCTTCCATACCTTGCGCACCAAGCTGGGTATCAAAGACTCCGAACGACATTTGGTTTTGAAATACCGTGGGGCTCTACATAGATACATCCAAACT
>JZKD02S2191807.1:101345-119757 GCA_000966675.3 Picea glauca | reverse complement strand
CAAATCATGTTCATCCTTGAGATTTTTCTCCCTGGCCCAACTCATGGTAGCTTGTTTCAACCTTTTGAGATTCCCCACAAACTGGACAGTCGCAGGTACCTGGTTCCCAACAACGATAGAAGGCCATAGACCCCTTACTAATTCTTGATAAGATGGATCCAGAATCCATCCCTCAAAGAATTTAAAAGGTCTTGAAACCCTCCTGCTTCTACCCCTTAGATCTAGCATAATCAGGAAATGGTCATATTCCCCTCCACTAGCAACACACTATCTAACCAAGTCAAAGGATTCCAAAACCTCTTCTGACAATAAAAATATGTCCAAACATTTAGCCACCCTATCATCCCCAACCCTTATATTACACCAAGTTGGGGTCAACTTTTGTGGCTCAACATCCACCAACCCAAGTTGGTCCAAAATTTTTGAAAGAAATTGGTTAAAGTATCCGGGACAACACGCGGACCCCAAACCTCTGAGGCCCCTAAAGAGAAATTTAGATCACCTCCAAAAATAATCTTCTTACCCCTAAACCATGAGGATTTTTCTAAAGTATTCCAATATCGTTTTATATCTTGGTAAGGCCCATATACATTAATAAATGTCACATTTCACCCCAACTCAGAGGAGAAAATAGACAGGCCAATTCCCGAATCAAAACCCCAAACACTTTCCAAGTTACAAGTCTTTTTGAACATCCCAATAGCCAACCCCCCAGAATGACCCCTGGTATCCACCGCCACAAACATCCATCCTGGAAGCAAGGAATCAAGAGTATTCACCACTGATTCGCTACCCCCGAATGTTTCTTGTAACAAAATAACATTCGGGGAATTCAATTCCACTAACCTTCGTAGGGACGATTTTTTAGACAGGTTCGCCAACCCCCGATAGTTCAAAAACAATATTCTCATGAGGTAATTGTCCCAAGGATTTTCTTTTCTCTGAGCACCCATTCAATTAAATATTGTCTCCCCGATGCCAAGTCAATCCTGACCCTATCTTGAACCAAGAGGAGATGTGATTTCCAACCCCTACCTTTACCTGCAATAGAATTCTGAGGAAAGGAACCCAAACCTCATCCTTCTGAACCCAGGACATCAGCTACCAGATGTTCTCCCTTAACCACTAACCTATTCCTAAGATGATAACGTACCCTGCTATCTTCCGAGGAGGAGTCTGTAGAAGCTGAGGGGGTGACAAGCTGGGAAAAGAGGGAGGTATTGTACACCTCTATTGAAGGAGAAGGGGAGGAAGGACAAGAGGGAGAACCCAAATGATTGGGATCCGAAACCCCTACATCCTGCAAAGTAGACTAACCAGGAAAAGGAAAATCCTTAAGAGTCGAGGATCCCCCCACCCCCTAGAATTCGTGAAATGTGTGACCAAAAAAGGGGAAAAAACCAACCCACTAGAAGCCAAGGGACAAGAAAGAGAAACCAGACTCGCCACAGAGAAACCCCTTCCACCACTAGAAAAGAGAGTGCCCACATTATCCCGAACCCCATCAACAACCCCCACATCTGAAAAAGGAAAAGGTACAAACAAAGAGACACCCAAAGAAGACTTACCCGAGAAATCCTGCTCCCGACAAAGAGTAGACACTATTGGGGGCGAAATTTTTGGCCCATTCATAGTAGATGGAGTTGTACAACAAGGCGAGGTAACTGGAAGATAAACCAATGTATCCTTTCCCAAAGGAGGTTCCCTCACCTCCCCCTTGCGTTCTTCATTGACCAACTACACCTCCAAAGACTTCCTTGTGGGAGAAATTGGTGACACCGAGCCTTTGTTGAATCGATCTTTCCCTTTGTAAGGAAGAGAACACTCGACAATCCCATTACCGCATATCCACTTCTATATAACTTTCCATCATATTACCAATTGTAGCAAAATGAGCAGGATTCCAGAACTGCATTGGAAGACCCGGTAACCTGACCCAAATCGGTTCTTCATCAATCATTTACTTCTTTGCATCAAAATTAGGATTCCATCTTTAAGAATAATGGTCGTATCAGCCATACTCCACACCTTCACTAAAACCCATTTTACATCCTCCTTGGAGGTAAAAATGAAATCAAACCATCCCCGTGACAGTAAATGAATGAGTGGCATCTTCGTGATATCCTTTAACCAGTTCTTGGATATCCACTCCTTTAGAAAATCCATACCCATCTTTTTTCCCCTTACAAGACCAACCACCGCCATTTCTGAGAAGTCGACCACCCTATCCATATCAATATCTTCCCCAAAAACAAGCCGCTCAGTACATTTATTGTCGCGCATGCACCGAATAGGTTTTGTGGAAGAAGTTATACATCCCTAGGTTCCCTTCTGGCCCTTTAGATGTCGCTCTGACCTCTGTGAGTCCCTTGAATGGTTTTCCCCTCTTTTCTTAAGTACCTTACCCACAATACCAGTAATAGAGTCTCCAGTCGAGATACCCCCAAAACCCCTGTTACCTCCCAGAGAGTCGACTTCCAGTAATGCTAACGGCGAGAAAACCAAAGGTGTACTAAAACCCACTGAGTCTTTTGGCCCAAACCCCCACAATCCTCCATCGACCAGGTTACCCAGATCTTGTTCACACACCCCTAAGCCTACTTCCCCCACATCATTTCCCAATCCCCGATCAAGTCCTCCAGCCGGACCGGAGTACCGTGTGGGTTCACCCTCCCAACCCACGGAGAACCCCAAATCTCCCGAAAAAGACAAATCTCCCACCAAGGTAAACCCTAAACCTGTCACTCATGACAACAAAGGCTCTGATCCCACCACATCCTTTGTCAATGTCAGCCCTGGAGCGTTGACATCCATCCTAGGAATCTCGGTCGCATGATCGCCCTACACCCCACCAAACTCCTTCCAAACCGCCAAGTTGTCGCATCCCTCCAAACCCGCAGATAAAAACGCTAACAGACCGTCACATTCTAAATTAATGGGGTCTCCCCCCGCCTCATCCGCAGCCATGACAAAACGTTGACCACCGCAGTCGTCTTGGAACACACCCTTAATCTCCCCTGCTAGTACCCAAAAACCACCAACCATGTCTTGAAAACCCTTACCCTAACCAACAACTCCATTTTGCAATCTACACCATAGTATTATGGAAACTTTTTCCTCTCAATACACCATGGTTGGGTATGTTATTATTTCTCATTGCTTATTTAATATTTATATGTTTATTATTTTAAACAAGTATATATTAATATTTATTATTGGTTTTTCTTCCTTGTTACAGTAATGTCTGCGCATGGAGCATGAAAGAGAGCATGAATGTCTGAGGATGGACTCGGGCACCTTTGGTATGCCAATTTTGTTTGAGATGGTTTATTTTATTTATCTAAATATTATTTTAAACAAGTGTACACTTTATGTTAAACAAGTATATATTTTATTTAAATTTTATTTATGAAATATTATTTTTCAGGTATGAATCTAGTACTACATGACTATATACATGTTTATGAGGAGTAAGTGATGGCTCATAATCAAATCAAATGATAATTAGTTAAGTATTGGCCATGATTATAAACTAGGCTTGTGATATTTGTGTTGGAAAGTCTTATCAGTAATTTGCAATTCTTGTCCTTTACAGGGGGATGCTGACAGTGCGATTGATAGGCTCTGGTAGAAGAAGAAAGTAGAACTTGGTCAGTAATTTTTGCAAGATGGTGAAGATGTAGGATTTGAATATGAAAAGAATGTGTAGACTTTATTAAATTGCTCTATTGCAATATACACTTATGGAGACAATTGGGGTTTTCTTTAATAGTTAAATATGATTTCCTAGGACTTCAATTTTGCTCAACTCAAATTTTGTATTTAACATAGTTGAACTTACCTCATTGTCAAGCATGCATTTTATTGGTTGATATTGTAATGAAAAATCATCTTATTGTCTATATATAATATTAGTTGTGGGAGATTAAATAAGCCATGTAAGAATATATAATATAGTCACTTATATATTAAAAAATGAATTTTAACAAATTTGAATAGCAAGAAGTTACTCTAGATCTTGTTACATGCCAGATTTTTCCACAAATATATGCCAAGGTCCAGATTATGCTAGTGTCTTGTAAAATTAGGTGGCAAGCAAGTGTTTTGGAAGATTGCATGGGGGGCAAAGGTGAATTTTATCGTCCTTTTTTGTGCTGTGATATTCTTTTTAATATCATATTCACTTAAACAAAAACACAAACTGAGGTGACTTAGTGTATGTGCATGGCATACAACACCTTTATAAATAGGATTTTTTTTTAAAATTATGATCTTCAATGAGTTTCATAGAGGTGGAATGTACTTAACTTGAAAATTGTTTCATTTAGAGGTGCATTCAAAATTGCAAGTGGGTGAGATGCTACTGTATGTTTGTAATGTGGACATTATAGCATACATCGACTAAATATTATTAATGAAAAATAAATCATTGTCCGTGCTATATAGTTTCATTCTACAATGCAGGTGAGGGTGATCTGTAAAGGCCAAATATTATTTAGTTAAAACAAATCATTGTAATCTACAGAGCAGGTGGGGAGATCTATAATGGCCAAGGGATGTATGTTTTGTTATCTTCCAAAGTGATTTCCAATTTTCCGCCACCCTTTGATTTCACCAGGCTAAGGCTTTTGCTTTCGAATATGTTGGATATTTGAAGTTAGTGTTCTTCATTTAGGTTATCAGTTGGAGATATATGATAATATTTTGCTTATTTTTAAGCCTATAACATTTCTCTTTATTCTTAGTACATTTTAATATTTTGAATATTTGCTTTTAGTATAAATTTTAATTAGATGTAATTATTATATAATATGCTATAATTTCATAATGTTTACAATCTTATTATATCTGCCGAAGGCATGTATATAGCAATCGATATGCGTTGACTCAGTATTAGTTTTCTTTGAATTATTTCAATATTAGCAATTTAACCAAAGTTTTAACAAAAACATCTTATTTTAAATTATTTATTAAAATAATCCTTTATTTCTTATTGGATAGAAATGTAGATGTCTTATTGTCGTGAAGACGGAGCTAACATTAGAAAATGAAAAATCGCATTCACTAACATTTAATATTGCAGAGACCTTTGGCAAAGRCGCTCTTAGATCAAGGAAAATCTTSCAGACCTCTTGCAAAGGCCACAAACACTGACAAAGGAAGGTAAGGTGGCAAKGCTTAAGGTATATGAAACATGCAAGCAAAGGAAGGTAAGGTGGCAGCGCTTAAGGTATCTGCAACATGCAAGCTCTGGCATCTGGCATCTATGAGTGAATATGATATACCACTTTTGTCCTTCGTTGCCACTGATCCAACTCTCACATCATATGAATACCCTTATTTTATTTGTATGATCCATAGTGATGTTTTTCAGATGGAAGCAACTGCAGCTTTTGTGAATTCTTATGGTTGGAGAGAATTTTTCGTTGTGTTTATAGATGACAACTATGGGAGAAATGGAATTACTACATTAGGGGATGCTCTGGAAAGTGTGGGCGCCGAGATTACCATGAAGGCTTCCATGACTCCTGGAGTTACCTAGAGCCAAATGGGTAATGTCTTGGCAAACTTGGATTTAATGGATGTACGAGTTTTTGTAGTCCATATGTATTCAGATACTGGTCTTCAATTCTTTTCTAAATCCAAGGACATTGGAATGTTGAGCGTTGGCTTTGTCTAGATAGCCACAGATTGGTTATCTTATGTTTCAGATTCTCGTCCACTGGAAGCAGACACCATGAAGTCACTACAGGGGTTAATTATCCTATGTCCACATACTCCAAATTCAGGACGACGGGATTTGTTGAGACAAAGATGGAGAAAATTACAAACAATTAATATGGTTAATGTCTCCTTGAATGCATTTGGACTGTATTCTTATGACAGTATATTGATGATTTCCCATTCTATCAATGCCTTCTTGAACCAAGGAGGAAAGATCTCTTTTGCAGAACAATCTATGCCATCAAGTGCTGGTGGAAGCGATTCAAATCTAGGAGCACTGAAGGTCTTTGAAGAAGGAGAACAGTTACGAAAGATAATACTAAAAACTTATTTGAACGACATTCCAGGTCCTGTATAGATAGACAAAAATAGGGACTTGATGGGTTCTACTTTTGAGATTATCAATATAGTTGGTAAATACTTCCGCATCATTGGTTACTGGTCAAAGTGAATGGACGTATCAGTTACCCCTCTAGAAAATACAGCCAATGGTGATAATCAATCTCATATAAATCCAAAACTCTCTGATATCATATGGCTTGGTGAAAGAGAAACAGTACCACAAGGTTGGGCGAGTGGCAAGCAACTTGTAATTGGTGTACCTAGAAAGGTAGGCTTCAAGAGTTTGTAAATGTGACAATAGTAGAAGATAGAAGCGCGGTGAACGGATATTGTATTGATGTGTTTGTTGTTGCAGTGGAATTGCTTTCTTACACTGTCCAGTACACAATTAGATCTTATAGAATAGGGAATTCTACTCCCAGTTATGATGATCTCGTGAAGCAGGTCGATTTACAAGTTGGTATTTGTTAAACTTTAATGACACTTATGTTAGTTGGTAGCCTAATTGTTCATGTGAAAATGTGTTTACCCTAGGAATAATCTAATAGCTATTCTTGCAGAGCCTTGGATAATTTATCTTGTAGTCTGAAAATAAGTATATGCATGTTACTTCAGTGCAACTAATCCTAGTTAAACTCCTACAAAATTTTGATGTAGTCATAGGAGACATTTCGATTGTGAAAAATCAGTCGAACATTGTGGACTTCACACAGCCTTATGTAGCAATAGGCCTCGTTGTGGTGGTTCCTATAAAAGAGATAGATTCCAACACATGGGCTTTACTGCATCCATTTTGAACAGAGATGTGGTGTACAACTGTTGCCTTTTGTCTCATCGTAGGAGTTGTTGTGTGGACTCTGGAGCATAGAATAAATAATGAGTTTCGAGGGCCTCCAATGAAGCAAGTTAGTAATGTTCTCTGGTATGTGCAACATCATGTGTTTGTTTAACTTTGATTTATTTTTTTTCCAGTGGAGTGCCTCCAGATTGGTCATTTGATATAATTAAGATTAAAAAGCATAGATTATATCAGTGATAGGTAAGCCGAACTTTTGTCATTTAATATGTACTAATTTATGCTACCGCAAAAAGAGTTGAAACCAAGCTTTGAAGATATGCTATCGTGCTCAACCCATTTTTTTAGCACAACGAGATTGATATGAATCGAATTGTTATACAGAAAGAAGTCATTGAAGATGTCATGAGAGGAACTCTGAATGTTCTCAAGTCTTGTGCAACGACCCAAAGTGTAAGGCGTGTGGTTTACACTTCATCTACAAGTGTTGCTTATTTTCCATAGAAACCAGTGGAAATCATCGATGAATCATGTTGGATCTCAATAGATTTCATCAGACAAAATAAACCCCATGGTTGGGTAAGTTTATTGTAGGAGTTTATGCTTTAAATTAGACACTGCAGAAAATTTTACTGCTTTCATTGAATGCATGCATGCAGATGTATTATGTGTCAAAAACCCTGGTAGACCAAGCTGCCATGCAATTTGCTAAAGAAAACAAAATGGAAGTGTTGATTATTGTGCTAGTGACAGTAGCAGGTCCTTGGATAACAATGGGAGTTCCCTCTAGCGTGGATGTAACCATGTCCCCCATCACATGTTTAACAAACTTTACATCATTTCTTTGGTATTGATAAGCCACATCAATTAAATTTTTTCCACCATCATGTTTTATTTAATAGAAAACACAGCTATGTGGTTTTCTTTTTCTAATGCAATGTTTTTTATGTGAGAAGTTTGAAGTATCCAATGCAATGTTTTTTTTTAATCTTTAATTCTGCGTATCGTCAATTCAAATAAAACCATTTCAATGACCCAAAATCATGGTTGATTTTTTTTTATCTTTAACTCTCTGCATATTTTTAATTCAAATAAAATCATATCAATGACCCAAAACCATGGCTGACCCAAAACCATGGTTGAATTGCAGGAAACACASAGYGTCAAAGAATATTGAAGTCTATTGTGACATCCTTTCTTCATATTGAAGATGTGTGTAGAGATCACTTGTTTTTTATGGAACTCTCTRTCGTGGGAGAAAGATACATTTGCTCTGCCCATAGCACCACTTTATCAAAGCTCACAGATTTCATTAGTAAGMGTTGTCCAGAGTCCAAGATAGYCATCCAGTAAGTAGTCCCTTGCTCTCATCTTTTATTTTCAAGGCCACCATTATGCATGAGTCGGTTATGATTTTTGTGARTATATTTTCTTGTGTACATGTTGGAGAGTGCAGAGTTTGATGGTGGTGCTATAACTATGTCATCCAAGAAACTATTAGATCTGGGATTTACTTATAGATATGATATGGGTGACATCAGTGACCAAACCTTGCAACATTTATATAATCTCGACATACAAATTAAATAATTTATGTTAAAAATGCACTGAATAAATTATTGTATATATTGGTAGAAACTAGACGAAAAGTTATAACATATCCATCTAGGTTGAAGGTAATGTCTGCAAGCTTGATGGTCCACTTGAATTCTTCTTGATATTATGCATGTGGGGTTGAAAGTCAATATAAATAATTGTTTGAGTGACAAGGTCCTCTCCTCTCTCTTTCTTTTGTGTTTTTTGTAAAGAGGGGGAGTAAGGGAATTGCAACTACCTTATGCTATATTTGCATTATTGCATGTGTTATATTTGCATTATTGTATGTCAAAAGTAATATAAGTCTTCTTTGGAATATGAAGTCATCCATAGAAATTTTATACATGCTACATGTCTTTTACGGTTTTCTTTTTCCACGAGTCTGACATTTGCATTTTTGTAATATGTTAGTGAATTATTTTTTCCAAACATTGATGAATCTTGTGCCCATAAAATCCAATGACAGACACGGTGTAACACATGCATACTATGTTTCCAAATATGGGCAAAAGTGGATTCAGATTTGATCTCGTACCGTCATAGAGAACTATGCTTTCTATGCTATGTATCATTCTAATCGGATCTATAACTACCATACCTGCCTAAGATCTACTTGAATCAACGTCCAGAAGTGTATTGGGACCAACCTCGGTCCTAGTCATTCGGGTGAGAGCCAACGAAGGGATTGATTTACATAGAATTCCCACTTAATCACTTCCAAAGATGGGAAAAAGTGGATTCGTATCATTCTGCTCGGGTCTATAGCTGGCGTACCTGCCTAAGAGCTGCTTGAATGAACGTCCAGAAGTGGATTGGGACCAACCTCGGTCCTAGTCATTCGGGTGAGAGTCAACGAAGGGATTGATTTACACAGAATTACCACTTAATCGCTTCCAAATATGGGCAAAAGTGGATTCGGATTCGATCTCGTACCGTGTCAATCCCCACCTGGCAAAGACCTACCCATTGGAAAGGTTCAAATTTGAATATCGACACTATAGATCGATCACATCTACACAAATGTCTCCCTACATTGCAACCTCTCGACAATTGTCAAATCATTACTTTGCAAACCTCTCAACAATTGTCAATTTGTTTCGGATACCATGTAGCCATTTTCTTACACATAGCCATTTCTTTACACATGCATATTTCATTGGTTTATAATCTTATATTTGCTAATTTGGAAGGTATATGCTACCACATAGCCTTGTTTAAAATATGTTGTAATGAATTGTCTAATAAAATATTCATAATATTTAAAATTAGATATTAATTTATTTAAAATTTATATTTATAAATTATAAAAATCATGTTTTAACTATAAAGGAGCTTTCGAAATTATTATTAACTTAACCTTAATAAAAAAATAATGAAAAAAAGCTTGAAAGTCAAAGGCATTCTCAATTAACTACTCTTTTAATATTTTAATATTCGAAGTTGAGAGAAATTAGTCATAAAGTGTATCCTAATCTCTAATCAAAATGTTCATCTTACATTATCTTAAATATAAGATTATGCACTTCATGTTGATCTTACATTTAAACTTGGTTAGAGAGTTTATATTGATTCCTTAGAAAGGTTGTTGAATTTTGCATTATTTGAAATTGACAATTAGGTTTATGTTGATATCTCATAAAGGTTGTCAAATTTCAAGTTGCTTATTAATGTTTTAAATAGTGTAAAATTATAAGATCTTATATTACATGGCTCGTTCTTTGACCAGAATAACTTTTCATCCTCCCTGAGTCAAATATGACTCACTTTTAATATGTCCATGTAATCCTCACACTGCCCATTCTCATTATCCATCCCTAAAAAGTTTGTCTTTTCCTTTTCTTGTTGCCAAAAAATTGTCTTCGGGAGAGACAACCTGAGCAACATTGAAAACATATTTCCCTTGTTGGTTCTGCATAGCTTTCTCAGAAATATTATAACCCTATCCTCTACCAAACCAAGGGCTAGCCCCAATCCGAACCTTTTCGCCAATTCCAACCTTCCAAACCAACCAATTCCCTATAAGTGGAAGGCTAAAACCATGGCCTTCCATACGATGAACCCATTATGTATATTCTTGGTTGGTCTTTTGATCCAATCATTAATAGAAGAGGGCTCAATGTTCTTTTGAAGGCTAAAACCATGTCCTTCCATACAATGAACCCATTATGTCACCATTAAAAACATTAGTGTGAATTTGATAGGAGTAAATGGATCAACCATTACCTATGGTCATGGGTTTGATAAAGGGTAATATTATATAGTAAAGGTGAAATACATGGACACAAGGATTGAATCTTTGACAGCATCACATGACAACTAAATCAAAGAGTTTATCTTTCTTATAGTTTTACATGTGAATATATATTCGATATGGCATATCTTACCTCAAAGCATGTTTTGATGTTTAAAATCTAATGAGAATTAGTTAAGTAGGTTTAGTGCTATTAATAATTACATCTCCAACAAAGTGATTTATGAGTAAGAAGTCAATGAATATTTTGAATCCCAAAGCATGTTTTGGTGTCTAAAATCAAATGAGAATTAGTTAAGTATTGTCCATCATTATAAACATTAGTTTGAATTTGATCTAGGAGTATATGGCTCAACCATACCTAATTATTTAAGTATTGGCCATCATTATAAGTAAATGGATCAACCATTGCCTATGGTCATGGGCTTGACAAAGAGTAATATTATATAGTAAAGGTGAAATACATGGACACAAGGATTGAATCTTTTACAACATCACATGACAACTAAATCAAAGAGTTTATCTAAATTCTAATAGTTTTACATGTGAATATATATGATATGACATATCTTATCTCAAAGCATGTTTTGGTGTCTAAAATCAAATGAGAATTAGTTAAGTATTGGCCACCATTATAAGTAAATGGCTCAACCATTACCTATGGCCATGGGTTTGACAAAGAGTAATATTATATAGTAAAGATGAAATACATGGACACAAGGATTGAATCGTTTACAACATCACATGACAACTAAATCAAAGAGTTTATCTTTCTTATAGTTTTACATGTGAATATATATGATATGACATGCACTTTTTTCTAGGGCTTCATATATTAAATGTGAATGAGTTGTTATAGGTATATGAGGGGAATATAAAGTTTCATGTTGCACCTTGTTTTATCACAAGTGTATGTTGAGTTGTACGCATTCAATCCTCTGAAAGTTTATTTGCATATTATACCATTTCAATGTGATAGATGCCTAGGGGTTTTATGAGAAAATAAATTATGTTTATAGTATATATGACATTATAACCAGTTTTTAGCTTCGTAGTGCATTGGACTTGAGTGTATGTTGAGTCAAGTAGGCATTCAATCCTCTGAAAGTTTATTTGCATATTATACCATTTCAATGTGATAGATGCCTAGGGGTTTTATGAGAAAATAAATTATGTTTATAGTACATGACATTATAACCATTCTTGAGCTTCTTGAGCTTCCTTAAGTGTTTCGAAGGACATATGGGGACCCGTATATTTAATAATTGAATTCACCAATTGAGATCTAGTTTTATGTGCAAAAATGTAAATAAATCTTAGAAAGTTATAATTCATCAACAATAACCTTCTTTGAATGGACCACAAAAATAAACCAAACAAGATGATTCTAGAATCCTACATATCCATATATATGTGTACTTGATGCAAAATAATAAAAAAATAGAATGTCACTTGTTTAAAAAATTGTAATGGTATGCCATCTTCAATTATTCATTCATGATCGACTTTTGACATTTTATGACAACTTATGACATCCAACTAATAGTCTTGAAAGTGAATATGACTATCGTTTTGATGGGTTTCTTGAAAAAAATAGTCTTTTAATACGATGGATCCTCTTTCATATATAAAATTATTATCATCAAAATCTTATAATAATTTCATCTTTCCTTATGTGCATCACATCAATTAATATTTAACGTTTTCATCATTATCTACAGGTGCAACCACGACAAAGACATCTCCTGCAAATAACTCATCATGTTCCAACAAGCAGTTCTCATTAGATCAACACACATGCACACAATTGTACTATATATAAATTTTGTATATCTAGTACATGTAAATCTACATTGTTTAAGCATAACAAATATGTTTGAATAATTGAAACATAAACTACCTTCTCTAACAAGATCAGAAACTCCATTGCCATCAATCGACACTATAGTTTCATTTGATTCAATATCCTCTCAGCGTGCAAGTGGAATTTTTCCCTTTGTATTAATTTCGGTGTGCCTCCAAGATTTAACATATTTCTCAGTTTCATTTTCACAAATCTATGTGGGTTATGTGTCCTCTATGCAAACTGAACAAAAACAAGATTCATTTCTTCCATCAAATGCAAACACATTTTAGAAGGGTTTTGTTTTAATTGAATGCAATTTTTGAGTCCCGTGTATTGTACTGGCCTCATATGGGATTGATCTATCAACATATTGGATGTCAATATGCCAAAAAAATCATGCACGTGGTTCAATAATAATTTATTTAAATATAAGTATAAAATGTCAATAATATACATGTTAAAGACAAGAACTTATTAACATTCTCTATTGAACATGATTGAAAATCATACTTTTTAATGCGAATAAAATATCATGTGTGTACACTATATATATACACACACCTACGCACATCCTTTGACAAATTATTTTCATGGCTTAGTGTCAGTTTGCACCATTCAAAAACTTGATAAGAAAATTCAAATCGATCGACATGAGGGTTCATCTTATACCTTCGAAGTGTTTGTTTTACACATGCCCTTGCACTGTCATGCTCTCCTTTTCCACGACCAGTCTCAAAGAAATTCCAACAATGTGTAATGTTTGATTTTTTGTGAAGAGGACATAGCCAATAGAATTATTGTGAAGATTTGAATTGACCCACACATCCATCTGACCATATCAAATGTCAATTGAATATGATCCCACAGTTTTTCAATGAATCATAAAATTTATCAAAACAATGTTGTACATAATGTGTATCATGTGTCTAATCATCACTTATATAAAAGTGATATTCTTTAATAACATGCAGATTGCCATGGGTGATTTCTATGTTATCAACACTTTATTGAGCATGTTGTATTACTGAGAGGGGGGGCGAATCAATAATAGAGAAATTTAATCCTTTTTAACCATACAATCCAAGTGTTATATCAATGTAGCATTATCATCCAATAACTGCAGAGTAAATAAGCAATGAACAAATGAACAATCATACACATACACAATACACCAGTGTTTTACATGAAAACCCAAAGCAGGAGAAAACCACAGAATGTTTTTTCTTATATGTCTTGAAGAATTACATTCATTGGAACCACCAACTTCCTTTGTTTTCCAGCTGCAACTGGAAGGAGGCTCCAACCCCCTTGTTTCTCAGGCTACAACTTGAAGGAAGCTCCAACTCCCCTATTCTCTGGCTACAACCAGAAGGAGGCTACAACCTCCTATGTTCTTCGGCTACAACTGGAAGGTGGCTACAACCACTTTTCCTTGCCATGTCCAACCGCCTTGAAGTAGAAGTATAATGATGGAACCATTGTCACACTATCACTGTGAGATATACCATTATAAACATGTACCAATAAACTTGAACCATGCATCAACCATGCATCAACCTGTACCTCAACCTATAATCAACATGTACCATAAACAAGTGCATCAACCATGCACCAACCTATGCTAAACAAACTGTAATTAATCTATACCATAAACAAGTGCATCCAACCATGTACCAAGTATGTACCAATCATGTCTCAACTACTCATCAACTGTGACTCATCAATGTGTGCCAACTCATCAACTACTTGTCTCGACCATGTACCCAACATGTACCTCAACCAAAATACCTCATCAATATAATCATCCAAATATGATTTGTAACTCTGTAATAGACCTGGTGTATATGATCACATACCTGCAAACCTTCCTTAACTTTAACAACAAGAGACTAACATTTTCATCAAACTTTTCTTTAGTCTCACATGACTAGTTTTGGATTAGTCAACAACCCTAACTTGAAATAATCATAACTATGTACCTGTAATGAATAAAGATCTGAAACTGATACACAATGTTCTTCAGTGTGTTTTATGCAATTTTTCCAGGTGTCACTACTTGGAACCTCTTAGAAAAGGAGTTATAGAAAAAATGGCATACCTTGTTGAATTCTGGCTTATTCTAGAGACCGGACTTGTAGAGCATGCCCTGGATGGAATATTTGTTGAATCAATCTAAAAATGTTACACAAAATACTACAGACTTTACTCTAACCAACACATTTTTTATTACTAAATTTGGATCTGTTATGAAGACATTATGACATTTTTACCCGAAACACTTGTTTTAGACTAGTTTCAGGACTAGCCACAAACCCTATTTTCCACGGAGTATAAATCCAAAAATACAATGAACCACAAGCTGAATTGTTTACCATAGATACTTGGATATGTTTCCTCAATGGCCTATCAATCTCACGGTTTGAATCATTCTATAAAAAAAATTATTGTGAAAATGGTGAGATGACCTGTAAATAACATACCTTAGAAAACACCATCAAAATAATTTGTCCTACCTTGAATTTTGGCCCTCTTTTCTTCACCTTCCCTCTAAAATTCATCTTATATATCCTTTGGTTACCTCAGTCACATATAGATATTCAATATGCTCAAGTGTGATGTAAAATGAGAGAGTCTTGCCTCTTATTTATACTCTTCATCTTCTAGGTCACTTAACCCATTTCTAGGTCACTTACCTCATTTATAAGTCACTTAACCTATTTCTAGGTCACTTAACCCATTTCTAGGTCACTTAACCTATTTTCCTCATTTTTAGGGTCAACCACTTTCCATAATTAGAAAGTTATCTATTATTTTATCATTTAAATATTCCTCCTTGACTTTGTCATCTCACTTTATCATTTAAATAATCTTCTTTGATTTTGTCACTTCACTTTATTATTTAAATCATCCTTCTTGAATTTGTCACTTTACTTTATCACTTAAATAATAATTTCTTCTTTGCAAGATCTTTAACTTCTTTGACTTTTTGGGGCTTCAAGCCAACATATGAGGGTCCTCCAACTTCGTAAGGCCATAACTCTCAAACCGTGAGGATTTATGTGATGTTCCACATACCACGAGAAATAGAATGACATGTACTATCCATATAGAATAGTATTACCTTCAAATATATTAAAACTCATACCATTATACATGAAACAACCTTGGTTCCATTACTCAAACCTTTGTGCTACCGGAATTCGCTATCGGACTTTCTTCAAGGGTTGACATCAATGACAACCAACCTTAATCAACAGAACTTGTCTATATAGAATGTGGAAAAATATAGAGACTTGATCAGAATGATAATATTCACTTTGTAATTTTTTTTTGTGCAACGAATGCGTAATTCTCTACAAAATCAACTACAGACAAAATTGTCCTTGGTGGAAACGCTTCATGGGATTGTTTGAATTGTAGGTCTTGCCATCGATCTCTATTTGAATGCTTGGTGTATTTATAAATTTATTTCTCAAACTTATTCAAAAAATCTATCACACATATTTTATCCACTTTCAAATCAATCCTTTTGGAAACAACATTTGAAGAAGTTGTAGTAGTGCTATTGATATATTCATATCTCTTCCAATTGATTGTTATATTGGACAAAGATTGATCATTCATATCAATAGGATACTTGGAGTGAAATAAAATTAGATTTCCACAACGTTCACATTTCTTTCCACCAACACATTTTTTTTGTTAAAATAATTCATCACCTTCTCTTTCACATAGAATTTGGGATATAAAACCACGGATTTTGGAAGGAGGTGAACTTGTCCATAAATTTTTATCAAAATCAAGAAAAGTATCATAATGAAACTCAAATTCCACACGATAACGACAACAACAAGCGTCATGAACATTGGTGGGTCTAACAAACTATTAGTCCCTAAAGTTTTCCTTCACTGCTAAGGGAAAGTTAGGTTTGGGGGTCAAGTAATGGATGAAAAGGACAATATCAATCTCTGATCACAATATCAAATTCCTATCACACTTTCTTAGTCAATGGTAGTCAATCTGATGAGTCGGATAAAGGAGTTTATCATGAAAGGAAAGATACATGCAAGTTCCCAATTTGTTCCCTCACATAGGAAAATTCTTGATCCTAAATATCATTCAAAAAACAAGAATAGTGTACTTAAAAACAAGTCATGTAATGAGAAAGAATTTAGTAAAATATTCACTGGCTTACAAACATAAGAAGATATATCAAATGCTTCACAAAATATAAACATGCATTCAAGTAAGAAGAGAAAGAATTAAAGACAAGAAGAGATAGTCTAACCATCAGATAGCATTTTCCATTAAGTGCAAAATGAAATAAGTTTCCAGACATTACAATCGAAAGCAGAGTACTCTAATATCACCACACTAAAAACCCCCTTTAACTTCGTCTTTCTTTCATGTTTATATAGAAAGACGATTATTAACCACAATACAAACTTCTAGGGAGTGAACTCTATCCATAATATCCAAAAATCAAGAAATCAAATTCGAATTGGTGATCATCCTCATGAAATTTGGCAACTAAAACTCCAAATATGGGACAAATTTTGTCAAATATACTACTACAGTTGGGGTACTGAAAATAGGGGTCAAAATCTATCCTATATGCTTCAAAAATGCATAAGGATCCTATCTCTTAATAGATATGATGCAATAAATCCTCAAAGTATCCAAATACTTGATTTCAATATCCCTAAAAAATAGGATATGAGATTGATCAAGCATTTTTACAAGAAATATCTTGGCGAAATTATGAAAAATAGGTCTCAAATGTCTCTTTGTATATCTCGAAATGTGATACTTATGTAAAAGATGAGAGAGTTTTTTTTGAATGAGCATGTTCCTGACAAAAACCTCTTTCGGTTTTGAAACATTCACCTCCATCTGTTCGAAAAGCGCACCCGGAGACAATGACTAAAACAAAGCATTTCATAAAATTTTGGCAATGCCTTTTTGAACTTTTAACAAAACCACATGAAACCTTGTGTTGTCTCTTTGATTAAAATTGTTTTTTGAGTCAAGTAATGGATGAAAAGGACAATATCAATTTGATCACAAAATCGAATTCATATCACACTTGCTTAGTCAATGGTAGTCAATATGATGAGTCAGATAAAGGAGTTTATCATGAAAGGAAATATATATACAAGTTACCAATTTGTTCACTCACATAGGAAAATTCTCGATCCTACATATCATTCAAAAACAAGAACAATGTACTTAAAAACAAGTCATGTAATGAGCAAGGATTCGGTAAAATCTTCATTGGCTTACAAACATAACAAGATATATCAAATGTTTCGCAAAAGATAAACATGCATTCAAGTAAGAAGAGAAATAATTAAAGAAAAGAAGAGATAGTCTAAYCGTCARATAGCCTTTTCCATTAAGTGAAAAATGAAATAAGTTTCCATACCTTACAATCATAAGCATAGTATTCCAATATCACCACACTAAAAACCCCCCTTTAACTTCATATTTMTTTCATGTTTATATAGAAAAATGATTATTAACCACATTAAAACCTTATAGGGAGTGAMATCTATCCATAATATCCAGAAATAAAGGAAGAAAATTCGAATTGGTCATCRTTCTCATGAAATCTAGCAAYTGAAACTCCAAATTTGGGACAAATCTGTGTCAAATATACTACTACAGCCGGGGTACTGAAAATARGGGTCAAAACCTATCCTATATGCTTAAAAAAYGAATAAGGAGCCTATCTCTTCATAGATATGATGCAACAAWTCCTCAAAGTATCCAAATACTTGATTTCAAGATCCCTAAAAAATAAGAGATGAGATTTATCAAGCATTTTTTCAAGAAATAGCTTGGAGAAATTATTAAA
>JZKD02S2191807.1:20589-40745 GCA_000966675.3 Picea glauca | reverse complement strand
TGTTAGGGATAGAGACCAGAAGGATAATAATAAATAGGAATTTGGGACACTCGGGATCCTTTTTTGGAACTGTCGTGGCTTTCCATGGTGCAAAGGTCCTATGATAAGTTGGATCTCGAGTGATATTGATATTATCTATCTAGTTGAAACTTGGGAGCATGAGTATAAGGTCCCTAACATAGAAGGATTTGTCTTATGGTCGGCATGGAACAAAAAATCCCATCGTAGAGGGAAGGAGGCATAGCTTGTTATATTAGAAAGAGCATTTCTCCTCACATTCAACTTCATAAGATTGACCCTCTCAATCAGTGCATTTGGATAGAAACTCCATACACCAATGACAAGAAGATGTATATAGCAATTTGTTATTTTGCACATATTAATTCTACTTTTTATAAGAAAAACAATCTAGATAACAATTGTCCCTATAATAATTTAAAACAAGATATTTATAGTTTGAAAAATGAAGGTAATATCCTCTTGCTAGGAGACTTTAATACTAGGACTGCAACTAAACAAGCTACTATTTTAAGTAATGACTCTAACCATAATCCTTTATGGCTACATGAGGCCCTTGTTTTATCTAATAGCTACAAAAGAATCTCTGAAGACCTAATTGATAATTTGTTTGGTACTAAGTTGGTCAAGCTCTGCAGCTCTCAAAACCTAATAATTTGAAATGGAGTAATGAAGTGGCCAAACTCCAACCAGATGACTTGTATTCATGGGCTAGGTAGTAGTGTTGTAGATTATGTGATATATGGTATCCCCGTTTCCAACCAAATAACAACTTTTGACCTTTTAAATGACCATGATCCTAACTCTGATCATAAACCTTTAACCCTAACTCCAAACTTTTCCATTCATAGGAGCGACATTGAAGAGAATTCTGATAATCAAAGGAATTTGTGCTTTGACAAAAGTAAAGTTGACATTTTCTTAAAGTATTTAAATAGTAAATTAAATCTCCTAACTTATAAGGACAACATTGAATAACTCTATCATAATTTTACAACTACCCTTTCCACTTTTATTAACAAGTTCTCTTTCGAGGTGTCCTATAAAAAGAATAATAGAACGACCAACCCTTGGTATGATAAAGAATGTAAAATTGCTGAGAAATCCATTAGGGATGCTTCTAATGAGTCCTTAAAACTCAATAAGATCAATACGTACAAAGCCCTAAATAAAAGGAAAAAAATATGCTATATCAATAAAAGGCAAGAGCAACTTTCACAACTGTATAAGCTAGATCCTAAGAAGTTCTGGAGCCAAATTCTAACACGCAATACTAAAGAAAATAATAGGATTCCCTTAAGGGACTGGAATTCCTACCTTAAAAGTCTTTACGAGTTCCCTAATGCCATGGACACCATTCCTATTGTCCCTACAAAGGAAGAAGTTTTTTCTTTAGATGACATAGAGTTTGGGGTTAAGTGGTTTGCAAATGGGAAAGCTAAGGACATTGAAGGCTACCAAGATGAAATTTTTAAAATCAGAGGGTCAATCCTTATCCCTCACATACACAAGCTCTTCAATTTAGCAGTCAAGCAGGGCTTCCCTAAACCCTGGACGCAAAACCTCGTTGTTCATGTTTTTAAAAATGGGGATAGAAACATTCCATCTAATTATAGGACCATTATGATTATCCTGATTTTAGCCAAGCTTTATGGAATTATTTTGGAAAAGAAGATTAGCATTTGGCTAGAAAGTCACGGTAAAACAGCTAAAGGCTAGGCCGAGTTTAGGAGATATCATTCAACTGTGGACCATATTGTTACCTTTAGGATCATTGCAGAGGAGTTCTGCAATACTAAAACCAATATTTTGTGTTGTTTTGTTGACTTTAGAAAAGCTTTTGACATGGTTCCTGGGAAAAACCTTTGGAATAGGTTGGAAGAGATAAAAGTGCCTCTCGAGTTGAGGGTTGTTGCAATAAGGATGTATGAGAATGTTATTGCTAAGTTTAAAAACATTAGGGGCTGGTCAAAAGAGGTTAACTGCAATATCGGAGTCAAATAAGGTTGTCCCTTGTCCCCTACCCTTTTTGGCATATACATTGACAAGTTAGAAGATTGCTTGGAAAAAGCAGGTTGTGTCGGCCCTACTCTCATTGGTATAGTCATAAATCTTCTTCTTTATGTCAATGATATCGTTGTTATGGCAAGGAGTCCCCATGATCTTGAAAACCAACTAAGAATCCCCAAGGATTTTTTTCTTCAATATGGGTATGACTGTTAATATTGATAAGACTAAGGTGATGATTATTAAATCCATTAAGATCCCTTATGATACCTTCGTATACAACAACAACAACTTGGAGGAAGTGACTTCATACAAATATCTTGGAATTGAAATTCACCACAAACTCAATTGGAATTATAGCATTGAGAAAAGAATTATTAGGGGATGGAAAGCTTATTATGGGTTTGAAAACAATTGTAAATCAGTTGATCTTTGGAGTTGTGATAAGAAGAAACTCCTCTTTGAGACTCTTGTTACACATGTTATTCCTTATGGATGTGAAGTCTGGGGTTGTAGTATCTCTCGTGAATCCTGGAGAAAGATAGAGAAAATACAAAAGAATTTTATAACCTATAATCTCAAAATTAAAGGAAATACGCCTTATCCTATCCTCCTCTTAGAAACAAGCCTCTCCCCCATTGAGAGCATGGCTATGACTAGATACCTAATGTATAAGAACAAGTTAAACAACATGGAAGACAAGAGGCTTCCTAAAATTGCTTCAAAATCGAGTCATAACCACCATCGACTCAAACGAGGATGGCATAAAGATGCTCGGTCTTGGATAAACTATTGGGAAATCATGGAAGACACCATTTTTTAGAATAAAGATACTATTAAAAAAAAAGTCAAATCAAAATTTAAAAAGAAAATGTGGTGTGATAAAGAGTTAGAGGAAAAAAGAAAATTAAGGTATTATAGGGATGTAATCAACTCTAATTTAGAAGATCAAAATTATCCATCTGTTTTGCCAAGTGTAAAGAAAAAAAATAAGCATTGCTAAGATAAGAACAAATTCTCACGAGCTTCATAGTGAAACTAGGCATTGGCCAATTCCTAAAACGTCATGGGATGAAAGAGCGTGTCACCTTTGTGACACTAGGAAGGTTGAAGATGAAACAGACTTTCTCTTAGATTGTCCAGCCTATACCCATATTACATCTCATTTTCAAAATATTTGTCACACTACCAACCTTCCTAACCTCTTAACTCAACAAAAGTATGGTGATCTTGGAAAGCTTCTATTAATTCTTTTTTAGCACAGAAATGAAATTCTAAGGAATGGCAAGTAATCACTTACCCTCTTAAGGTCTGATAGACCAATTCAGTCTTAGTGGACGTTAATCATCATCATCATCATCATCATTTATAACAAATATTTTCATTATATTTATTTAAAATGTCACTATAAAACAAAGACTAAACTACACTTAATATTGTTTTAAAAATTATTTAAGTAAAAAAACTTAATACTACTCACTTTATAGTTGTGGATATGAAATTTTTTTAATGCATGTATGTTTTCCTTCAAGCTCGGACTAAACATGAAAGTCGAATAAATCAATACCCTATCCATGGAAATCATTTGCTCCAAATTGTTGTCACTATCAACCAACCATATCACTGACTTTTATTGTATTTTTGTATTACAAGAGTAGTATTATTTAGTTTTTTCCAATCAGAACAAGAATAATGTTTTAAATTTACAAAGATATTTGAAGTTTATATATGCAAAGTTTAATTTTAAAAAGATGTTAAAATTATATATATATATTTCAATTTTGTTTCTCATTTTCTAATGGAATCTTTATGGATATTAAAGTTTCAATATGTGTTAAATATATTCATATAATTATTAGTACAAATTAAATTAATAATTTTGATATTGTAGTTGTTGCAGTAGGAGCAACGTTGTCCTAGATTAACATTGTCCTAAATTGACTTTCAATTTTATTGAAATAAGATTTAAAATGCATCATTGTCTCAATACATTGTAATCTAATATATTTTTTTATATATTATTGTCACTCTCAACTTCACACATCTTGCATATTTGGGAGAAACTTTTATTCACTTTTGTCACACGTATAATAAAAATATGCCAAATATATATATATATATATATATATATATATATATATATATATATATATATATATATATAAAATCATGGTAACATTCATAAAAAAATGTATATGTAAAGTTTTAATAGTTTTTATTAGTTCCCTGGATGGGGTGTCGCGTAGCTCAAAGGATGCCACGCAGCCCACATGCGGCCCGAGTTATTAATAAGGTCGACCGTCACCTCGAGCTTGATTTCTTGGATGGAGGACGAACTTAAACCCGCTCAGGGTATGGAGGGACAGCTCCCTCACGCGAGTTTAATGGCGCCCTCAATGTGCCATGGAAGAGGGGTGACGATAGGTACGGGAGGAGGTTGCATGGTCATATTAGCTTCTTGGACAATCCTTCACTTCTACCAGGTTGGTCATGGCTTGTTTCATTATGTTTCCTTGTTGCATTGGCGCTCCGCTCTGCTCAGCTATCCGACTCTGTGCGCCCTCCTTTTCAATTTTATCTGACCTCCCGGTATTTTTATGCCTCATGAGCAAGGGAAACCCAAGAGGGGTCCCTCTTGGTACTGTTACGTAGCAAGGAAAAGACGCCTTAGTGAATTAGCACGAGCTTCCTTGACAGCTTTGATTCAAAGAAATAAAGAGCCGAAGACACCTTCAATGGCTTATGTGGAGGAGGAAATCCTGGAGGAACTAATTATGGTTCCACCAGACTCCCTCCTCCACATGGTCTCGGACCCCATGATCGACCCAGCATCAGTCTTACAGCAATGGACACAGTGGAAGCACTGGAGGGGGCTACTTGTATAGATCAAGAGGAAATTCCCTGGATGGACCGCCTAGTTGAGCCTCCTTTTCCTACTTCGGAAACGGGACGAGACTCGAGCTCACCCGACGTTCTTGCACCGGAGCACTTGGAGCTTATCTTCGAGATGAGGAGATACATGATGGATCAACTTCACTGGCACACCTCCTCAGTAGCAGAATTGACATGGTGTTCGATGCCTTCTTGAGTGTGCCTGTCAAGCAAAGATGCCTGACCTGTGCGCAACATTTTTCCTTCACTCCTCATGGCGGCACTTTGGATGGAAGGTTCCACTATTCTAACAGTTCATCTAATGTTTAAGATTTAATAGCCCTCAACACTCCATCTGCAAGGTAGTGGGGTTTTTTGCACTACTTCCTAGTTTTCTTGTCTTACTGGTTAGTTTTTTTGTTCAGTTTGTATGATCAGGTTTTTTATGCATGTCTAGATAGCACTGTCATAACACTCTGCTGCCACTTGCTCTACTTTTGGCTACAAGAACAAAAGGATGCCACATGTTTTATTTTCCACTAGTTTGGCGGAACAGGTGGCAAGCCTGTGATACTGATCAACTATGTACAACAACAATTGTTTATTGAGTTAATATCATTTTTTATTTACAAAAAAAATTAGTTTTTATTAGTTAAAATTGTTTTTTCCCTGCACCCGCCATCCTAGATTTCTAGCTCATTTCCTAAGTCGTTTTCCTCCATTCAAAATAACAAGATAGATTTCTAGCTCATTTCCTAAGTCGTTTTCCTCCATTCAAAATAACAAGATAGATTTCTAGCTCATTTCCTAATTCGTTTTCCTCAATTCAAAATAACAAGATACAAACACTTTCTAAAGGGGTTACCCACTAACTTAAAAGTAGATTTCAACATTTTTTGTTTTTACTTGTAATTGGAAGGCTTTCATTTTGTAATTGGATATGAACAATTTAAGGAGGCTACTTGCTAACTCAAAAGCAAGTTCGTCGTTTTCAAGGGAACATCTAGATTATTGTTTGCCAATGGATTGTGTGAATATAGAGTTTGTTTGGCCTTGAAGAAAAAAAGGTTTCAATCTTATGCGATTACAAGATTTATAAGTATACCCAAATATGTTGGAGTGAACAATATATCCAACAACGATTATAAATCAATCTTCTAATTCCCACTTTTATGATGAATCAAAGCAACTTTGAAAGTATTTAGTGTATAATAAATTAACCAAATATTCATAACATTTATTTAGTCGGTAATAAATTAACCAAACATTCATATATTTTTAGTGGATTTGAAATTTAAATCTTGAGACAGTAGCAAACTAATTACATTGAAATTAAGGAAAGGAATTAATGTGATCTTTATTGTTTGATTTACATGCGTTATTGTAATATCTCAATTTTTATTTCTTGAATTACTGTTAATTAAATACTTAAATACTTTGCATGGATATTTTATTTTTTTCTACATTAACACACATGAGGTAGATATACCATTATGTTGTGAATAGTATACATATTTTTATTTTGTAGTTAATAAAGAATAAGAGCAAGACCAACTGAGCTTGAGTGCCTATAGGGGCTATAATACCACAAGAGTGAAAGGTGAGAGGGTCTAAGGGGTGGTTATGCCTAAAAACATCTACCTTATGTTACCTTGAACTCTCAACTATTTCAAAACCTGAATTTCAAAGCTAAAAGGGGTTAAGAGGAGTGGAGAAAACAAATTCTCCAATCTAAGTCATTGTTTCTTAAAATCTATCAAGATATCTCCCCTACATTCTTGAAACTAGAAAAAGAAGTTGAGATTGAATTATCTTGTCATTAGGCATGAAGGAAATTTGAATGGGGAGATGGGAGCTATTAGAAAAGGAGAAAGAAAAGAGTTTTAGAGGTTAGACAACAGAAATGGAGAGCCAACTTGTGTTGTGTGGGGCAAGTAATATGGGTGTCTTAGTGTTGTTCTATCCTCAAGAAACTGGTAGTAAAAACCATTGGTTTAAATCCGTTGAGTCTGAAATTCAGAGTTTATTTTATCCCTACTTTGTCGTGATGGTATCATAGCCCAGCTAGGGGGTGGTGTTCGTTATGGACTACCCATGTTTGGGTGGAAATCACTAGCTCAACCAGTTATTTGGTTGCAGCGTTTAAATATAAGTATAAATCTTTGTTCTGAAATTTATATGTGTGTTTTAACATTGTTAGTTATGTCTTTGTTCCCTAAAAACTCATTTTGGGGATAATTAATAGTTGTTAATAATTTATATAATTTTACTCTTTAAATTTTCTCAGTAAATTGAAATATTGTAGACTCCATTAGATTTTTATATTAAAAAAAACATTATTATGTCAATATAATATACATTGTAAATATGAATATCATCTTTACATTATAAATATGAATTTCAATGTAATATACATTGAAATTTTGTATTAATCTTTTTTTTTTTAATCTTTATTTCTGATCCACTTTATTTTAGTTCAATTTAATTTATGAATATCATAAAATTTATTTGCGAATCTTCCATGATTCACAATTATTATAAGATTAAAAATAATTGGCATACATATAATTAATTTTGTGTTTAAATATATAATTGTATTAAGAGAAGTGTGATATATTTTAGGGTTTAATATGAAAGAGATGTACAATATATGTTAATTTAGTTAAATAAATTAATAAGTTAGTTAAGGAGTTGGTTACAATCCATCTTCATAGTGAGAGGTTTGGATTTAGATGTTATGAATATTAATTTAGTGGAGATTGAATAGTTTTGACTCACAATAATTTTGAAACTAAGATTAGACCAAGCTCACATTCCTAATAATAAAAAGCAATTTTATACAACAAAAAAATTAGGAAGCTATGATTTTTTTTTTTACATTTTTCTTTGTTGTGATGGTTTCCACTATAGCATTTAAAGTAAATGTGCATACATGGATGGAAAGTGTTTAATGAAATGTTTGATCATCAACTATTTGTAAAAAATAATTGCTAGATTTCAAGCTTTTTTTTTTATAACTTTTTAGGAGTAGATTAACATTAGGAAAGCCCACATACCTCAACCAAATTGCTAGATTTCAAGCTTTTTTTTTTCTTCTTTTAATAACTTTTTAGGAGTAGATTTACATTAGGAAAGCCCAAATACCTCAACCAAAATATAGTATATATGAAAAAATACTATTTTTACAATATAAATATAAATGTTTATATCTGATCAACAATTAAAATTAAAATTATCTGAATTTTATCTTAGGTCACGTTCGCAATAGCAGAAGAGCCCCAGCTGCTATGGCCAAAATAAGATAAATAAATTGTTGGGCAGCTCGAGATGATGCGGCTGAGTGAGTTGAAGAGGGAGTATCGGCTGATGAAGAAGAGGAGGCAGGGGCCCCCAAGGGAGACAAGCTGTCAGCTTCAGGAGCAGGGGCTGGGGCTGGAGAAGGGCTCGAAAGACCAAATATATCTTCAGAGAGCAGTACTTTCCCCACAATGTAAAGTGCCAGGGGATCTGTAACATGCACAGCGCTAGTGATTGGTGTGGTCACGTAACCAGAGGACACAGTCACAGCCCCACCCTTTGCAGTGACATTCAGATTGTATTTTCCGCCATTGCTGCCCGTTGCCATTGTGTTGGCTGGGTTGCTGAAGTTCTGGAAATCTGTCAATGTGTAGAACTTGGGAATGCAATGGGCCAACAACACTTCTTTCTTCTCATCGGCTGTCAGATTGGCCAATATTTTCTTTGGGAGAGAAGAGAATGCAGCATCAGATGGTGCAAATATTGTGATACCTTGCTCTGTGTTGTTTGCCTGTGCTTGTAGAGCTGTAAGCAGGTCGCTGGCTTTCAAGAGACTCAATAAAGTCTTGAACGGCCCAGCTAATGACAGCAGAGCTGTCAGATTGGCAAAGACTGGAGCAGGTGCCGGTGCTGGCGTTGGGGTCAATGCGGGTGTTAGTTCAGCTGCCAGAAGTACCATGCCTGCATTCTCATGACTATGGCTACCTCCCACTATTCCCACCATAATAATGAAACAAGCCACTATCTGGATAACAGCAGTACAGTTCTTCATTGTCACTCTGATTGGATGAGCCAAACCACCTGATCAGACAATGAAAGAAAACAACTTTAGACTTGAAGCCTATTCATAACCAGATCTTCCAACAGGTTGCTCTACTCTACTCATTATTTCCAGCAGCTCAAACCTACTCAAACACTGTACATGAATAGATCACAGCTGTTTTAATCACAAACACAAATTGCAAACAACAAAAAAAAAGAGCACCCATTTCTTCAATCTCAGTCACAATGTTTATAGKAATGAATAAGAAGCAGATTCCACACCAGAGAGCCTAAAGAATTGAAAATCTGTTGTGAATGAAAATGAGAAACAGATAGTATGTTAGGATACATGCATAAAWGTAGGGACATTGCAAGAGGAAATGGATTTATCACCCAAACAMAAMAGTGAAAAATTGATAGRCTGCTGCAATCCTTGCAACGAACAACTGAGCACTGCACTTCCTTGAGAGGGATTCGATTTGAGAATGGAAAATTAAGGAGACTAATTTATACTGAAACCACACTATTATTAAACTATTATTATTAAGAGAATAATTTGTTTCTTAATTATTAAACTAAAATTGTGATTGTGATTAAGGTGATGTATCAGGGTGGGCACTGGCCGGACTGAACGGCCAAATGCCAGCTGGSCGATGGRTYGCTGTCACWGGACATCTCATCAACAACATTKYTTACTCTYTTTTTTCATTTTATTTTWTTTTATTTAAATGCATTTGGAAATCTATGTGTGATTGRTAAGTCTTATATTTYGRAGTTGTTTWACTGTTTTACAAAATGKTTTTTTCMTCRGAATTCTRTTRAAAAATTYATATAAACTCGAATTATAYARAAATAATCACTCAATTYTACAWATCTAACAATTTCTCAYCAAATTTCAAACAAATATCCCAAYAAAATATCWAAAAAAATCATTTAGTAAAACCTTGAAACTAAGACCTATATTTGTTCTTATAACCGTCATTATTGTTTTTTCCTTCCCCACATAGCTTCATTAACCTGTCACCATCACASCCACATAGCTTCATTMACCTGTCACCATCAATTGTGAGGCCACGCTTAAMAGGTTATTTGAGATGCCACATRCGTACATTTCCTGGTGTTTATTCTTCGTCGGTGTCGGTTGTTGTGGCACTTGGGAGGGAGCAAGCCATCACATGCTKATAAATCGCACTAACACTTAATGTTTATGGTTGGAAATGAAAWGTTTTCCATTCCAAGCCAACGGCATTATAGAAACTCCACCGACACTCCATTAATAGTGTAAAGAAATAAATTATGGGAATAAATAAAAGCGTGAGTGAGAGTGACATGTAGCAAAATGTTGAAGACCAAGAATGACCTACCAATTGACAACGACATAGGSTGATCATTTGCTTAGAGGTGTCTTTCATATGATTGTAGGACCATAAGGTTTGTTTTTCAAATGATTTCAAAGGGCATTTATTCCAATCTCATTGTACAAAATATATAATTTTGTAGTATGTGGGTTTAGTTGAATTCAACATTGATGGATTTCATTACCTTCAATAAATGATATAAGTTTTTTTTTATYATTATTTAAATSAATTTTAATACATTTGTTAGCTTTGGTCCATTTAACAAGTTAGRGTTGTATTTTGGGTTCTATTTTTTATGTTTCMAATGTAAATAGATCTATTTGARAGTGTAYACAAGGTTGATAAGKTYRAATATGATTTATTTWTTTTWATTATGTATGTGACTTGTCATTCCCTAATTGTATAGRCACATTCATGAYTTTCATTGTTGTGTATATATACATAAYATATTTTGTAAATGAGTTATYTTGTTMAMAAGYTTATTAATAYCCCATCAATTTGTTARTGGAGATTATTAATGARCTATCACTAAGTTAGTGAGTAGGTATTATTATGATAGTGGTATTAAAAGGSGACTCTTYCCCTCACTTGTAATTAATCAAATTMTATCAYAAATGYTTGTTTGTTTATTTATATGAATATCATTATATATATGACATTTTTCTCCATATTGTAGGATTTGYGTGYAATCCRTACTCGAGTGGGTASATRCCCATAACTTTTTATCTCTTTATATTGTTTATTTCAATATATTGATYATTATYGTTGAAGTTGTTCCATTTTGAGCATTGGGATGTTTCAAGTTGGTATCAAAGCTCAAGATTCTCCCTTYCATTGTATTAYTGAAATAAAAATAAAKARATAAAATAAAATAAAAAGAGTCAAGTAAYTTWTACAATATWTTTTTTTTAAATTYYAACATAATTCGGAAACTAATTGCAAATTTGGAATCTACTCAAAAAATTRTGTTGYTTTAATAAAAAAAATCAYTCAAATKGAAGGTCATAYAGTCAAGATATTAGAGATTGAGAATATGTAAATTTTAGGGTTTTCTATTAYGGWTGTGAATCTATTTTGAGTATTCTAAAGTAGATCAATTTTGACAYRCTGCYAAGATTGAAGCAWGGACAMAKACATTTGACAAAGTGCTTCCATAGCTTCAATTTGATATATTATATAATATAATTTTRAATAGTATTCAATAAGTTACAAACTCTACAATTCACCATACATTTTCAYYGTCAAAACCCCAACRAAAATGGGAAAGCCATAATCAAGGTGATATTTTTTTATTTTTGTGTGAACACCTAGCATGACCTATTCAAAAGAAGAGGTGGAAATATTCTTGGATAGATTTTGTATAAATATTGAATATTGTAATTAAACAAATTTATGGTTAGATCTAGAATATGCTTGTGATGCATTACTCATATGGAGATATCTTCCAGTTATGTGAAAATGCTTATTTTCATCTTCTCTTTGTTGAATGTGCTCCTACTTATGATGAATCTCCAAGTTAAAAGTATTTAGAAGAGGAAAGGATGATCTCTCAAGTTCTCTTCCTCTCCCTTATGAATGTCTCGGTGTGCATAATGATGAATCTCCTTGTGAAATGGACTCGCAAGAGGATACAATCCTCAATATTCATGAAGCATATATTGTCCAAGATAAGCCTCTTCTTGTGGAATATGTCAAGGACACACTAGTTAGTAAACAGTCCTCTTAAGCCTCTTCTTGTGGAACATGTCAATGACACACTAGCTAGTAGACATTTCTCTTAAGCCTCTTCTTGTGTAACATGTCAATGACACACTAGCTAGTAGACATTCCTCTTTACTAGAAGAGCACCATGAAGATCAACTCAATGATAATGACATTAACAGGTCCAAGGATACCATTGAGCAATTTTAATAATTCCCAATTGCGTTCTCTACCGCAGCTTTGAGACACGAGACTCAAGAAGGGAGTGAGTGAAATGGTCCCAAATTAGTGGGGTATTGTGTATGCCTCTATCTTATTGGTGTGGCTATAAGAAAACACATTTGTCTACTAGTTGTAATTGTATCTACTTCTTCCTTTTGCTTTGAGCTCCAAGTATTTTAAGAAAGAAGAGCATGTTGTGCCACTAATACAACCAATGGCAAGAAGACTTATGGATGTAATGCATGTTCTCATTGTATTTGTTAGTCATTGGGTTCCATAGGCTAGTAATGACCAAACATGTTAGTAAACAACATGTCAGTAAACAACATGTCAGTAAACATCACTTTTGTATAATTAGGACTAATTTTATGCAATCATTGAATAAATTATTAGGAATAGAATTAGAGATAGCACAACATATTTTAAAAATGAGTTATTTTGTTTGTAAGCTCATTAATGCCCTGTTATCGCACAAACTGTAGGTCGGGAAAAGCTCGACCCAAACCACAAAACAGGGACAACTAGGAGAATACCTATCCACTATCACCTCAGATAGGTATTCCCGCCACTTTAGAGGTGAAGTGATCACCTCAAGGGGGGAATATCGGGTGACCCTAGGGGAGAAATGAGGTGGAAATGAGTCTCGGTAGTGGTCAATGGTTGCCAAGAAGTTTGAGTACCTGCAGATGATGATAGTACCTGCCCAAGACACAAGAAACACCAAGTATGCAAGCTATATGCTAAGTGGACAAGCAAGTTAAGCTTGTTGTCCCTATTTGCAACAATCAACAAAAATATATATCAGCCAAGAAATGATTATTAGAGCTGCTAAACAAGATGATAAAAGTCTACAAATGATGCAAGAGATAGGCTAGTAAACACAAGTACAACTCAAGTATAAAAGCATAGACTTTAGCATCAATGTAAGGTTGTTATAGACAAGTATTGCATAGATATATTTGCAGCTTTATGGCTGTAGCAAACAAGTTGTTATAGCAGAAAAATCAGCCACCAAAACTTGCAAAAAAATCCACCCAAAAGATGTGCTAGGACTAGTAGATTATGCTAGCAAATTCTTATGGTTGACAAGAGAGTAAAATCAAAAGTTATGATGAGTTTTTTGTAGCCCTAATGGTTGTAGATTAAATTTGCAACAGTAGTAAGACTTTCTTGTCCAAATGAGACGCCTTAGTGGCTTAGAGACATGTATAACATATAGGTCAAGTTCCACTTAAAACAATTTCAATATGAAATATCCATGATCCAACTGATCTGGATATCTACTGTTGATCTAGTGTTTTGTCTATCAGATCTGATACTCTGGGGGTTTTGGGATGTGTTTTGTCTTTCAGATCTGATACTCTAGGGGTTTCTGGATGCGTTTAAGTTATGTGTTTGAGATGCCTTGTGATTTTCACATGTGTGTATCATACATTATGGTTTAAACAATATATATATGATGCATGTGGAAATAAGGAACAACAACCTCCCAATAAGATGTATTATGAGATTAAGCAGGAAAATACAATGATATACTGGAAATATAGAAAATAGTCCTTAGTTAGATCTCATGGATCATCACTGGAATACAATTAGATAACATAAAATACATGTGATCAGAAGATGAAGGCAGATATGATGCATGCACGGATAGATCGACAAAATATGCAGTTCTGGAGAAGCACGGTAACTGCTACAGACTGGAAAACTCATCCTGAAGGCTATAACCGTCGGAATGAGATGGAAATTGTGTCAACAGAAGTACCCTGGCCTCTAGGCTGATCCTACTGACTTTCGGACAGAAGATCTTCCCTCTGAAGCTCCAGATCTCACCCCCTGGGGGTTTGCGCACCTTATGGGCTATTTGAGTGCGCCCTAATGATTCCACCAACAAAATCAACTTCTATATGTCTCAAAATGTGTGCCCTGGCTAATGTTGAACTAGGTCGAAGGGGTTTCCTTGGATCTGATCCAAAACTCCGTCCAGAACCCCAACTATCCTTCCTCAAGAGTTGTGCATTGTATGGCTGACTGCTACGCACTGAAGGATTCCACTGTCAAAATCTCATGACATGTGGCTCAAAATATGCACCCTGGATGGATCTCAACTGGATTGGAAGGGATCTGCAATACAAGCTCTGATCTCGTACAACTACACAAGCCCTCTCTCTGACCTTGTGCCCTCACTGGTTGAGTTGTGCAACACTACAAACTGGATACTCCTGAATCGCACGGTGAAATACCTAGATGGTGTCTCCGATATGCTAGGGTGTGTCTCTCAACACCGAAACCAATCAATGGTGGTGGTTTCCTCCAAAAATCCACAAAAAAATAGAAGGTCAAATCTCCTCCTCCTCTGAGAACTCTGTCAACATCAAATCCTAACATAGCATAATGAGGAATTAGGTCAAATTCCTCCCTTTATACTCTTTCCAATCTATTTCACCATTGACCTCACTTAAGCTAGGCACTTTTCCTCCTAAGGTGGGTAATTAATTAATTAAGTCCCCCCCTTAACACCTTTTCATTCTATTTCTACGTTGACTTAGGTTTAAGTGACATTTCCTATGTTTTTTGTCTTAATTCATCATTTAGCCATCAATTCTCCTTTATTTCTCCTCGTGTTCCCTATTTGTGCCTGACTATAGTCTACAGGAACAAATATACTACTATGTCACTCCATGTTGGCCTAATCTTGGGAACGGGACATCACAGTCCTCCCTTCCCAAGATTGCTTGTCCTCAAGCAACATCAATCCTGGGTGTTACAAAATATGCTCCCCCTCCCACGTGGCATACTCCACTGGAAGTCCCCTCCATATAACCAAGCACTCCCTCATGACCTTGCTCCTCAACCCGTGCTCTCTCTACTTGAGCACCTCCTCTGGCACTAACTCCAACTGGCCCTCCTCATATAAGGGTGGCAACTCCTCTGAAGTGTTGATCTGTTGTCCCACTACCTTTTTAAGTCAAGAAACATGAAAGACGTTATGAATCTTGCTACCTTCTGGTAGCTCTATCACGTATGCCACATCACCTACGCTCCTAATGACTTGGTATGGCCCGTAAAATATCAGCTTTAATTACTCTGCTCTGCTCCTCTTCAAGGAGGACTTTCTATATGGTTGTAACCACAGAAAAACCAAGCCCCCTACCTCGAAATTGTGCTCTACCCTTTCCCTTTCTGCATAGATATTTTGTTGCTTCTGTGTTGCCTGCAAGTTTTCCTTCACTGCCCACAGAATCCTCTGGCTCTCCTCCACCCAATCTTTGGCCCCCAAGACCCTGTTATCCCCAAATACAATCTCCACAAAAGTGGGTGCATCGTATCCATACAATGCTCTAAATGGTGACATCCTGATAGACATATGGTGAGTCTAGTTGTAACAATACTCACCCATGTGCAACCACCTCACCCATGTGCATTGTTGTTCTCCCACATAGTTCCTCAGATACCCCTCCAACCATTTGTTGACAATATTTGTCTATCCATCTATCTGTGGGTGGTAGTTGGTACTCGTGGCTAGCTATGTGCCTGCCAACCAAAAAAGCTCCTGCCAAAATGCGCTGATGAAGCCCCCATCTCTATCACTGACTATCTCCCTGGGTAGGCCATGCAACCTGAATACCTCTCTGGAAAACAAATATTCTACGTGTATGGCCTTGTATTTTGTGGGTATGGCAGAGAAATATGCAAATTTGGTCAGCCTATCGACCACCAAAAATATACAGTCCCTGCCCTGCACTAGAGGAAGGCCTGTAATGAAATCCATAGAAATGCTCTCCCATTTCTGCTCTGGGATGGGTAGAGGATGAAGTAACCCTACTGGGTGTGTCTACTCAGAATTGTTCTGCTGACAAGTTGGGAACTCTTATATGTGCTTCAGTACATCATCCTTGAGACCCTTCCATGAGAATCGTTCCCTAGTCTGCATGTAAGTTTTGAAGTACCCATGGTGCCCTAATGTAGGTGAATCATGAGACACCTTCAAAATATTCCCCTTTAAGGTAGATTCTGGAACCAAGTGTATCCGTTCCTTGTAGAAAATGGCGTCATCTAGTACCTGGTATCTATCATCAACCACCTGTCCATCCATCACTTCACAAGAAAAAAAAAAATTGGAGTATTCCACCAACAAATGTGTTTTCCAATATGTGCAAATGTCCATCATCTAACACCCTGGTGGCCTCCTAGAAAAGGCATCTTCTACGATGTTCCTTTTTCCCTTGACATAATAAATGTCAAATTCAAAGGCTTGGATCTTTAAGACCCACTTATGTTGTCTCTCACTGAGGTCTTTCTGATCCAGGAAATACTTGAGATTGTTGTGATCAGTCTTCACTACAAATCTACTACCCACCAGATACTGCCTAAATTTGGTTAAGGCGTGCATTATTGCTAGCATTTCCTTGTCGTAAATAGAGTAGATTCACTCTAATTTGTAGAGTTTCCTACTCTCAAACACAATGGGATGGCCTCCTTGCATCAACACTACTCCAATCCCCACCCCCTATGCGTCGCACTCCAAGACGAACTACTGCGAGAAGTCCAAAAGGGCTAGAACATGGCATGTGCTCATAACCTCCTTCATCTTCTCAAATGTCTATTGTGGCTCCTTTGTCCACTGAAAGGCACCCTTCTTGGTCAAATCTGTGAGTGGTGCTCCTAACTGTGAAAAAACCCTGACAAACCTCTTGTAATAGTTGCACAACCCAAAGAAGTTCTGCAACTCTGTCACACTCCTGGGTGTTGGCCAATCCAAAATGGCCCTGATCTTCTCCTGATGTACCTAAACCCACTGTGCATTGATGATGTGCCCAAGTAAAGTAACTTTGTCATCTAGAACTCACACTTGGACTATTTGGCATATAGTGATTGTGCCTCCATGATGCTCAACACCTCATCCAAGTACCCCATATGCTCCTTCCATGTCTTGTTGTAGACCAAAATGCCATTGAAGAAAAGAAAAACTGATTTCCTCAACTGCCCCCTAAATATGTGGTTCATGCAAGACTGGAATGTAGTTGGTGCATTGGTTAGCTCGAATGGCATAACCAGAAACTCGAAATGGCCAAAATGTCACCAAAATGTCGTCTTCTCTATGTCCTACTCTTTGATGTTGATCTGATGATACCCAGAGCATAGATCAATCTTCGAGAAGAAAACTGCCTCATGAAGCTCATCCATCAACTCGTCAATGCGAGGGATAGGATACTGGTTCTTGATGGTTTTCTTATTCAAGGCTCGATAATTGATGCACATCCTCATGGTACCATCCTTCTTCATGACTAAGACAACTGAAGAAGCAAATGGACTACTACTAGGTCTGATGTGTCCCATCACCAACAATTCCTTGATTTCTTCTTCTATCTCATCCTTGAACCTCCTAGGATGACGATAAGGTGGGGTGATCATGGGTTTGGCCCCCTCCTCCAACTGAATGGTGTGCTCAAATCCTCTGTCTGACGGTCTCCCTGGTGGAATCGAACCAAAAACCTGTTGATGTCGTCCCAACAAGTTCATGATATCTGTCTGATATTGTTGTCGACCCTCGGAATCCTTCTGCATAGTGATCAAGCACTATGCGGAAAATGATACCTCCCCATGCCTGAAGATCCTCTCCATCCTCTTGGTCGAGACTGTTCTGGGTGCTCCTATCGACATGCCCCTCAGAACAACTCTCTTCTCGTCACTGTCTCTGAACCCCATATCCAAGGTTTGGTAGTTGGTGGTGATTTTTCCCAAGGTAATTAACCATTGGACTCCTAAAACCACATATGTGTCTAATAGGTCAACCACATAAAATGTATCTATCACGGTGTAGTTTCCCAACATGATCTCCAAGTCCAGAAATTTATCTATACACTCCACTGTATGGTTGTCTGCTACCACAACATCAAATCCCTCAAACTCCTTAGTCTGAAGGGCATGTCTCGATACCAATGAAGCATCGATGAAGTTGTGGGTGGCCCCACCATCTATTAGGATGAATTACCATTGCCCCTGAATAGTCCCCCTGATCCGAAGGGTGTTGTACCTGGGAACACCAAAAAGGGTCGCTATGACTCCTCCCTTTGCTGGTTTCCGTCTGCTATCCTACTCAGTAGGTTGTCGAACTACCGGTGGGTGGACCCCTGCCCGTGTCGGTGGTCTACGGGGAGGCTTCTCCTCTACCTGCTGTAACACCTTGTTTCCCCTAGTCTGTAAAAATAACTATACTGGCCATGAACTGTGGCAAACTCAAAAATGTGAATGTGTGGTGTAAATGGACCTTGTGGAAAAGGTCGATGAATGTATATAATATATATATATATATATATATATATATATATATATATATTGCAAGACTGTTGAGAGGGGAAGGTGTTGAAAAAGAGACCAAGATGGCTGAAGAAAGGTGGTGGAAGGTGTTAGCAATATTTCTTGTAAGGGGGGTAGAACACAAAAGAAGGGGTTAAAAACCCACTTATCCAAAGTTTCGGGTGATAATGCGCCCCAGGGTAAGTCACGAGCATCATCGAGCGGCAGTGATTCGCACGCCCGGATCAACGGCACAGGTTGAATTCCGGACCCCCCTTTCCTTTCTACCTTTAAGCAGGGGGAGGGGGTCCGGAATCGGGGGCGCACCTATCCAACGGCCCAGATCGGCGCGCCCGGATCAACGACGATAAAGGTAATTCCGGACCCCCCCCCGCCTTTCTACCTTTAAGCGGAGGGGGGGGGTCCGGAATCGTAGGTGCAGCTTCCGATGGCCTGGATTGACGCGCCCGGATCAACGACGCTTGAACAACTCCGCCCTTCTCAGCCACTCGATGCTTAGCTAGTGTGGGCCATTCTCATGTCTTGTCATCTTCCAGTCCACCTTTCCCTTGCTGCCATGTGTCATCCATCTGCCTCCCCTCTTTGGTCTGCATGGTCCACCCTCCTTCTCGCCATCCACTTGTTGTGTGCCATGTGTCCCACTCCTCTCCACATCAGCCCCTCACCAAAAGGCGAGTTCGTTATCTCTCGTCTTCCTCCCTTCTGTCTGATGTCTTCCGCCATGAAGCATCCTCCGCCACCCTTCTCACATCTCGCCATTCCTTCCACGCCCTCATAATCCGACGCCATCACTCCTACCATGCGCCCCAGTCTCTGCGCTGGCCTCCATGCCTATCCATCTAGCCATTCAGTTATTCCAGGTGGCAACGCGAGAAGTCTTTCACATCCCAAGGTGTTGAGTTGTCCAAATTGTCCTCAATCCCAAGAAGCAGTTATTGAAGCGGTTGGTGGTGGTTAGACATCGTCTCCGCCATAATGGGAAAGTCTTGCATTGAGTTAAAGGCACGTCGATTCGCCGAATAAACTATCAGGAGATCGATCGCGTCTGTCATAAGTTGCACGACCATTCAAAGATTGCATCCCCATATTGTCAGAAGCCATGCAGACGCAAAGCTTTCAATGCTACGTCTCGATTTTGTTGTTGTTGTTAGTTTGAGTATATGAAGGCGTTTTCACCATTTTTGTATCTATCGATGGTAGAGCTAAGTTCTCGACTGCAAAGTTTCAGCACACATTCTGGTTTCCTGGTTATGCCTCTGTGTTTGAGATTTCTTGGTTTATAACAAATAGTTTCCTTTTTTCCATCTATGTTTCATCTTATGCCAGAGAATCCACAGTCGAAGGATTCGCGTGGATTGAACAATCTTGTTATGATAAAGGATTTGTTGTGACACTGTTGTGCCCTCTGGTTTTCTGTGTTTGAATATAAAAGGATTTTGTGTTCGAATGCTCTCTTCTCCAGTCTGTTACAAACCGGATGTCTGTGATAGACCTTTGCACTTTCCTCAAGCAAGTCTTCCGCCTACTCACCCTTTTACTGCAACTCACTGTTTGAAGTTTATCAAGACCTCACTCGTTCATGCATGCCTGGCCTGGTTG
>JZKD02S2191774.1:9467-31879 GCA_000966675.3 Picea glauca | reverse complement strand
ATACTTGTGTAGTGATATAGCCTTTCCATATCCAACCAAATTATGGCTCCACACATGGCTAGATATGTTGACATCCATTTCTATAACAAGAGTATATCTCCTAACATGCCTTGGTTATGGACTCATAACCAATGTATCATGAAATGCCCATAGTCCATTCCAAATTCAATTATGGGGTTTTATCTGAGGAAACTCTTACCTCAATTCCCTTAAACATTTATGCATCATAAGAGTATCAAAATCATACCTACATGGCTGCCATCAATTTACTTGGTGCTACTTGATAATTTGGTCATGTAGAGGCTCATAGGTTCCCTTCACCAACCTCTTATTCAAAATTTTATCATTCTCACATTTTTTTCAAATGGGTAACTGTCATATGTAGCAACATCATCATCACCTTAGCTATGCTATCAACCATTTCCTAGATACATAATCCATTATTAGAAACTTTAAATCATAAAAACAACATTATTTCATACATAAAAACAAACTACTCCTAGTCTACAACATGTTATATGTATGCTCAAACATTTTCATGTTATATGTGTGTGTGTGGAGAGAGAGAGAGAGAGAGAGAGAGAGAGAGAGATGTGTGTGTGTGTGTACCAAGCATTCACTCCTAGTATGCCTACTACTACATTTTTATTTTAGCTTCTTGTGCTATATATGATTGTCTATAAATCCCTATGGGTTCTTGCAATCTTAGTGTTATCCCTTTGATCCTTTGTGGATTGTGTTCCTTATATATGAACACTTTCCATCCAAGTCCCACTTGGCCAATTTGCATTTCCAACCAATATATTTTATTAGTGTTTCCACCTCACAACTTGTTGATCTATTTTCTTGTTAGGGACAAGAGTCAACCTCCTAGGGTCTTCTTGAAAGACTTATCAAGATACCCTCTACATTTTTAGAGAGGTGGTACTCCTCTTTCTCACTCATATATTCAATATACTTACTCAAAACATAGATTCATACATTCATAACATAAACAATTGTGAGTGGACTAGGTGGTAAAATAACTGAATAGATAATAAATGAATTATAATAGAAAGATAATAATCTCACATGCAATAACGAAACAACTACATCCATTTCATCACATCCATTGATTCAGGTAACTGGAAACAATTTTTTTTTGAAGAAAGACTTATAGACAAAAAATAAGATAGATGGCCCAAAAATTAGAGAGTTTTAAATGATTTCATTCATTTAAAATCATAAGATGCATAGGAGAAACACACACAAGATCTCATTTCTTTATAAAAAAATCCGAAACCACAAATGTTATGAACTCCTGGAATAGCTCTTTGTGAGAGTAAAAAATAATTACTCATACTTGTTCAGGTTCGAATAAAGTGCTTGTGTATGGAAAACCACAATGTTCTTGATACTTTAACGATTAAAGGAAATGCATTCGTCCAAATGGATTGGGATGGGGCTCCAATGGACCAAATAAAATAGTATTGGTAACCAATTAGTAGAGGAATTGCAGAATGAATGGATCTCTCTCTCTCTCTCTCTCTCTCTATTGTAGATGATCTCTTTGGCGTTAGGGTCTTCATATATTTATACCTGTGGTTTCAAACCTTCTTGGTATTTATTCCGGGTTAACTATTTGTGCCAATGATTTCTTGAGCTACTCTTCAATATATTCCTTCATTGACAAGACGCTGACATCTTATTTAAACGTGAGCGAGAATATCTCTTCCTCAATTTTTTTAAATTCAAAATGTAATTGTTAGAATGATTCCATCTGGTCTTCATTATTATTTACAAAGGTAACAAGATACTGCTTAATGTTTTCCTCAAGAAATTTAGTGAGGTCATCGAACTCACTTTCCCATGAAGCTTTAATCACGCCCAACTCTGTGTCTAGTTGTTCTTTAGTTATAACCATAGAATCTCTTATAAGTTGTGGGACTTCAAGGTCTTTTACAATTTCAAATATTTTAGGAATGCATCACTTGTTTTGTCATTAATATTTGTATAGGTGGCGATTGAATCTCGTAAAATTTGTATAGTTTTGAACCAACCTGCTCTTAATTGTTTTATTCTATGGTTTGAAGGAAATTGTTGTTGATTTCCATGGTAATCACTTAAATTAGACACTTGTGCAATAAAGGTACTTAAAACATTTTTTATAAAAATATTCATCTTGTTCCAAGTCCATTTTCAAATATTCTGTGAAGTTGGGGTTCCTTTGTGTCATATTTCTTAAACTTGAACTGACTTCCCATGCTTTTGAAATAATATTAAGTCACTTATTAATATTTTCTGCGACACACAATCTTACTTTGCTCAACAATTTAACGACCTTTCTTACTCGTTTGATGTCCCTAGTGTACTTGGAGGTATTTGATCAGATAAATAATAGCCAATGGTTCTGCAAGCAATGGTTTGGGACTCGATGCATCCTCGAGTTCACTTATTCTTATTTTTAATATGATATTATCTAACTCTTTCTCTGATATGGAATGAAAAAGAGCATCTCCAATAGTGATATGCAATTTCAGGAGTCATGAGGGTCCGACTCCTAAAATGTCCTCCTTAGAATTCCATTTCTGAGTTATTTTCTTATTTTTAATGTGGACTTTTTCTATCTACAATTTTTTATTTTCTTTATTGTACTGGGCATTGTGCAATGTCAAATACTTCTCTCCAAAAATCGTTGGTCCCTCTTGGGCCAACTTCTTTGCAATTCATTGACTTTCAACAATTCATAGTGCTACCTAGTCAGGTATAGTGGAATTATCTATTTCCATATCAACTACATTCCTTGGTCTTCTTGAATTCTACGAGTTCTTTCTTGATCTTCTCTTTCTTTTCTATTGTGATATTTCATATGTTATTTCAATATTAGAATAAGGGGGGTCATCTTCAACATCTCCCCCAACACATCTTTCATTATTCGCTTCTCTGCTTATATTTGATTCTTGTTTCTTTTGTGAAAAGGAGGAACTCTTGTGTGTATGGGGTGCAAAAGAATATTTCACATTGGTTGTATCTCTACCTCTTTTTATTGTTTTGTTTTGTTGTCGCTAATTGGTTAAACTAACCTCAGTGGCCAAATCCTTATTACATACATGTTTTCCCTTCTTCTTGGGGGTATTCTGGTTGTTATCATCAATTCCTTTAACAATCCTTGTGAAAATATTGCTATAACTCATGGTTTCCAAATGTTCAGAGAACAATCCTTCAGGGTCAAAACCTTTGAGGGGTTATATTTCCTTCATATTAAATGCATTAATAATTTCATAAACTTCTATTAGATGGGTGGAACTTCTTGTTTTCGTATTGGAAACATTAAAAGTTAATGAAATGAATTTCCTCTTCCTCTTTTTGTCAAAAAGGATAGACCATGTTTTTTACTATCTACATACCTCTGCAATAAAATACCTATAAAAAAAATGTCTGGATAAAAAAAGGGCTTCCCTCGTAACCATACAACCTGATGTATATATGGTCTTCTTCATGTACGCAAACTCCCTTTCCTTTGAGGAAATCCTCAGCCTCTTGAGTTGTCCTTTTTGGTGCTGCTCTAGTCAACATGTATCTAAATTCATTAAGAAATTTATCTTGAATAAGGAAAAAATGGAATGATGCCTTATGTTTCCAAAGAAATAGGTACCAAAATTGGACCGATTCATTCGCAACACCCAAATTTCTTCTTAAAGGCAATCCCTCAAAAACATTGCAATAAGAAACAACCAAGACCATATATGTAGTCATGAAAAACGTTTGAGTATTTATAAAATTGTCCATTTAATAAGAAATTTCATTCGATATTACCTCAGACCAGTCAAACATAGCTTCTTTTTGGAAGGAAAAATGCAATACATATAAAGTTGATCTGGAAATGTGAGAAGTATATTTTTGTCCCATCAAACACGTGAATAACCATGAAAAATATTGATATGTATCCACCTATAGTGATATATCAATGGATGAAAGGTCAGTCGACATTTCTGCGGATGGATCCATGAAATCCATTAACAAATTTACCCCACCACCCTAGGAATCCATAAAAGATTTAGTATTTGGAAGATTGCTACTTTTGTTAGAAGCGACTAGTCGAAGCATCATTTTTAAAATTTTGGGAGTTAATGAAACATGGTTCTTCCCTTTAACTACTAATCGGATTGTTCTACTTTTTGAATCAAACCCATGGGCACACCATGAAGCCATCTCCCTAAATTCGAATACTTCGTGCATGCAACCAACATTTACAAAGTTAGTCGTCCAAATTTTGTTATTTTTCTTATGCTCAAGAGTTAACCATCGATATGCAGCTGACCAATGGAAGTATTATCTTGGCACACGAGAGAATTAACAACATCTCAGCTCTTTCCTCCTTCTAGTTTCCATATTTCTTATTTTTCCAATGCACTTTGATATACGTGACACTAAATTATGAAGCTTAAGCTACTTAAAAGCTAAGTGGATGAATAACATTTAGTAAAAAATCCCTTCAACACGTACACATTTCCTTCGAAATACTGGAAACCATAAATGGAATTTATTTTGAAAAGCAAGTGGTTAATGAGAAAATGGGATAATTAATCCACATTGCCCCTAGATCACCACCCTTTATCTCACAAATCAGTACTAATTAATGTACCATAAATGACCATTGAACAATGTGCAAGGCACACAATATCTATGAAGATTTTACTAAGTATGGAATGGGGGTGGAGAGAGATCATTCCTTGATTTAGGTGGATATATGTGGCCACCCACCTATTCCATTGGCTCAAAGACCAATTTCCATTTTGGCTAAGACAACGTTTTTTGGGCCTGCCACAGTCACACTATATGATTTAGGCAAAGTGTGACGACAACATGTGTAGTCCTCAGATAGTTCTTTGCAACGAGCTATCATGCACCTAAAATCGAGATCGTATGCAAAGTTATGACCTCGGGAAGTTGATGTACCAACTTACCCCATCGGGCCCACATGACTTTTGACACTTCATCTCCTAGGGTTAGGTGTTTGGATATTTAGGGTTTTTTCATTTATGCTTTATGTTAATGTTATAGAAATTTTCGCTGCACCCTATGCATCATGCTTTAGTGGCCAACCCTTTCCCTCTGTGGACTCAATTTCCCCATTTTTCTCAATCCAAAGTAAAAAATTCATTTTTTTTTGCATACACGCGAGCTACAATTAGACAATATGTATATACACAGGTTGCTCTATTACAACCCGCGTACATCGGGTTTTGTGCTCAAAATTAAAAATATTTCATATTTTTCTTACCAAGTCATGGGATCCATAACCCTTGGCCTTTCATATGGTGGAAATTCTCTGATTCGACCCTTCAATTCCCTTTGGAGGCTATAAATTGATCCATATACAAGATTTGAAAGGGAGAGAAAAAGTAGAGAGCAAGTACACTCTAGAGAAATTTTGCCTCATATTACATCCTTGAGTTAGCATCCCTTAGTCTTTTAAGTATGAACTCTCCTTATGTTTAACCCCCAAGCTCTCCCTATCCTATGAAGGAGGAACCCAATTAATCCTAGAACTTGTGAGCTTTCCTTGTGGAGGATTGAAGTGGTGAAGGCCTAGGTGGAGGGAATTAGTTTCTCAGTTTCGATGAGTTGTTGATACAAGAGGTTGTCACCTATGTACTCTTGCTAATTATATTAATAGAGATACTATTTTCTCATCCAATTATGTGTTTCAAATGTTTATATTATTTTGCGTGGGTAAATTTTGTTTATGTGTTAATGGATTATGCTAGTTTATATGCTAACATTTCATAAATTTTCCATATGCTTGTGTATCTTGAATGTTGAGGACAAGTTGTAGGTATCAAGCATTGGCTCGTGAGCTCAATGACGGTCTTCTGCAAACGTTCGGACGAGGTAGGGTTATATCCTTCCCTTTGTTGGAATTTCCATTTACCTAGCATATTTAAGATTTGAGTTGATTTCTTGGTGTCGTTCCATTTGTTTTGGTCCTACCCCAAGCCATAGAGAGTTATTCCTTATAACATAATTGGCGACTCAACTGGGGAATTCTCCTTTTTGGAGTTAGTTGGTGATTTTTCTCTTTAATTTCTCTTTGTTTTCCTGAGTTTCTATGTCACCTGTTGCTTAACAACCTCTACGTTGTTGTACATATGAGTTGCTTGGCTTAATTACTCCCTAGTCAGTTTTTTTCTTGGCATATGAAGGTTTTCCATGAACAATCGTGTACATACGTGTGTTGTTGTGTTTAGGGCGTGCACATATGCTTTTGTTCCCTGAACAGTTGCGTACATATTTTTCTAAGCCTTTTTGGCTCAGTATGGTGTTTGTTGGGTGAGTTTTGAGTGTCACTGAGTCTTCTTGGGTCTCTTTCATGTATGTTGAGTGCTTGAAGAGTGATAGGAAGTTGTGTCATTGTTGAATTTTTGGCGAACTTGTTTGTTGTCATTTTTCTCATTTTTAGTCCTTGTATTTTGGTCTGAGTAGTAGCTTCTTAGTGTCCTACTTGGCTTGTATTCCTATTCTTGCAGTAGGGTTTGTCTGATAGGTTGTTTATTAATTCTTTGTATTTTCATTCCCTTATATTGAAAATACAAAAAAAAAACAAAATTGGTTTTTGCATTTCACTTGGAGCATTTGCACTTTTATCTAGATTACATTAGTTGTTGATGCTTAAAATCGCAACGATGAATACTGCTCGCAAATGATTTCTAAGTTCTATTATTTATTTATAATAATAATAATTAACTAGTAGGTGGGATCGCCTTGTAGACTAGTGGCGCTATGATGGATGTGTTACGCTTACATATTTTTTGTTGTTATAATGATGCCTACAAAATATTCTGCAGTTAATGATTCAAGTCACGGTTTCATTCGTTATGACAACATGGTTGGTTGATGTGTTATTGCTAGATGTGGTTGATGGTCGATCGCAATACATGGAAGTGCTATGGATATAAGGATTATTTTGTTTTACATGTGTTATGTTATGCATTAAACATTGATTAAGGGTCTTATACATGATTTTATGCAAAAGGATAATAAGATGATATGGAAGCTTGAACAAAAATAAAAGAAAAAAATCTATGAATAAGTCCTAAGGTTATTGCAATGGTGACAAATGAAAGGTTGATGGACCTAGATGCTAGACTATGCGCTTTAGTTAAAGGATTATATGTGAAACATATATGGTAATGATATACATATGGTTTTTGTTAAAGTTTTGATATGATTTGGGGTGGCACACTATGCAATGGATATAGCATTGACTATAGCAATGGATATGTGTTTGAATTAATGGTTTATGTTATGGTATATGGGTTGGCTTGTATGTTGAATTGAATCGTGATGGGGGATGAAGCGACACGCATTTACTGCATGTCACTCAAACAAACCTCGACCTCGTCACCCTAGCCATAGTTGCATTTGGGTTTTCGGCTCTGGTGGTTGTGGAAGCTCTGCGATTTATGGTTTTGAAGGGAAAACACAATACAACTCTTCCCTCAAAGCGATTTTTCCAGGTATGGCTCCTTTACTTTCCATCCATGATGGTCCCTCTGTATTATGAATCGATTTGTTGGCTCAGGATTGCATGAGGTCTGTGTTTTTTCTTGAGTTTTGACCGTGTATCAATGCTATGCTTATGGTTTATTCTGTGAATACTCTGGAATGTTGGCATTTTAAAAGAAAGCAATGGATTTTATTGCTGTGTGAAGCTTGTGCATTGGTTATTGGTTTAAAACATGTCAGTCAACTTGGGGTTTTATTCTGGTTCTCTGTGGAAACTTATGACAATGGTGTAACAAGCTCAGAGTTTTTATTGCGCGGGTTTTTACCACCATTCTGGGTATTATTTGATGTCACTCCTTTAATCTCGGTGGTGGTTATGTTTCATTCTTCCAGGTTGCAATGCAAACTGTTGAGAGTTGCATTGTTCTTGCTTTGTTTGGCCGAGCCCCGAGATATCATTTTTTTATGGCATTTACTTCACTATCACTATTGTTGAGAAGCATTGCACAGTCAAGTATTGGGAATCACCCATAATTTTAAATGGAAGTTGTTTACTTTTGGTTGACCATAGGTTGTGTTCGAGCACGTCTTGGTTCTATTCTCCTCGGGAATTTACTCCACAACATTCTAAGAGTTTTCTCCTCTCATCTTTGTTAGGTGGCTGACTGTTATGTTTGGTTACCCTCATTGTCAAGATTTCGAGTTAAAAGTTATAAACATCTGTGGTAGATTTGGAAAGGGCATAAGCTCTATGTTCTTCCAAGAATATTATTGATTACCTATGGTTTCGTCTCTGAGATAACTTGTTTTAAAAAGAAAGAGCATGGGCTCTCTGTGTTTTCGAGGATTCTTCCTTGATTAATCCAACTCTCGTTACCTCTCTGCAATAAATTTTTTAAAAGGAGCATGAGATATCTCTGACTTCAAAGATCATCTCTTGATCGAGCCTTTGTTATTACCTCTCTGTGATAAATTTGTTTGAAAAATAAAGGGGCCATGGGTTATCTGCATCCCCAAGGACTTTCCATTTGGTCAATTTATTGTTATTCCCTCGATTTTTGTGTTAAACCCTAACACGATCACGGTCCCATCAAAGTTTAAAAGACACTTGTGTGTGCCTGGTTTGTTGAGCATGACTAGGTTTTGGTTTATCAAGCATGAATTAGTTCTATTTATAATTGAGAATGACTTGGTTCTGCTGAGCTTGATGTGGTTATGTTCCTCCTCGGGCATTATTTGGTTCTGTCTTTGTCGGGAATTTCATCTAAAGGTAGTCTGTACGTGTTCAGTTTTCAAGAATCTCAGGCTCGGAGTTGCATATTATTGATTAAATTCCATTTTCGAATCAAGAATTGTGTTGATTATATTGATGAACATCCGTGTATGATTGAATCGGGGCCCGATTACGAGTTTTGATGAAAATGAATTGTGTCAATCAGTGTTGAAAAAGTGACAGTTGGAGTTAAATATTGGGCTTATTCTTATTCAATTTTAAGAAATGAATATTGATATGGATGTTTGGAATCACTCTACATATTATATTTTGTTTTAAAAAGAAAAAGGGTTAGCATTGGAGCATGGAAGACTATGGTTCAAAGGGTTATAATGTTATTATGAAATTGGAAATGATGTGATTATGATATTTCATAGGTATTGTATGAGATGCAAAGATTTATATAATTGAATAATTTTGGGCATATGATATGTCTTTTATTTTGAAGTCAAAAAGCATTATATCTATAAATAAGGGCCAGTTAAATGATTTTGGTTTTAGGTGGATGCTTATTGGATTGTGGGTTTGAACATAGTTACGGTTGTTGCTTGATTTAATTTATTTTTTATGAACAATATCTGTATTATTCCCTCTCATACTATCACTTTTTCGCTCATTATATCCCCCTCACGATCCCAATTTCATTTTTACATGCCATGTTCTATAAAATAAATTAAAAACTCTATATGGAAGTGGCAAAAGATATGACACAGAAACAGGTGGCAACTGATATATTTTGGTATTGATTACACAGTTAGCTATTTAATGAATTGTTGAGAAGTACTCATGTTCTTACTCCTTGTCATGTTACACTTTTTCACTCATTACAATCCCCCCAAATATCCCATGAACCCTATTTCACCCTCTACTCACTTGGAAATTGTTAAATAGTTTATTATGGATTAAATTACATGGGTTTTATGTCAATTTCTGAGCCAAACTTTGTTTCATATAAATAGAATGTCATGTATGGTATGTTAAGGGATAGTTGTTAATGAATTGATGCATACATGATGATTTTCTTCAGCAGAGACAACCATGGCAGAAACAATAGGGGAAGAGGTAACTGGAACAGAGGACCTAGAAGGCCCATATTCTCAATTCATTTTGATGTTGATCCTCAAGAGTTGAATTGTATTTTTCAAGATGGGTTCTTCAATTGGATTGGAAAAGGGGTAGTTCATCCTAGACCAGAGAGGCCTTCCTTCCAACCTCAAATTATCCCCAATATCCATGTGCATCCTCATGTATCCATGCAACTAGAAGTTCCTAAGAATGATGGATGGCAGGATATTGTGCATCCGATAATCTCCCACTATCATGGCTGGCCCAATTTTTCATTGCCTCCTCCTCCTCCACATGTAAATCCAAATTCTCAAAGCGGAATACATCTCATGTAAATTGGTATGTATTTTGGTGAAAAGATCAGAGAGAAATGCACATTTGTTGTTATAGATGATGCATTCTTCGCGCTTCGATCAGGGCTAGTACCATCAGGAGTGAGGGATCGACCATAGACGGGATGCGATCTCAATCTGTGGGATATGCTCCAGGTCAATCAACACATCTGGTGGTCAGAAGAGTAGGAATCAGGATTTATAAGAGTTTAGATTAGTTAGGATCTAGAAAGTATAAGTCAACTAATTGATCTTGTACATTCATATGTTCAGTCCTCTCATGTTATAAAACGGCTTAAAACCGAGCCCCCCCATGTGCAAGAAAAAGATAAAGTTGTTGCTTTCCCCTCATCTCCTTCAAATGACTCAGCAAAATCAGTGTCCTCCCATATGCACCCGAGAGACGATTGTTCCCACATTATTAGTGAGATTAAGCCTCAAGGTTCGAATCAACCTAAGGCTAATTCTGGGAAGTCCAAAGGGGACAACAATGACAGAAGAAGGATTGCCTCTCAAAGTGGAAAATATGGATTTTAATTATGTGTTTATGATTGAGTTGTTAGAAACAATGGTCTACAAATATGTTTGGATAGCAAGCTATTTTTTGGGATAATGTGCTTATTTACATGTTTTGGATATGATTTGAATTATGTCTGATATTTAATATTCAAATTTTGGAAATATTTATGGGAGCTACAAGGAGGAATGTGTTTAAATGGTTATCTAATTGTGTTTATTTTTGTGAAGAATAAAAAAGGGAGTCACAAGGGGTCCCACCTACTTAGTTATTATTTAATAAAGACAGTTAATTATTATTAATATTATTACTTCCCCTAAACTAAAATTAGTTAAGTTTAATTAACTTAACTAAAGGAGGTAGTTGAACTACTTCAACTGATTCATAATGCATAAAATCCAAATGAGAAGGAATAACAAGGGGAGAATAGAAAGAGAAAGCAATACTAAGGTTTGCTCATTTGTTTTCATGAGATAGTTCAGTTTTCAATCATTCTTCAATTCATTAAAGGCCTAATTCTCTTTTTGACAACAGGGTCTTATTGTAGACAACAAGGTTCAAAGCTCAACCATATCATTCAGATGCTTGTTTCAGAGGTGTTGATCTATCTTTGATAGTATGTGTATACTTGTCTATTTATGGATTATTTTTCATAGCTGATAAAGGATATTGTGCATAGTCAAATTGGAAGTAGTCTATGGCAAGCTGATCCAGATTTTAAAGTTCAGTTTTTACTTCTTGTCAGAGTCCTTTTGTATGGTTTTCATCAGGGATATCTAAATTTGACTTTGGTCCATGCCCTCACAAGAATTTTGTAAAGAGAAACATACTTTGATTTCTTGGAATGAAATAAAGCGATTAATTCTGTCTCATTTGTGTGAATCTGTGACTTGGTTTTTTTTGCTTTTGATCTCCACATTTATTTTCTGTAATTTGTATATTTTCAGAAAATTATATAAAAATTTCATATTTTGCAACAATCTTTTCATTTAAAAAATTATCTTAATCCCTTGTAACTGATACTTGTGGATAGGGAAATATTTTTTGAGGCTATAAAACAAAGGGTGATATTCCCAACTATCTTGTCTTAATCAGGAAGGATTCAAAAATGTTTGAGTAAGATAACTCATATCTTTTTCTCAACATCAGTCTTAACATTTTAGGAAAGATTGCATTGCCATTGAAATTGAAGAGACTGCATCTTGTGCACAACATTTAGAAGCATACCATTTATTTTGAAAAACAAGACTAGTACTTAGCAATGTTTTTACATGAATTTATTTCATATGCTAAGTCATAACACCATTAGTTTCATGACTGTGCCTCTTGAGTAAACTAAATCCACTAAAATTAATGCTCGATAATTAAAATTGATTAGAAATATTTTATCTTTTAGGGTACAAAAACAAGTTTAGGATTTAGGATTTAGGGCCTTGGAATAGGATTTTGTGAGTAAACTTCTCCAAGGCTACAAAACTCAACATAGGTGTTCATCCAGGGAGTGAGTATAATTGGTGTTCTCGTGAGACTCCATTATAAATAGAGTTAAGTAAGAGGTTGCACGAAGTTGGTTGCTGAGAAAACTCTCTAATACCTTCCTAACGTCAGAGATATTTCTGGGGTTCTATTCATATCTGGGGCTTCTTGGGGTACCTTGGTGCTTATTGAGCTTCGAGCTTAGCTATCCTGCCCATACAGTGGACCTAACCTATGAATGTTCACCTGAGCATTGGTTATACTGTGGTGACCTTAGTTTCCTATCCTAGGTATCCCCACATGTTACTTGCAAGGGTTATTCTGCAAGTACCCTAAGTCAGATAGGGATCATACATCGCATAAAATTTATGGAGGATATTCTCTTAAGAGGGGTCTGATCGACCGCATTGTGAATCCCAAGAGGGTCCTTATAACTGATTTTTTTTTTACCTTTGGTCAATTGTTCGAGAGTCTCAATCCCCTCTTGGGAGAGGCATGTATTATTTAGTTCGAGAGACCCATTTTCCTCCACCCTCTCTTGTTTGTGTGCATTGGCTTCTATTTTTATTTAGGAGTGTTCTCTTTGTATATTAGTTGGCCTTATGATTTCTCTTTGTGTCATGATTTTTCAGTCATGATGGAGCGAGACCAGCCTCCCCACTGATCTCATCGTCTCTTGAATCATGTGATAGAATCCTTATGTCATGAAAAATACTTCAAACCAGTCACCAACCTCTAGTTTCTTTCCCCCAAGTATGAACTCTCCTTATGTTAAGCCCCCAAGCTCTCCCTATCCTATGAAGGAGGAACCCAATTACTCCTAGAACTTTTGAGCTTGCCTTGTGGAGGATTGAAGTGGTGAAGGCCGAGGTGAAGGGACTTAGCTTCTCGATTTCAACGAGTTGTTGATATAGGAGGTTGTCACCTATGTACTCTTGCTTATTATATTAATAGAAATACTTATTTCTCGTCCAATTAAATGTTGCAAATTTTTATATTATTTTTCGTGGGTAAATTTTCTTTACATGTTAATGGATTATACTAGTTTATATGATAACATTTCATACGTTTTCCATATGCTTGTGTATCATGGCCGTTCAGGACAATTTGTAGGTATCAAGCATTGGATCGTGATATCAACAATGGTCTTCTACAAACTTCTGGATGAGGTAGGGTTCTAGCCTTCCCTTAGTTAGCATTTCCATTTATCTAGCATATTTGAGATTTGAGTTGATCTCTTGTTGTTGTTCTGTCTGTTGTGGTCCTACCCAAATCCATAGAGAGTTATTCCTCGTAACAGTTAAAAATTCCTTTGGAGCCTCATTGTAACCAACTTCTTGTGAATGAGTGTAGCCGACACATCTCTTTTCAAAGATAAGCTACCATCATTCTAGCTAGCTTGTGTTCTTTTTCATTTTACAGTCTTTTTGTATTTCAGACAGTCATTAATAGAATCTGATATTTACTTTATTACTGTGTTCCTTTCCATATCTATGTGTAATTATTTGTTATATCTCTTCCTTCATATCGTTCCTAAAATAATCTGGATCAGTGGTATTAGAACGGTTTTCTCCTTGTCATCCTTAGTGCATGTCCCCGATGAGGTTATGTTATATAGAGTTGGGTCTCGAGATTATATCTCTTGCGGAAAAACGCTCGCGCATGCCCAAGTGAACTTCCATGGAAGAAGAAAATAGGGATGATGGGACATAAGATCCTTTCAAATTGTTTCTCGAGGAATCCCTCATGCAACAGAGGAACAAGATGATGAATAATTTTTCCCAAATCCTTTGACCACTGCCGAAAACAACAGAGGCACCTTTAACCAACAATCACTTCAGAGGTGTGACGACATTCAAGGTACAAGTTAACTTTGATATTATTTTATTTGAAGGCCAGATAGATGTCGATGCTTTGGAAAAATGGTTAAATATGCTAGAGGGTTATTTTTATGTGCACAATTTTTCCGATAGTGAAAATATCACCTTCGTGCTCATTAAGGCCCTTCCCGATGTCATAGATTGGTGGGAGACTTAATGTGAGAAACATGTCGAGGATGAGTCTATAATTTTTTGGTCAAGACAACTTGGGCGGATTTTGTTGATTCCCTCAAGGAACAATATTACCCTATTGGAAATTATGATGACCAATACCCGAGATGGACCACACTACGCCAAGAGAGGGCATAAACAATTTTGGAGTTCACAAATACTTTCCATACTTTTCATGCCAAGATGGGTATTAAATACTCCAAGAATAATCTGGTCTTAAGATACCATGGGTCTCTGCATAGGTACATCCAAACTGAAATGGATTTTCTGGACATATCGTCATTGGGACCCACTTATCGATATGTTATCAAAATCAAGCATAAATTCAAACAACAGAAAAAGAGTGAGTTCGGGTTTGCAAGTAGACAACAACCAAAGTATGGTAAGGGTGGCCCTAAATCTAAGGCCAAAGGATAGATCAAGGATGTCCAACCCCATGATAACTATCTCAAGCCACCAACAAACAAGGGTAATGGGAAGTCAAAGAAGGACATTGGAAAATGGTGCAAGTTCCAAAATTTCCCTTGGAACAATATTGATGAATGTCACTCCAAGTAATCATTTTTGGCTGAGATGAAATCCTTAGGGTCGTATGTTGACTCAGATTCTTATTCCGAGCCAAATAAGGGAAGACAAATCATTGATGTAGAACCCAGTGTCACCATTGCTACCACAAAATTCCAACAAGAGGAACCAGAGGAGCCCGAAGAAGGAGAGTATCTTTCCCACTCACAAATGTGGGTGAAGGTAACCCCACTCCATTTCATTGTTGACATTGGTAGCCAGAATAACATGATCTCAGCATAGGTTTTCAAGAGGTTGAACTTGAAAACTATGCAACATCCTCAACCATACACCATCGGTTTGATCAGTCAGGGACAAGACATCCGTGTCAACCAAAAATGGTGTGTGGTTGAGGATGATTCATGTTTTTTATATGCTTCTACATAGATTCATTTTTTTTATGAATCTAGGCCCCGTAGTGTCATTATTACTTTGGGAGGTCAGCTCTAAAGGGTATCGAAGGCAGTGCCAAATACTACAGTCTCTTTGATATCCATGAAGTAGTGTAGAAAGGTGGTTTCTCATACTTGGATATTTTTCCTCTGTATGGTTTGATAGGAAGGTGAATGCAACCACCAAAACCTCTACACAGGGTCTCTTTTCTCAACAACAACAAATGGATGAAATAGTCAAGGAGTACAAAGACATATTCAACTCACCTACTGGGGTTCCTGTGCACTATCAGGTAAATCAATCAATTGATTTGACACCCAGTGCTCCTCTTCCTAATGACCCTATATACAAGGGTTCTATTATGGAGAATGAAGAAATCAAATGCTATATCCAAGAGCTAATTCTGAAGGGCCATATTAGACCAAAATCCTCTCCTTACAGGAGCCCAATTTTTCTAGTACAAAATAAGGATATGACATGGAGACTTTATATTGATTACAGATCCCTGAAAAATATCATAGTAAAGAACTAGTACCCAATTCCCTGGATTGATGATATTCTCAATCATCTCAATGGATCCAAATTTCAGTAAAATTGATTTGAAGTCAGTTTACCTCTAGATTTTGATTGAGCAAATTGATGTGTGGAAGATAGATTTCAAGTCCAAAGAAGGCCTCTTTGGGTGGTTGGTCATGCCTTTCGGATTGACTAATACCCCGACCAAATTCATGTGGATGACGGATGATATATTAAAACCATTCACAAACTCTTTTGTAGTTTCATATTTGGATGACATCCTCATCTTCAAAAAAAAATGGGAGGAACATTTGGAGCATATTCAATAAGTATTGGGCACCCTGCGACAATGCAAGTTATATGCCAATTTGGAGAAGTGTTCCTTCAACATTAAAAGAATCCAATATTTGGGATACATCATGGATGAGCATGGTGTACATGTGGATCCATCCAAGATCCAAGTCATCCGCGATTGGACGACCCAAAAACAATGATCGAGCTCTGCAAATTCTTGGGCCTTGCTAATTTCTACCAGTGGTTTGTGTTGGGGTTCTCTCATATTGCTTGGGACCTAAGCCAAGTGACCAGGGTGGTGGAAAGGCCAAGTTTGTGTGGTTTGTTCCCCAATAGAAAAAAAATTGAGGATTTGAAAAAACGCCTTCTGCTTAGCACTAGTCCTCATTCTTCGAGACCTACAATGACCATTTTAGATTGAGACAGATGCTTCTGATTATTCTATCGGTGTAGTCCTCACTCAACATGGGCATCCGATAGACTATCACAATGAAAATATATGTGAAGTTGTTTGAAGATACCCCACCTATGACAAAGAGACGTACTCCAGTGTGTAGGCATGTCGATAGTGGAAGCATTACACTTTGGGGAAGGAAACGGTCATCCACACTGATCACAGTCCTATGCAACGCATGAAGACACAAGGAAAGTTACAAAACAACCACCATCAGGAGTGGTCCACGTACCTGCAACAATTCCACTTGAATATCAAGTATAAGAAGGGTATCACCAACCATGTCATAGATTGCCTTAGTCGATCCCCGGTGGCAATGCTAACCACAGTTCTCAACTCTTGTGGAGATGAGACATCCGGGTGGCCACAATTATACAATAATGACTTTGAATTTTCTACTATCTATCAAATATTTAGTGCAGGGAAAACAATTCCCAACTTTCATCTCTAGGATGGGTTATTATGCCTTTTGAGCCACCTCTGTTTTCCTTCAAGAAAGCGTGCAAAGATGATATGGGAAGCTCATTACAGTCGGACAACAAGACATTTTGGTGTAGAAAAAAAGTGGCAGTACTCCAGAAGCATTTTTATTGGTCGAAACTTCGACAAGTGTTGGCCCTCGACCAAATTTTTGAGGAAACATTGGTCAGGTTTGACCACATTTTTGGACTTTGACATGCTATTCGAATATGGAGCACCCAGGTGGAGCCGAGATCGTGGGATATCACTTGGTTTGTGAACTTTGTGGACCCAACATGGGGTTCTTATATTTTTGTAACAGGTATGGGATGTTGTCCCATGAGTTTACCCTTGTTTAGGCCTTTTTGTAAGGGATGTAAATGTATAAATAAGAAGGAATGTAATGTAGAAGTATTAGAAAGCAGTGTAAGTAGCTAAGTGCAAGAGGCAAGTAGTTATGATTTTAACCGACTGTGTATGTACGGATTTGTGTGTAATAAAGGAGTTGGCTCTGTGCCTTGACCTGATTTTGGGAAGGTGGATCTAGTGCTTAGTGCGTAGATCACCTGTCCAGTCTGAAGCTTGGATCCATGGCTTAGTGAACAAGAGTGGAAGGATGTAAGAGATTGAAGACTAATAAATAAGAAGAAGTCGTTGGTGGACATAGCCCCACATTGGGGTGAACCACATAAATACTGTGTTGATGGTTTGCTTTGTGATATGATGTTTATGCTCTAGATTTGATTAGTGCATTGATTGTTATGTGTAATAGATAGATCTATGAATACTTAGTGATTTATTTATGTTGAATGTGTTAAATCTAACTTATGATGCTAAGTACAATGTTTATTTCATCATTGTTACTGTGTCGATTTATACTTAGGGTTTGTTCTGCGATGTGGATGAAGTTTATAAATAATGCATGTTGTTCTTAAAGTACTTTGTGAAGTAATTGTAATCAAGGATCTGTGTCCTAGCTTGGTTACAGACACCTGAGTCCTGTCACCCCCCCTACCTCTACCTTGGGTGAGACTTCACTTGCTTCACAGGTGTTGCCGAAATGGATGGTAGTTAGGGTTTTCTTGGTGCGTTGTTGAAGCATTGAACCCTGGCTCTGCCCCTGTGCCAACAACAAGATATTTGTAGTACATCAAATCTTGCATCGCCTATGCCATTGCGAAGCCTGCCACAAAGAAACATGGGCTAAACACCCCTTTTCCTACTCTGGATATGCCTTGGGAGTCCATCTCCATGGACTACATATACGGTCTAACTTCAACCAAGCATGGGAATGACTGTTTCTTTTTGGTCGTCGATCGATTCTCTAAGATGACAATTTTGGCACCCTACAAGAAGAGCATCACAGCCAAGGCCACCATCAAGATATTCTTCGCACATGTTTGGGTTCATTTTGGGCTACCACAAATTATTATCTCTGACAAAGACAATAGGTTCCTAAGCACCTTTTGGTCTAGCCTATGGTTGATGATGGACACCAAGCTGACCAAATCGACTGCCTTCTAGCCACAGACTGATGGAAAAACAAAGGTAGTCAACATGATGATTGTCCATATCCCGCGAATGTATAATTCCAAACATCTACGCACATGGGATGAAATCCTTTTTTATGTTCAACATAGCTACAACAGATCCCTCCATAGATCTATTAGCCACAACCCTTTTTAGGTGTGATTGGGGTTCTAACCATTGGTCCCCATTGACGTAACTCTACCCATTACATACGCACAGGAAGAGTCCTCCCATGCTGAAACAGAGGTTGATCAGGTAGCCAATTTTTTTTATCACATCTAGCACATCCAACAACAAGTTCACAATATTGTGCAAAAATCCAATTCCAAGTACAAGTAGCGCCACGATCAACATCGGGTACCGCACAAATTTAAGGTGGGATATAAGGTTTGGTTGCATTTGAAAAAAGAGAACCTCACATGACCCCATTGTAAGATACACCCACTATGATATGGTCCTTACACCATTACCAAGGCTATGGATTTTGAATTAAGTATTCCTCCTTTCCTTGGATTGCACTTGGTATTTAATGTGGAACTACTCTGACCATATTTTCCACCTCTCCTGGACACTTTGGATGCGACCAAGAAGTTGGCCCCTATAGAAATCAATCCTTCTTGCATCAAACATGAAAAATTTGATCGAATCATGGACACTAAGACAAAGGACACCTGGAAACAAACTATCAAACTCTATCGGGTCATCAAAGCAAGAAAATTTCTTCATCAGGGAAAGTGGCTCACCAAGAGTTAGGTTCAACAAAATTTTCCTCATTTGATGTAGGAACTTGACGCAATGAAGACCATTTCTTCCTAAGGGGGGAGGAATTATCCTAGTGGATATCGGTGGCCACCCACCTATTCCACTGACTCAAAGACCAATTTCCATTTTGGCAGTTTTTTTCTAGTTTTTCGAGTCCTAAACTTTCGAGACCGTTTTGAGGCCCTAAACAATGTTTTTTAGGCTTGTCATAGTCACACTATAGGATTTATCCATAGTGTGATGAAAACATGTGTATTCCTTGGATATTTATTTCCAATGAGATATCGTGCGATTAAAACCAAGATCGTATGCAAAATTTATGACCCCGAGAAGTTGATGTACCAACTTACCCCACCAGGGCCCACATGGCTTTGGACACTTCATTTCCTAGGGTTAGGTATTTGGATGTTTAGGGTTTTCTCATTTATTATTTATGTTAAAAAGGACTTTGGAGCCTCATTGTAACCATCTTCTTATGAATGAGCGTAGCCAACACATCTCTTCTAAGAGATAAGCTACCACCATTCTAGCTAGCTAGTGTGCTTTTGCATTTTACAGTCTTTTTGTATTTCAGACAATCATTAATATAATATAAGATTTATTGTATTACTGTTTTCCTTTCCATTTCTTTGTGTAATTATTTATTATATCTCTGTTATATCTCTACCTGCATATCGTTCCTAAGATAATCTGGATCATTCCTTTAGAAGTTTAGTTGTGCAGAAGTGAAGGTTGTGCGGGAGTGAAAGTTGTGCGACAGTGCCGAAATATAGAGTGTGTGGATATAAAGGTTGTGAGGGTTTTTTTACATAAGGGTTGTACGAGAGTATACATGCAGAGGGAAGAAGTATGTGGGAGAATGGGTGTGTGCAAGAAAATATTGCGTGGAGCAAATGGTTGGCATTAGGTTCCCCACAAATAAAAAGAAATGGAAAATGACCAAGTGTTGGCCTATGCAAAAGATAGGTTGTGTGGAAAAAGAGTTTGTGTGGAGTGTGAAGGGATAATTTTATAATAGAGAATCTTTGCACCACACAAGGAATCCCTGCACAAACAAAATCATAAAAATGACTAAGTATTGTGTAGAAATGGAATATTTTCCTAATAATATAATGAAACTATAAGCACATGGTGGACTATGAAATGAAAAATAAAGGGGTGGGGAAAGGTTCTATACATGGCTAACTTGAAATTCAAAGGTGACAGATGAAAATGGATCATCATAGATGCTCCCTTTACCTAGAAAATATTATCTCAACTTTATTTTGGTTCAAATTTTCAGTATGCATAATGTTGTAACATGCATTACTCTAGCCATAAATTAGCATTGTATTCTAATTAACAACTCTTCGCTTCTTTGACCAAACTAGCCTTAAAATGAACTTCATTAATTGACATTTCAACATACTAAAATGCTTCATTTATGACACCTTTTCCAACTTATTTTGTTATCCTTGGTTGTCCTATTAGTCATAGTCATAATTGCAAATACAAAAATTACATCAACATCTTTGTTCCTTTCCAACTCCTTTGCAAACATTATCAAGCATAAATGTATGATTTCCTTCTCCCGTACGTCCTTAATATTCCCATTATGGATGTTGGAAACCTAATCCGCTAGGTTTATGATATTATTCACTTGAAGGAATATGAAACATCACTTTTATCCTTTCCAACTCCTTTGCAAACATTATCAATCATAAACATATGCTTTCCTTCTCATGCACGTTCTTAATATTCCCATTATGGATGTTGGAAACCTAATTCGCTAGGTTTATGGTATTATTCACTTGAAGGCATATGAAACGTCAAGTGATAGTGTAATGATCATTGGGAGTCCAAGAGACCTCTTGGAATTTGAATCCAAAGGTCATAATCAATGTATTTATATGTGTATCATATTAATGGAAAATGCACCTCATGGTTATCCTAATTCATGTGTCTAATAGTGGTATTAGAGTGCCTAAGTTCTTAGGAAAATTGATCTATGGTAGTTGTACATAGTTGAGTCTTATGAATCCATAAACAACTCTGTATTGTCATTCCTTGTTCATTTTACTTGAAGAAATGTCTCTTTATGCCCCTCTGCTTTATTCCTTGTGCCCGTGTGCAAGTCTGTGCAAGTCTTTCCTGGGCGCACATTATCTAACTTCTATCTATCAACATGCATCATTTTCCTGCAAGTCTATCTCCATGCACATAAATTATTGCATCTATGTTGTCTATCTCTTTGGATTCTATCACTAATACCATATAAACCATAATCTCCCACTCTTGGCCTTTGTCTCCTATGATGGTTGCGTGCCTCGCTCTCTCTATGAGAAACCATTGCACAATTATGTTCAAGCTCAAAACTTGGATGTCTCCCCATCACATTCTAACAATTAAAAAACAAGAGGCACTTCAGTCTAAATTGTGGTATGAGAGTGAATATCCTATCAATATATAATGTAGATATGTAGGACTTAGATATATCCAAACTATTGTATCAATTCCTCCTATGCATCTTCATGGCCCGCTTAAGGATTCTCCTCATAAAATGTCCTAACATTCTGAATAACTCTGCAAAAATACAACCAACGAACCATGAAGGTACTCTCGTACCATTTCCTCATCCCTATTCCCGCATGCAAAGACTTTATCAATTGGATGGCACATTGGGTTTTATTAGAGCCCTCTATTGTGTGAAGTTTCAACGTTTTGTGCGCTCCTTTAGAATTTATTTTAGGGTTTTACCATGGATTCTTTTTGCAATTTATTGGCACTTCCGTCCTCACTTGTCCAACAATTTTTCCTCAAATAGTAGGGGGTTATCTATCATATCATAGTGAAAATCAAAATGAAGGCATGACCCATATAAGTTGAATTTGCTATATATTCTCTTGGTTGAAGTTTTCTATACAAATGACATGGCATAGTTATGATTATTTCAAAGGATTTCAACTTTATGTTATTCTAGAAAATACACTAGTCCGCACATGCAGTATCAATTGAACGAAATAATTCTCAAAATGCATCACATGGTGATGTAATGTCCCCCACCTCTTAGAGAGGTGATGAAGAGACTCAGTGGCCTGGGCACCCCCACTAGGTCATAGTCTCACACTGAGGGGGGGAAAGTCGAGAAGTTAAAAGTTATATTTTTAAGTTGACTTAAGAAAGGAAAAGGATAAAGGAGTAAAAGATAACTCAACAGAAAAATAGAAGATTAACCCTGGGAGTTAACCTAACTCAACAG
>JZKD02S2191763.1:27855-40744 GCA_000966675.3 Picea glauca | reverse complement strand
TTCAAACATTTACTTTTAATTTTTGGTTTTCGTTCCTAAAACTCTCAACACATTTCCAATAAGATTTGTATTTGTTTTTACAAGATTCTAGCTGCAGACGAAACTAGCAGAAAAAATAATGTGCAGGTCGGTGTTGGAAATAGAACGACATAAAACAGGTGATACATAAGATAATTCATAGTCCACAAAGAAAGTTAAAAGAAAAGATAGAGGTGAGCTTTCTCAATACACAGGTCATGAAAGGCTATTTAAGAAAACTAAGGTAACATTTTTCAATTTGCAATATAAAAGGTTATATAACAGGATTATTTTTGGCTTCATAATCCTCGAATAAAATAATTTGAATGAATACATTAAACCTAAAAACATTCAGTCGTAATATTTGTTCCTAAATATCTTCGAAAACTAGTCCCGAACTGTTGTTACCTTTTGTATATTAAGCTATTGAATTGCTTCCTTGTTTTCTGTCTATCTCCGGGCCTAACTTTTAGCAAGTCACTATCTTCCCGAGTCCTTGCGAAGGGGTAAAAGTTTTTCGTTTTAAACCTCAGGGTTTTCGAAACAGATCTTAATATGAAAGTTGGTCTTCACAACTACTTGATCTTCTGCTACGCGAAGGAACGTTTAGAGCGATCTTAACCTTCCTAGGTTTTTCAGCAACGTCGAAAAAATCAAAGCTTGCTTGAACGTGATGTCCCCTAAAATTTTATTATTTTCCCCTGTCTCCCTAAGAACGAAGGTGTTGTGAAGGTCAAAGGAAGATTGATACCGAGTAATCAAAATAAGTTGACAGACCTCTGATACAAAATATTACACAGATATCAGCCCTGATACAAACTGATTGCCCCCATCTTCGTGCTTTAAAAGTAAATTATAAGACAGGTGGTGAAAGGAAATTCAAAAATGATTGCCCCCACCTAGTCCATGATGACAATGAAAGGAAATTCAAAAATGATTTCCCTCGTCTCAGCGTTTAAACGCATAAATTTTTTCGAAGTGGTGAAAGGAAATTCAGTGAAAGGGTCCAAACAACTTCACCGGGGTATTGAACAGGCTCGCTGGCAGTGAAGCAATGTCTGAGATATCTATAAGGTTGTTATACATGAATATCACTCTACTCTGGTAACCAATGCTTCTAAAAACCTGATCAATACTCCAAATTCAGACGGGAATTCCTTATTTAAAATTATATAATATCATTCTTTTGAGGCAAGCTGAGAATCACAAGATCTGTTGAATATCCTAGGGTCGTTTCGACTGTCTTAAAGCGTCCCCAAAGTTAGTAGTGGGAAAGGGAAAGTTGTGAAAGTGACTTCAGCCATGTTTGGAAAGAGTATCTGAGTTCGAAAAAACTTCTTGAAGTATAAAACGAAGTTTTCCCTCCCTTCTATCTTTTTCCTTGAATTTTTCTGTTGATTTTAGCTTGTGACTCCATTTACCCAATATTGGCACCTGGTCTACTGTTCTTTCTGCCTCACAGGAAGGCGGGATCCCTAGTTGGAGCCTATGTTGGAACCGCTCTTGTTTTTAACTCTTTACAATTTTCAATTTTTGATACTTGAAATCTAAAGTTGATTTTCTTTTTCCTTCCGAGATCTTAAAACTCTGAAATCTTGTCGCCTGAATAGAAATGATTTTTCTACTTTCAAAACAGATCCATTTTCGTGAGTATGTTCACTCTTTTGTTTTATTTCTGGGTCTCGCAAGTCGGATGCTTTAATTCTTGATTTCATACGTCCCGAGTCACGAAACAACGAGGTCATTTTTAATTTTCACCCAAGACATTAACTAGGGTAAAACTTTTAACTCATGAGTAGACGTTGTCGGGAGTTCGTGCCTCGGCATTCGTCAAACCCAAGTTTTTTGTTTTACAGCCCCGAAAGCCGGGGACACGAGGTACTTTTGGGCTAACCCTGGTAAAAGACTAACCATGGTTAAAATTTGACATTGGCACTTCGTCACTCGACACTTTCTTTCATAAAGTTAAGGTGTCTAAAACCCCGACTCACGAGTTTGCAACATGATTATAGCAAGATTAATTAGTAGCCTAATCTAAGATTTTCTTCCCATAATTTGAGCCTTAATTATCACCACATCGCGGTTTCGCAACTCAGCATACCATTCTCCCAAAAATCTGTCTTCGAAGTTCCGAGTCGCGATATGGAAAATAAAATGATTATGAAATTAATGACGTTACAAATCACGATTAAGGTTAATTAAGCCAAAATCGGTCCTCGCAGTCTCGCGAGTTGAAGACTCAAAATGTTGAAAGGAAATTCACGATGCTGCGAAAGGCGAGAAAATTATTAACATTGCTTGGTCTGAATATTTTAAAATAAATCAAGATATGTCCCACGCATCGAGGTTTGCGCTTTTCCCGAGGTAGCTACTTGCTCTCCATACCGCGACTGATTGTCGAACTGCCAAACATTGATGATATTAATGAAGAATTAGGGTGAATCCACGAACAAATAAGATCGGATTTCACGCAATAAATTTGCCTCTAATTGCAATCTGACAGACCTATTACGAAGAGTAAATAATTTTCAAATATATACGTGAGTTTCATTTTATTATAATGAAAACATTTTTCATAAGCACGCAAAGCTCACCTTTCTCCGAGTGAACTAATTTCTGCATGTATACAAAGGTCTATCGCAGAAGAGCGAAAACAGAAGTTTCAGCCATGGCCCCAAGGAAAGCAGTGAAGGCGAATATTGAGGTTGCAGGGCAAGGCCCGGATAATGTCTCCGACACTTCGCCCCGGAGTGGCGGCTCAGTCCCTAGCTGGTCGTTTGTTTCAGATATTCTGCAATCTGAGTTGGTGAATTATTCAGACTCCGACGACAATGATAATGAAAAGGACGACCTTAACACTAAATACAAGATAGTTTTTCAATTGGGAATGCACCAGGTTGCAACCAGACCACAGTTGCTCCCATATTATGACATGATCCGACGGGCGTTGGATCACATAGACCTACCCACCAGAACTATCATAAACGACCAACAGACCATGGTCAGGGCTTTCAGACCAGAGCATATCCAAACCATGTATAAGCTCCCAACCACATCTGAATACACATGTGATGTTGAATTCCTGAAGGGATTCAAAGAGAAGGAATGCACTCAATATGACAAAACCATGCCCGGTTTGATAAAATATTGGGTTTCGCGCTCCGCAAAATTCAGAGCAAATGACCAGGGCATTTACTCAATCACTTCGCTGGAGCCACAGTATATGTATGTGGCAATGATGACATGCCGACTATTTAGAAAGGAGGATATATCACATTTCTACATTGCGTGGGTACCTCTCATATTTCGGGTAGCAGAAGGTTGCTCATTTAATTGGGCAAAGATACTCTCGGACAGTTTGTTCAACCGGATCACAGAGTATCGGGAGAAGAAAGCAAGTGGGAGACCATCCTCTTTTTTCATGTCTGCGTATATCATGGACGCAATATGTTCCATGACACCCTTCCCTTTGATGAACTGGGCTTGGAATCCAGCCCTAGAAAAACCTGTACATGAGTACCACGACAAACTGTGGGAGAATAAAGCGGGCAAATTTATCTACGAAATTTTCAACTGGGTCATGGTTCCCTTGCACATCGCTATTTTTGGTCGTTCACCACCTCGTATCCCAGACAACATTGCTGTAAATCTGAGTGGTATAGCAGACTGGTACGTAGAAACATATTTTTCCTATTTCAGAGTGTTCGGAGCTACTGTTCCCCCGCTTGCGCTACCACTGTTCATCCCCGACAAGCTGGCCTGTCGTGAGATCGCCTGACAAACAATGATTGGTGGGGTGAGTAAAGAGCTCAAAGCATCTTCAAATAAGGTATGGCCGTTTTTCCTTGTTCGGCTAAATTTTTATTCTTTATTGGATTTCGAGCATGCTAAAGCCGAGGCTGCAGCCCTGGAAGACCTGAGTTTGGTCTCCATTGAATATAAAAAACATGATCCTCAGAAAATTGTAAGCAACCATTTGGAAAATTGTGGGTTGAAGAAGTTTGAACACGAGTGTTCACCCTCGGATGACATTTTCCAAGGGGCGAGATCTTATGGAGAAGTGTTAGTCAGGATTCGATCTTTAGCACCCGAAGACATGGCATCCGTATTAAAATTCCAAGAACATAGACAAAGAAGCCTTCCCACTGTGTTGGGAGGTTTGGGTATTTCCGAGAATAAAAAGAAGGATGCTGAAGGTTCTGAGGATCAAATTTCTAACCCCGAAAAACACCAGGAAGGGGAGCATGGGAAGAATCCCGAAGCAGAAGAAGAGACTACGGACCCACCCAAGGAACATAGTTCAGAGGTGGAAGTAAAAAACACAGACCCTCCAGAAACTGAGACAAAGACCTCTGATCCTTCAAAGAAGCAGGACTCGGTCATCACACCAGGAAAGTCAGTGAAGCAGATCGGGGAACCCATCACTTCTGTCACCCCCTTGCGGTCAACGCAAGGAAATATAGAAGAAGGATGGATTTTTGGTGAGGAGCTAAGGCCTATCAGAGCAGAAGAACTTCCTCCAAATGAGTTCTTCTTTGACAAAAAGAGAAAAGCAGTTGTGAAAAGGGAGGTTTACCAGGACAAAGGATCGACTGCTAAAAATTTCAAAGTTATGACCGATGGAAAGAACAAAAAGAATGAGGAATTCGCCACAGAGATCGCAGGAACGCTGGGAGCGTATGCATCTGCGAATCAATTCTCGGTCGGGATGTTAAAAAGCCAGCTCAAAATAAAGAATCGTCTGATCAAGACTCTCGAAGCCAGAGTGGTTTCAGCCGCAAAAAGCGCTAAAGGTCAAGTGAGTGGGGAAATAGAACTGGCCCGACTAGCCGATAAAAAGGAAATAGAAATTCTCAAAACTAAGTTGGAACAAGCACATTCAATGATCTGAGACAGTCGGGTGCAGGCTGGTCAACAGAGGACTATGATTGCAGAGTTGCAGGCGCAGGTGGAGGTTGCTGAAAGTAAGGTGATCGATGTCGAGGGGTTTAAATCCCGAGCAACCCAGATTCGAAGCAAGATCTCTTCTGCACAACAGAGTTTGCTCGCCAAAGTAGGAACAATCCGAGAGGATTGTCTGTTGATGCATCGGATTTTCGAGAACATGACTATCAGAGAAAGGAATGCAGAAGCAGCTCGGGTCGACTTTCAGAAGGCGGTGATAGCCACAAACAACAGATTTTCGGCATTTCCTCCCGGACTTACCATCTCAGAACAAACTAGAGGTAACATTCTGTTGAAGGATTGGGAGCATAATATTGACCTAAGAAAGGAACATGCCCAAAAAGTAACGAATTCATTAGAAGAAGCCTTCAATGCTATAGACGACGAGTTGTTGGGGATAGACAGTGGAGGTGATGCAGAAACATTAATCCAAATGAATGTAGAACAAATCTCTCTTGATCTGAAAGAGAAGGAGGAGAGAGATTTGGTAGATATCTCTCAAATAGACAGGGTGGACATGGCTCAAGTTGATAAGCATTTGATCTAACCCAATGCACAAATAAGTGCCCTTGACATCGTCGATGCACAAATGGGCGACAAGCTGCAACGATTATCCCGAGAATGCTACTTCACCGAGGCCAGCTGTCAAGCAGAACCCTCGCAGCTAGTATCTAAATTTGTGGACAGATGCATTGCATACACTGAATCCACGCGAACATGAGCACCTAGCACCAATTGAAAATAGAGTAGGATAAAGGGAGCAGTTGCGCTCCTATCGGTTGTAACCAATTTTGTGAAACCGTTAAAAGTCTAACTGATCTGTAAAATTGTATAAATATAGTAGAGAAATAAATAGAAAAGGCTGGACCTTTTTGGTATTGATGTGATAGAGTTTTTTGCATTCAAGAAGTTAATATAAGCAAAATCTGAAGATTCTCGATTCCGTCACGACTGTGTTACAAGTTTGTTTCTTTATGTTTCATGTTTCATTTCAGTTCACTTTTCATAATTGATGTGTATCGCTATACTTTAGTACGACCACTACTATAGCAAAGGGATTTCATCTTTCTGTAATTGGTTATTTTCTTTCCTCTGCACCAGCTATCAGCGGGTTTAAGACCAATTTGCATTTACAGAATTATATATTTATTTAAACTATGTCAATTATTTCTATACTAATTTCTTCTTATGTTTATGTGTGAGTTTTCTCTTTAACAGGAACCTTGCGTTATATACAGCTAAATGTTTTTCTCTCACCCCACATCTCTTTTTATTAAAAATAATATAGTTACGGGAAAGAGCCTTCAAGTTTGCATTCCTATTTTGTTCTTAAAGTAAAAAAATTCTCTTTATTTATACCAAAATTGAAATAGCGTCGAAATCTCTCTTTCAATTATTTCCATACTGGTACTATTCCTCAATGACTGTCCCTGCTGCAACTCAACCTAATATTGAACCCGGACTATCTAATCAAACACACATTGCTTTAAATCTTTTTCACACAATCCTTAAAACTGCTAACACCCGGGAGGAACTTGAACGTTCATGGGCAGCCATTGAACAAGATATTACTACTCAGGAACAGTTGGAAGCTAGACAACGAGAATGTAGAAATCCTCATTAGTTTCCTATACTGAAGGTTAGCGTAATCCTTTTATCAATCTTTAACTTACTTTTGGATGCCTTGACACTATACTTTTAAGCCTTAAGTACAGACTCAGGAACAACAGTGAGCTCAAAATAATTATCACCCACAACCTTGGTGATGGTATAAGGTCCATAATGGAGTGGACAAAGCTTCCGATGTGGTCCTGTACGACGTTATTTCTACAAGTGCAACCAAACTTTATCTCCCACTTGAAACTTGTGTGTCACCAAATGTTTATCATGGCATTGCTTGTACTTGGCATTAGACTTCTACAAAATATCCTGAACCTATTGGTGGATGTGTTGGATCCGCTCAATAAACCAGGTATCTTTTTCAGCTTCAGTTTGAGCATGGGACGAGTCTTCCTGGGTGGACGGAAGGGGTAGTGCAACATCCATGGGACCCAATGGTTGAAATCCCAACTCCACCTGGAAGGGGATGTGGTCAATGGAGCTATGCATGGTTCTATTGTAGATGTGTTGAACATAGGGAAGGATTCCATCCCATGTGTGGGGAAGATTGGAATTGTACATGCGCAAGATATGCATGATCATCTGGTTGACAGCCTTAGTTTGGCCATCTGTCTAGGTGTGGAAGGTAGTGGATTTGGTGAGATTTGTGTCCAACAGTGACCAGAGGCTCGACTAGAATGTGTTGAGGAACCAACTATCCTGATTTGAGAATATTGTTTGTGGTATCCCAAAATGCACCCACACTCATTTGAAGAAGAGATTGGTAGTGGCCTCTGTCGTGATGCTCTTCTTGCAGGCGACCAAAATTGCCATTTTAGAAAAATGATCAACCACCACAAAAACACAGTCATTTCCCCGCTTGGTTGACAGAAGGCCCAACATGTAGTCCATCAAGATGGATTACCAGGGTTGTTCAGGAGTAGGTAGAGGGGTGTACATGCCTTGTTTCTTAATTTCTGGTTTGGAAATGGCACAATAAGTGCAAGACTGGATATACTTGCTGACATCTTGTCGAAGTTTCAACCAATAGAAATTTTGTTGTAGCACTGCCACTGTCGTTTCTACACCGAAGTGTCCTGCCACCTAACTATTGTGGGTTTCCCAAATAAAATTCACTCGCTCACTTGATGGAACAAAAAGATGGCATAGATGGCATAGAAACCCATATTGAAGATGGAAATCAATGAAAACTATGTTTGCGCCCAACATCTGGTAGGTGGCTGCGAAGACAGGATCTCTCTCATAGAGTTGGTGCCATCCAAAGGTCTCATGGCCGAAGGATTTTAACACCGTGGTGAGTGCTGCAACTGGTGGGAGGCTGAGGAAATAAACAACTCGGTTGGTGCTTCATGTCTTATACTTGATGGTGATTATTCTATGATTTTCCTTGTGTCTAAATGAACTACAATGACTTATGATCGATGTGGATGAATTTCTCCTTCACAAGAATGTAGTTCCTCCACTAGTGGAAAGCCTGCACAATGGAGTACATTTCTTTTTCATAAGTAGGGTACTTACTCACAACATCTTATAGTGTCTCACTATGATAGCCCATGAGGTGTCCCTATTGAGTGAGAACAACTCCCAAAACATAGTCTGAATCATCTGTCTCGATCTCAAAGGGCTGTTGCAGGTCAGGTAATGAGAGCACTGGGGCTAAGCATAAGAATTTCTTCAAATCATCAAATGCTTACTGTTGTGATAGGCCCCACACAAACTTTTCCTTACCACTACCTCTGGTTACTTGGCTGAGGGCCCATGCAATATGGGAGAATCCCAACATGAACCTGTGATAGAAATTGGCAAGGCCTAAGAAGATCTGAAGCTAAGTGATTATGGTTGGGGTTGGGCAGTCACGAATGACTTGGATCTTGGCTGGATCCACATGCAACCCATGCTCATCAACAATATATCCTAGGTAATAGAACCTACCCATGTCGAAGGAGCATTTTTCAAAATTTTCATATAACTTACGATGTCGCAGAGTGTGCAAAACCTATTGAACATGCAACAAGTGTTCCACCCAATTATTTCTATAGACGAGGATGTCATCTAGATATACCACCAAAACATAATTGGTGAAATTCCACAAGATATCGTCCATCATCCTCATGAAATTTGTTGTGGAATTTGTTAAACCAAAGGGCATAAACAACCATTCAAAAATACCTTCTTTGGACTTGAACGTTATTTTCCATACATCTTTCTTCTCTATTGGGATCTGATGGTAGACAGACTTCAGATCAATCTCATTGAAGTATTTGCCCCCCTTGAGTTGGTCAAGGAGATCATCGATTTGGGGAATCAGGTATCGGTTGTTGACTGTGATTTTATTTTGGGCCCAATAATCGATGCAGAGTCACCAGGTCCCATCTTTCTTCTGCATAAGCATGATTGGGCTTCCACACAATGATGAGATGGGTCAAATGTGCCCCTTTTGGATAATTTCTTGGATCTAGCACTTGATCTCCTTGTTTTCTAATAAATAGTGGTGAGATATTGTCCCATTCAGTAGCGGTTCCCCAAGGGTCATATCGATTGAATGCTTGACCTAACATTGTAGAGGTATCCTAGTGGGTGAGGAGAAGATGTCTTTGTATTCTTCCACGACCTTATCCAATTGATTTTGTTGCATGGAGAGATCAGACATAGAGGCCATGGATGTGGCTGCAACCTTCCACTCACTTTGAGAGTGAATCACGAAGAATACAAACTTCCCAGTCTGAGAGATGAACTTCTTGCATTGCTTGGCAGAGAACAAGAAAATGGAAGTAGGTGGGACTACCTCGGGTATTCTGTACAATTTCCTATCCAGAGTAATAATAACATTGTGAGGCCTAGACTCATATACAACATGATGTTTCCATAAATAAGGTTGGCCCAAATGAACGTCAAAAAATTCAATGGGAGCAACATCACACAATACCTCATATTTGAAAGGCTTGATTCCATAGGGCATGTGACACTATTTGTTGGCGTGGAGATCACTTCCTTGATGGAGCCATCCAATGGTGTATGGCTATGGGTGCAGAACTTGTGGTAGGGTCAACCAATTGACAACCTCTGTTGAGATGAGGTTCTTCTAGATACCTCTATCAACGATGAAGTGCAACAGAGTACCCTTCACCCACATTTGTGATTGAAAGATGCACTCTCCTTCATCTGGCTCATTAGGTTCACCGGGATGGATCTTGGTGGTAGAAATAATAGCACTGGGTTCTGCATAAATAATCCATCTCACTTTTTTTGTTTCTAACTCTAAGTTGAAACTCGCATCTGATTAAGAGGCATTAATCTCATCTACCAATGAAAAATTTGAGCGGAGATCAACTGTGTTATGCCATGGGATCTTATGGAAGTCACACCACTTCCCAGTGTCTTTCTTTGAATTTCCATTGTCCTTCTCTATTTGCGGCTTAGAATGGTTGTCCCGAGGTTGTCCGTATTTTCTCTACTCTTTGTTCTACGGGTTGGGGCATCCCTTTCCTTACTTCTTCTATGAGGGGTTCCTAGACCCAAACTTCTGTGTCTTTTATTTAAGCTTCTGCTCAATTATGACAACATATCTATAGGTTGTGCCTAAGGACGAGATGTCCAAAAATCCATTTATGCATGGATGTTTCTATGGATATCATCATGGTACTTGAGCACCATATGTCACTCGAAATATTTGATACCCATTTTGGTGCACAAGGTATGGAAGATATTTTTTAACTCTGGAACTGTTTGGATCATTTCCTACCTCAGTATGGTCCATCTTATATATAGGTCGTCATAACTTCCAATAGGATAGTATTTTTCCTTAATAGCATCCCTAAAGGAATCCAAGGTGAGTGCGACAGTAAATAATGAGGGTTCCTTTGTTTCCTTTCGCTCATAGAAATTCCCCCACCAATCTTTGACATGGGGAACAACTTTGAGGAGCACAAATGTAATCGTTACTCTATTGGAAAAGTTATAGACAAAAAAATACTCTTCTAGCAGATTCAATCATTTGTCTACAACATTTGCATATATTTGACCTTCAAATATAGGAATATCAAAGTTGATCTATACCTCGAAGATGGGGACATATTTTCTCGAGGAAGATGAGTTGTGTGTTGGTAGTTGTCGAAGGATTTGCACAAAACTATCCATCATCGTGTTCCTCTGTTGCATGAGGGATTCCTCGAGAAATAGTTTGAAAGGATATCTTGTCCCATCATATTTATTTCTCCCACCATGGAAGGTTGCTTGGGTATGCAAGAACTCTTGTCCTCAAGATAAACAAGCTTGAGACACAGCTCATTGTACCTTGACCTCGTCGGGCACATGCACTAAGAACAACAAGGAGTAGACTGCTCTGATACCACTGATCCAGATTTATGAGTGGAACAAAATGAAAACATAGATCTATAATATTAACATAGATACATATTGAATAATAATAGAGATACAATAAAACTTGACTTCTATTAAATAAGAAATGTACTGAAACTGTAAAATGTAGAATGAAACAAGCTTGCTAGAATGGTGACAACTTATCTCTGAGAAGAGATGTGAGGGATACGCTCATTCGCAAAAATATGAGTTTAATGAGGCTCCAAAGGAATTTTTACATCAAGCATGAATTCCAAAACCCTAGACATCCAAAAACCTAACCCTAGGAGATGAAGCGCTAAAATTCATGTGGGCCCTGTTGGGGTAGGTTGGTACATCAACTTCTCAGGGTCATCACTTTTGCATACGATCTCCATTTAAGGTGCTCTATATCTCGTTGGAAATGTATATCCGAGGACTACACATTATTCCATCACACTCTAACTTCATTTATAGTGTGACTTTGGTGGGATTAAAAAAAATTGTTTAGGGCCTAAAAAAAAACCTGAAAGTTTAGGACCGAAAAATCTAGAAAACAACTACCAAGATGAAAACTGAAATTGCCAAGATGACATCTATATGTGAGCCAGTTGGAATAGTTGGGTGGCCACCGATATCCACCTAGATGAATCCTCCCCACTTAGGAATAAAGGTATCCATTTTGTATAGTTCCCCCATTATATGAGAAAATCTTTGTTGAATTTTTCCACGGGTGAGCCACTTTCCCTGGTGCAAGAGTTTCCCTTCTTTGACAACACAATAAAGATAAAAATTATGTTGGTGAGTACCCTTGACCTTTGTGTCCATGATATGATGAGTGGATTCCTCTTCCATGCAATCAGGGCTGATCTATGTTGGTGTCAATTTTCCTGCTACCTCTGAGGTTTCCAATAATGGTGGAAAGTATATTCGAAGGACATCCACATTAAACACTGGATGCAAGCCAAGGAAGCGGGGAATGTTGAGCTCAAAATAATTTCCACCCATAGCCTTGGTGATGGTATAAGGTCCATAGTGGAGTGGATGAATCTTCCGATGGGGTCATGTAAGGTGTTATTTTTGCAAGTGAAACCAAACTTTATCTCCCACCTGAAACTTGTGTGTCACCCGATGTTGATCATGGTGCTGCTTGTACTTGGCATTTGACTTCTGCAAAATATCATGAACCTATTGGAAGATGTGCTGGATCAGCTCAATGAAACATGTATCTTTTTTGAATTCAATTTGAGCATGGGACGAGTTTTCCTGGGTGGTCGCAAGGGGTAGTGCAACATCCAAGGGACCCAATGGTTGAAATCCCAACCCCACCTGAAAGGGGATATGGCTAGTGGAGCTATGCATGGATTTGTTGTAGATATGATAAACATAAGGAAGACTCTCAACCCATTTGTGGGGATGCTTGGAATTGTACATGCACAAGATATGCATGATCATCTGGTTGACGACCTCGATTTGACCATCCATTTGGGAGTGGAAGTTAGTGTATTTGGTGATCTTTGTGTCCAACAATGACAAGAGGCTAGACCAAAATGTGTTGAGGAACTGACTATTCCGATATGAGACGATGGTTTTTGGTATCCCAAAATGTACCCACACTCGTTCGAAGACAATCTTGGCAGTGGCCTATGATGTGATGCTCTTCTTGAAGGTCGTTAGAATCGCCATTTTAGGAAAACGATCAACCACCACAAAAACACATTCATTTCCCCACTTGGTTGATGGAAGGCCCAATATGTATTCCATCGAGATGGATTCCCAGGGCCTTTGAGGAGTACAAAGAGGGGTGTACATGCCTTTTTTCTAATGGTCAGTTTGTCAATGATGCAGGCAGTGTAGGACCCGATATACTTGCTGACATCTTGTCGAAGTTTCGACCAATAGAAATGTTGCTCCAGCACTGCCATTATCTTTTCTACACCGAAGTGTCCTGCAACCCGATTGTAGTTGG
>JZKD02S2191752.1:9005-24901 GCA_000966675.3 Picea glauca | reverse complement strand
CAACACCAATCATTGATGGAAACATGTAGACATGGAATTTCTCTTCATCAATAGTCAACTCAATCAGATCAATGTGACTATATCTTCCCCTTTGACATCAATGGCAAAGAGTAGTTCTCTCCTTGAGGCTTCTCCCCTGCCTAGACTCTCCTTGGGGTTGCTCCCCCTGCCTAGATGCCTTTGATCTTCCTCTGAATAAACTCTCCCCTTTTTAAACAAGGGATATAAATCTGATGTAATGATGAAAACATATCGCTCATGCTTCCCCTGTGACCATCGCTCCCCCTAGAACCATGTCTCTATGCTCTTTCTCCAAGTATAGGGCTATTTTTCCAAGTATTTATCTTTGCATCTAATAAATATCTCCTCCTAGAATCATGGGAAGAAGAATGAATCCCCCTATGGGTATGTCTCCCCCTATATTCTTTGCAATATGAACAATATGCTACCACTGCAATATGCTTTTGTTGCAAATGCTACTAATTACCGAAACATGGATCAACTGCTCAAGAATAATTCATTTTTTATATGATGATCATTGGACCTGTCCATGTATCAAACTTGTGCCATACCATACACCATGAAGCAAAACATATGTCAACAGTGAATAGAGAATCATGAACAAAACATCAATCAAGTACATCGTGTGCCATATTGTGTTCCAACCATGCACAACACCTATGTACATCAATACCATACAATATACCATAAGATATCATCAATTAAGTGTATCAACCATATTCCAAGAACATGTGCCTCGAAAAAGTGTCATATCACACATGACATGCCTCTACCATGAAACAAGTGCCACAACCATGTATCTCAATCAATCAAGTGTCTCAACTATGTCATCCCATACATCATGTACCAAGATATATGATAAACAAGTAATACCAATTATGTACTTTAGCCAAGTACTATCACCTACAAACATATACCATCTATGAGTGCATCAACATTGCACTAAACATGTATCACCACTTGTATCAACAAGAGCATCAACCATGCACCAAACCTCAACAATATGAACTACAATCAAGATGTGTTCTCATTCATGTATGCCATATCAACCATAATCCATGTGTGAATCATATTGCTAGTAGGTGCTTTTAACAATGTACCAAAAGTGTACCAAACATGCATCAACTATATATCAATCTATAACTCATCAATAACCACCTCGTCAACTCTTCAACTACATGTCCCAATATGTAGCTCAACCACATGCCAAATGCATGCACCAATATATTCAACAAATGTGCCTCTAACAATACATCATAAGATATATCAATGTAACTCAAATATGTACCAGCCATGTACTCTAACAGATCTGTCTCAACCTTCATTTACTACAACAAATAGTAAACATCCAAAGATACATGTACTAGAAGTGTGTCTCAATAGATCAATGACATCTATAGCTATCATCATCATGATATATCTCATAACCAAAGTGTCATAAATTCAATGTGTCAACCAAGATTGTACCTCATAGAAAGATGTCTCAATCCACACTCTAAGGTTAGTACCATGCATCCAAGATAGTCTTTCAACACTCAACCATATGTCACCACCATACATACATCAATTATGTATGCCAACATGTAATCATGAAAACCTGCAACAAACCATGTCAGAGCCTGCAACACAGAGTTATACCATCATACCATGTCGCAATTCATATCCAAAGCCTTTTTCCAAAGGATTTTACCACCTGTACACGGTCGGCTATACAGACAGCTCGCATATGTACACTACCTATTTATAGGTCAGCTCGCGTATGTATGCAACTGTTACCAATGTAACCAACATACTCTTCAGAAGAAGTCAAGCTTGAGCTTGCTTTAGGGTTGTCATTATGTTCTGATTGTTCAGTCTTCTTCACCCACTTCTGAAGGTGTCCTAGCTTCTCATAACTTCAGCTCTAAGCTTCCATATCTATAACATTGTCTTCTCTTCTATCCTCATGTGTTATTCTAGTCATACTATATGAAACACTCCTCATGGATTGTCTTCTTGTGTTCCAACAATCCTGGTATTTGTGGCCAAATCCACTACAGTTGTAGCATCTCATGGTGTGACAATGAGCAACAATGTGTCCTACTTTATTACACCTCCAACACCTTAGGGTGTTATGAAATATTTCATTATCTCTCCTTGCATAATATCTGCATTCCAAATCTTTGTGACCATATTCATTACATGAGTAACAGAAAACATTTTCATACCTTTGCTTTGGTGTCCATATTGAAGGTGTCTCTCTTTTGAATTTTCTTTGAGGTGTAAGGATGGCTTCTTGATGTCTTCCTTTCTTTTTTCTTTTGAAAGTTTCCTTCCCTTGTGTAGATGGTTTACTTGCAACATTATTTCCATATTTTGAGAATGAGGGACTTACCTCAAGCTTCTTTAAGATGTTTTCTTCAACATGTGTAGCTTCTTTGTTGTATCCAAGACATGATTTATCATTTGGTGATCTTTGACTATCCAATATTTCATTCAATATTGTTGATATATTCAAGAATTTGTCTCACTTCTCTACTTTCTTTCTAAGATCAACAACTTCAACTTCCAACTTATGACATGATTCTTCCTTTTCATTTACTTGATTCTTTAGTAGTTCCTCTACCCTTTTGGCTTCTTCAATTTCGGTCTTGAGATGGATATTAACTTCAATATTTTTTATAATCTCATCATCTTCCCTTTTATTTTCTTCTATCTCATTATTTAGTCTTTTGATCTCTTCTTCTTTTTCTTCTAATTGAGACCTTTTACTTTCTTCTTGTTCCTTGAGAACTTTCTTTAGTTTAAAAATATGCTTTTGTTTCTTTTCAAGAAACCTTTTAGTGTTCTCATAAATATAGCTAGATTCTATATAACTATGGCCATAGTTGTATTCATATAGACCCCAATCAACTTTCTTTTTAAGCTTTGAAATTTCTTCTTCTACTTCTTCCATGGGATAATTATCATCTAATTCTTCAAAAACTATTTCTAGATCTTCTTCTTCACATATAGAGAAACATTCAAAATAATCACATTTAGAATTATTGCAATCAAAGGATTGTGGAGATTATTTACCTTCATTGTTCTTGATGGAGTTGTCTTTAGTGTCTTCCTTTTTTCCTTGGTATGTCTTCTCTAGCTTTAGCCATATATCCTTGGCAGAAGTGCATTGTCCCATGCTCTCTTTGATAGAACTTGAGATTCCATTGATAATGTTCTTGAGAGCCAATGCATAATTCTTCTTTTCTTCCTTTTGAGCTGCAAAATTTGACTTGTTCTTCAAAGGAACTGATCCACCAATAGTTGCTTTCCAAACACCTGCTCCTTTTTCCTTCAAATACACTTGCATTTCTATTCTCCATGTTGAATAATTGTTCTCATAAAGGATTGGAACTTCATCATCCATTTGTGTATCCATGGATCCCCTCCAATCTTGTTAATGATTTAGTGATGGCCTGCTCTAATACCAATTTTTGGACACACCAACCACACTGAGAGGGGGGGTGAATCAGTGTAGGGATCTTTTTCAACTTCCCTTTACAAAAAATCCTTAGTTATCAATCACCATTTACTCATCATTTATTACTATCATTTATAACCAATCGTATGTGAACATATATCAGAAATATATAACAACAACATATATCATCAATAATCCATCACCACAAAGAACACAAATAACACAAGATGTATGTACAATTTTCTTTTTATTATGGACTACAATCCTTGGGTTTATTAGCAACAACTGAATAGAGTATCAACTCCACAAGAGAACCATCTCTGCAATGCAAGACTTAAATTACACAACTCATCACCAACTTAGAAGAGGATTCAATTCTCAACATATACTAATATGTCAATAGGTACGTGACCTGTCAGTAGTGCAGCATGCATATGTACGCACCCTAACAATAGTTCAGCTCGTGTATGTATGCGGTCTAGATCAAAAAAACCTACGTGTGCCTCCTTAAGAACTAGGGTTTTCTTTTTCCATGAAAACTCATATATTCTGCATTCTCGGTCACATCCACTTCCACCCTTCACTGTCCAATCTGTACCATAACCAATCACAACACATCTACGCTCTCCAAGACAATAATGAGTCATCTTCCTAGACATCGAATCTTATGTTTCTACTTTTGTGATTTCTTCATGTCCTAATGGTGTATTGTCTAAGAGTTAGAGGAAGCAGTGGTGATGTCTTTTACAGTGTATGATAGCTCAAATCAAATGGAAAAGCAGCAGCAAGACTCCAAGTTTGCATATTTGATATTTTATATTGTTGCATCTTAAGTAAATGTTGTAACTAGGAAAACAGTATTTAGAGGTCTATTACTACGGAGTACTTTTTCCATCAAATGTGTATTAACAATTGAATATTTTCGGTACGATGATCATTATGTAAATTCTCACTGGTTAATACTAATGATGCAATTGTTTGCAAGGTGAATTAATCTCTTATATATCCTAGTAACCCTATGAACAAGGTTAAATTCCATGGAGGTTACCATGGAGATGTTCTTGTTCCGGGTGGGTTACCATGGAGGAATAATTAGTCACAACACTAGAAAGGTGTTTTTCTTTTCCTTTGTTTTGGCTCTTGTTCCAGGTAGGTCATAGGTGATATCTCTGAGAGGGAGCTATAGTGAAGATTGCAGGTAGAACAGGTTAGATGGGGTATGGTTTGAGACATGGAGTATACTATCAAGACATGGAGTTGTGGACATGATAATATACATCCATGTAACAAAGGAGAATATGAAGAACTTAGAACCTTCTGAAAAGAAGGGTACTTTTGTGGGATACAAATTTTCTCATATGGAGATTGATAGTGAGGAATAGGAGGCTTCGAAGTATGATCATACAGATCCCTCTAGTCTAGTTGTTCATATTCATACTATCAGGAGGAGTCAGTTGAGCCAGCAGGGCCAGTGGATCTATCTAGATATGTTGTAGTGACCAGGAAGAGGCCAGCATGGCTTCGTGATCCTTTGTAGAATGAAAAGAAGCATGCATCTCCCAGTGATACTTTTGGGGAGAGAAAACAACCTCAGATTTTATTGAGTTACATAGACTCATAGTTATGAGGAGTGGTAAGTGGTGACACCAGTGGTGAGGCAGGTGGGCCCACCAAGTACTAGCTTAGAAGGAGCCAGAGTTCAGAGGGAGTCATCCCTCAGGATCCAGTAGGGATGAGAAACATCTCAGGGAATTTCATAGGATATCAAACTTTAGAGGAGGTCAACAAATGCAGAGTGAGCAGATGGCTCCAGAGATTATATAGACTCAAAGGGAGTCAAGTTTCATAGGGAGCATGTGAACTCAGAGTGAACCTAAAATTAGATATATTTAGTTGGCTCATAGGAAGATTTGATCATTCAGATGGAGTTCCCTCTTGGGTTCAAGTGGTAGAGAGACATCTTCCAGGACTGAAAAATAGATGTCATAAGTTGAGGAGGCCAGTAAGAAGCTCCATAGACAGGAGGCTTCTAGGATATGTGAGACCTTCTCGGAGGATTCCTTGTTTCAGTATACTTTGCTACAGTGATAGAGGAGGAAGCTAGTCGAGAGGACTGGGGTAAGGATTTTTCCTTGTTCATAGAGGAAGAAACCAATGAGGAAGACTGGACTGTAGGGTTTTCTTCAGTGACAGAGGGAGTTGGCCTCATATTTCAAGGTAGAGGATCCTATCCAAATGTACTATTTCTTTGGATTAGAGGTGTGACATAGATCATATGAGATCTTCCTCGGTTAGGGGGTACTGATGAGGTTCAATATGATGGAATGCAAGTCCATGGATACACCTATGGAGACAAATTTTAAGAAGTTGAGCGATTCTTCTTCATATTCATATTTGGTGGATTCCATGATATACATGCAGTTGATTGGATCCTTGATATACCTGGTGTTGGATATTTTATTTGCAGTGAGCATTATGAGACAGTATATGGATGATCTATGGCAGTTCCATTAGGTTGCAAAAAAACATGTGGTCTGAGATATGTCTCAGATGGTGAGGTGGGGATGCAGAGATATAAATATTTTGATTGAGCAAGGAGTGTAGTGGACAGATTGATCAAATTAAAGTGTTATTTGGGATCAGTGATGATTTATGGGATAAGATGAGAAGTATGTTTTTGTATCACTCAGTACAACAGATATGGAGTATAGTGTAGCCAGTGTCGCAAGTCATGAAGCGGTGCAACTTTGGAAGCTTCTTGTTGGACTTCATCTGAGACATGATGTAGAAGGGAGTGGTACCACATATCCACATATGAGAAGATAGAGGAAATTCACATTGGTGTACCTATGAATGTCTCCCTCACTGATAGGAAGTGTTTATGATTTTCACCATTGGGAAGATATTCAAAGGAGTGTACCTATGGCCCAGAAATAGTCTTTGAAGGACAAAAGACTCAAGGTGTTGTTGTTTCTCCATGAGGAAGAAGAAGGCGTCATTCTCCCAAAATTGGTAGTTTAACCAATGGAGAATGAAAAATTCACTTACAAGAGTCAAACTGTAGTGAAATTCACTCACAATAGTATACTTGTGGAGGTGAGTGTCCTAGGCATAGTTTTGTAGCGTAGAATACTCGAGGTTCTAGTATTCCTCCAGTTTGTGGTTGCATCGGACATTATTCGCCTAGGAGTGGTATTATAACCAATGGAGAATGCACTTATAGGGGTTTACTTGTAAGTGAAACTCACTCACAAGGGTGTACTTATGGTGGTGAGTGGCGCAGGTAAGCATTGGGCATACCTTCTCACAGATATGGCCTAGGGAGAAGGATACATTTACTTCTGGGTTAAATGGCCCAGGCATAGTCCTTACTTACATGAGTTTACCTCTGGACTCGAGGTGCTTGAGGTGCTTCCACGTGTTAGATAGTATCATACGTCATTCACTCACAGAGGTTTAACTATGGTGAAATTCACTCACAAGGGTGTACTTGTGGAGGTGAATGGTCCAGGTGTGATCTTCATTGAGACCCTAGGTGCTAGAAACAATTGTGTGGAAATGGATCATCAACATGACTCGTGATGAAATTTTTCTATGATAGAAGAAATCCAAGTATGGGTAATGTCTCCCTCGTTGAGAGGGAGTGTTGAAATTTTGCAACTTTGGGCAGTCATTCTCCATAAGAAAATACAAAGAAACCATTATAGAAGACCCTGGAATGCACTAGAAAGAAATAAAATACAAGAATATCAATTCGACACCATTGAATCATTGAAGAAACACTTGTAAAAGGAACAACATAAATAAAATAAAGTTAAAGGACAAAAATGACAAGTTGGTCCTGCTAGTAAAATAAGGTGACATGACTAGTATAAATAAAGGCAAGTTCATTTCCCCCGGATGGGGTGATAGCTAGAAGTCATGTGTCTAGGGAAGTAAATTCCATCTGTCTCCACCCATACCTTAACCTGTTCGGGATGATTAACATTTGTTTGATTGGGATCGTAGTGCACCAACGCAGTGAAGGTGCCTTAATGAATTGTTAAGATCAAGAGCTGAAGTATCACAGGACTGGTACGAGGTGGATTTGGGTTTTCAACTCAACCTTAATGACATTTTTCATCACCAATTTGGATTTATTTCAGAGGTTATGCATGGCTCCATCCATTCTTCTAAGGTATTTTTGCTGGCTTTCTCCTTCCCCTCTGGTTTTTTGGTTTTCTTATTGGATTTCTCCTCCCCCTATGGTTTTCTAGTTTCCTTATTGGATTTCTCCTCCCCTTAGGTGTTGTTGATGGTTCTCTAGTTTTCTTACCCTCTCCTATAATTTCTATGTCACGTGAGAGGGGAAAGTTGAAATGTGACCTAGTTTATTACATATTCATGGCTAGAAGGAACCGTCTAGGTCCTTCCTCTGCTCCTTCTCTGCCTCATGCCTTGGCTGCAACTCGACCTTTGGAGAATTTACCTTTCACCAACCAAAATTGGGTGGGGGATGAAAGAACCCAGGTCTTCGTTGAGGAAGAGGACTCTTTGGTACCCCCCCATTTTTGGCCTCAGACTTACACGATTCCTCCCTCCATTCGGCCCATCAGATTGATGTCGACTCCACTTCAACTATGGAGACTTTCCCAGTCAAGGAAGAGATTCCTCCTACTTTGCATGATGAAAAAGTTTAGTCAAAATCTCAACCTAGAATTGAGCCTCGACCCATTGCAGATTCAGCATCAGAGGCACGCATCTCATGTTGCTTCTCAGAAGAGCACCTATAGCTCATCTTTGACTTGAGAAGAGATGTTCTCGACCAACTTCATTGTCAKACTATCCTATTTCGTCACCTGTATTCCTTCTTCAATTCTTTTTCAAGCGAGCATGTCAAGAGAAKATGCTYGACCTGCAGCCAAACTTATTTTTTTTCTCGAGCTTGGCCACAAACTCCCAGTGGCTATGGCAATCCAGGTTTTCCTAGTGTTTAATTTCCATTTTTKCATGTCATATATCTATGTCCAAAATAGTTATAGGCCCAGTTTTTCTTTTAATACAAACATGAATGTTCTCTCTAGATTGTAACCTATTCTGGTTTCCATATGTATGGCATAACATGTTGATAGCCTTGACATTTGTACTAATTTTCTGATTTTATAAGGTAATACAACTTTTATTTACAAAAAAAAAGAAAGTTCATTTCATTATATCATCATCTCATCAACTCTCCTCTTCTAGTGTGCATTGCCTAGTTTCTTTGTGCCAGTTGCTAGTTGTAGTGCCAGTTCCCAATTGTAGTTGTCAGTTGTGTTATCTTTGTCTAATGGTTCACCATATTTCAAGGATATTCCTCATACTAGGGCAAACTTATCTTGTGATGGGTCTCTTCATATATCTGGTGATGTATTTGTGAACTTGGAATAAATTTCTTCTAGAGAAACGTTTGTTGGGTTTTTCTCCCGAGTTTGATTTTTCCAAGGATAAATCTTGTGTCTATTGTGCATGGATATCTCTCTGTGATTCTGTTATTCCCATCGCAGTTTTATTTCAATTGAAATTTTTAGTGTGTAATTATTTTATGATAATAGTGACATTAAAATCTGTTTGAAATCATAACGTGATAATTATCAGATCTGGAAATTAGAAAAATCAACACCTCTCCAATGCATCCATGCTTCCAAGAATAGGTAGGTCCACTCCTTGGTCCCGCACCCAATTATCCCCATCCTTACCCAAAAATAACCCCAAATCCTCATCCTCCATCATAAGGTAAGTAAGGCACGTGCCCCCTTGGGTCTGCACATCACCATTGTGCACCCAAGGTGCTCCTACCCATGTCTATAAGACTTCATTCGCCCAACCAATCGCATGCCCCTTCTGTTCTCTTGACCAAATTTCTGCTGAGTCTTCCCAAGGAGCGTCTATGCTTAGTGGGTGTAGCGGAAGGCCTTACAGAAAGCATATTAGTCATTACTTAAAAGAGATACTTCCAAGATTAAGACCTTAGCTAAATACATTATACCATCCATCTTATTGATTCAGATTATATTTTAGAATGAAATGAAAGCAGAGATATTACAATGAAATACACATAAATATTGTCAGAAGCATAGAAATACATTAATACATTATTTCTATTAATGAAAGAAATGTACAAAACTGTAAAATACATAGTGAACGAACTCGCTAGAATGGTGGCATCTTATCTCTAAGAAGAGATGCGATGGCTAAGCTCATTCGCAAGAAGATGATTGTTACAATGAGACTCCAAAGGTCTTTTTAACATAAATAAAATACAAAACCATAGCCCCAGAAGATGAAAATTCAAAAGGTTTGTGGGCCCCGACGGGGGTAGTTGATATGTCAACTTCTCGGGGGAGTAACTTTTGCATATGATCTTTGTTTGGGGCACTCAATACACCATTGGAAAGATATAGCCGAAAATAACACATTCGGAATGGCCCAAACATGTGCCAAATGGAATAAATAGTTATGAGGTAAACTTTTAGAAAGTAGTACCTTATCTTTATTACCTTTATAGTTACCAAAATGACACTTCTCTTTATTACCTTTGTAGTTACCAAAATGACACAACTCATTATTAGTCCCTATTGTAGTAATAGAGGGACTATAGTGATCGATAATTCATTGACCTCGTATTAGATTGTCCATTGACCACAAATATTTTCATACTATCTATTGTTGGAACCAAGGAACTGAAAACACTGATTTTTATATAATAAAAAGTACCATATTTTTCATGATCTGATTGGACAACGGATTGGAGGTCTTATTGTCGGCTTCGCTATTCCCAATGTTATATATGTTGGAATATCCAAAGTATTTCATCGTATATGGTCTTTTTGAATCGTATATTTTCTTATGCACTGGTCGAAGGTGGATTAATGCTAGCATTAGTTCGAATGTTTTCTTTAGCATTTTCTGCTAGCTAGAATACATTCTCTATCATATTACTATGTGTGATTTTTTCTTTATTCTTGCGTGCTTCGAGAGAAGAGGCCTGCCACACTACATTTTTTCTTAAACGTTTGCACATGACTACGCCCTTCGACGGTTCTGACAGTCTTAAGTGTTTACCTAACATGTCTGGCAGTCTTAAATGTTTATTGTACAGAAGCGTTGCAATACAGTTTCGTTCCATTTTTTTGATGTTGTTGTTTGCAGTGAAATTGTGTTGAATTGTTCTCCGCTAGCATCAATTTTTCAGTGGTCGATGCTTGTTCATTGGTTCATTCCATAATCCTTGTTCTTGTTTGATTCAACTTTGCAAAGATGAGGTCCTGCAGTTGAAGTTGGACCTCTTCTTGGTTGTCACTGGTTTGTTGTTCTTCAACTTTGCAAGGTGTTGGACCTGTTGTTGTGGTTTGCAGTTTTTGGGTTTGAGTTGTTGTCATCCCTCATTGATGGGTAAGTTTGTGTGCCATTGTTTCGTTGGTATTTTTCAATGGTGGGAGTCCCTGCCTCGAAATTTTGTTGCAGACCATCTTTATCTATGCTCTTAATTTCTATTCCTGGAAACCATGCATCTTCATATGTTGGTTGCCACATCCATAGCTATTTCAAAAATTGCAATGCAGAGCGGTTTTCGAAAAGTAGTTTGGAGCTATCAGAAGAGGGAACCATCCGTCTAGGTGTAGACGCAGGGAATGATTTTATTTTGTGGTTTGGAAAATTATGTCCAGTTGTTGCCTTTGTCCTGTCCTTTGTATTTTGTAGAAATTTTTTCTGGCTCTGAGAAGCTTGTAGGATGCATGCCATGAATAGGTTCAAATCAATCTTTATGCTGAGTAAATTTATGGTGTTATTTATTTGCGTTGTTTCTTTTTGTTTGGTTCGCTTTCCAGTGTGGGTTTGTTTTCTTCTCATATTCTATGGGGACTAGGGGGGATTGAATTTGACAAGAAAAAGGTTGAAAGATACATATGGGGATTGGTACCCAGTTCCACGCTTGTAGTTTTCCTATTTTGCTTTCCTTTTTTTTTCCTACTTTTTTTTTCCCCTTTTCTTTGTTTTCATGCAAACTGAAAGTATCTAACAAACAACTTCAAAATGAAAATTCAAAATTTGAAAGAAGTAATAGATATTGAGTCATGTGAAATAGATACACACTCCATTATACATGACAGCATTGATGAGGTTTTTCATAGAAATGGGCTTTTTAGATTATATGCATTCTCATATATTGTAGGGGATTGCCTTTTCGATGCATTTCAGGTTCTATTGCATTTCTGTTATTCCTCAACTGACCTGCGCAATGGATTTATAGATTATTTCCTGGGATTTTTGAAAAATGGCGACGTTGAGGCATTGGAGTCGTATGAATACGAACTGGAATCTGATTTTCTTCGGCAGTTGCATCGAATACATGATGTCCAAACGTATTTTTCAAACATACGATTGTATGCATCCCCAATTCTTTCTTCACATGAGAGGAGACTTTGGGGAGATACATTTTGTATACGGTGGTTGTCTAACTAGCTCAATATATCAATTGGAATATGGTCATTGAAAAGAAAAATAAGATATCTACTATTCAACAAAACTCCATCTGACAATCCATATTGCATCTTGTTCCATGATTCCAATGTTGTCAATGGTCATTATGAACCACTACTATACAGAAAAATGTCCATATGCAATGTTGAAGAAGATCATATTTACTTGTCCCTTATTTGCAAAGACCTTGAATCACAGTGGAAATGGATTGTGCATCGCATAGACTACCATGGTTTACAGCTAGCAAAAACTGTTGTGTCTAGTTGTGGAGATAGTCTGTTCAATGCAATTTGTTTTTTGGTAGAAGCGGAGTTCAATGTGTAGTCGTTGTGGCTTTACACTGTATAGTCCTTTTTCAATGCAATTATAGGCAGCAGCCAACAGGATTTTAGGTTCTTGCATGAGCACCTTTTGCCATATCTCCTACAAAATATGTCGGCAATTGGAAGTTGGAAAGAATACCTTGTAAACATGGCGCTGCCATATGAAAAAGGGAATGTGGAGGGTTACAAATTATGTTTGCAATGGTTTTCTATCATGCTCAGAGTAAATATCCAGGTTTGGTCGGCCTTGTCAGATGGCATTGTCCATTCCTAGTCTATTGATTCAAATTACGATCAAACAATTGACATCCTCTCATTGAAAATAGATACATCACATATCCATTATGAACCTTTGCTTGGACATATCATTGATTCAGGTTTGAACGTCCATGCCAGCCAAACCGCATCAAATCTGCATATGCATCGCATGCTTTTTAGTGAGAATGAAACCCCTCCCGGTTGTGATATGGCCATATAGGGCTTGAACAAAAAATCCATGCGTGAAATTCATCATGGTTGTGATGTGGCCATACAGGGCTTAAAAAAAAATGTAGAGTAAGTTATCACAACTTGAAAAACATTATGCATAAAAATTGTCCCAGTTGTGATGAGGCCATACACCCCTTAAACAAAAAATGTACACTAAGTTATGACAAACTGAATCAGAGTGAAATTCATCCCAGTTGCCATCAGGTCATCATGCCCTTGGACAAGAAACGTAGAGTAAGTTACCACAACTTGAAAAAGGTCATGCGCGAGAGAAAAAAATGCATTGCTACGCTTCATTTTAAAGAGAAAGTCACATATCACAATCTAAAGAAAAAATTCCGTGAACAAAAAAATAGAAACGGATACAGTCGCATATCCCAAAATGTTCATGCAACTATCACATTTCATGGCTTAGAAGCACCACCATGCACTAGTACCAATGAAAACCAACAAACACTTTCTACTCATACTTCTCTGTGAAAGAAAAATGCAAGACAAATGTACATGAAACAAACTAAAGACACTCCTTCCATTGCATGTGAAATTTGTGAACAATTGAATTTCTCAAAAAACAGTAATTCTTTCACGCCTGATTTGCAAGTAGAATACCTCTGCTTGACAGTGCATGATAAACCATTTTCCAATGGAAAAATTTGTCTTCCATGCAAACGATCGCTTGAAAATGGAAAATTGCCACAATTTGCAACCCCTGAGCAAATAAGATGTAATACACCACTACCAAATGTAAGTGCACTTACGGAACTTGAGGAGAGACTTGTGTCTCTGAAAATTGCATTTGCACAAATCAGGCCTTGGGGCTATAAACGACCCCAGATGGGCTTAACAGGATCAATTATTAATGTGTCTGTTCAACTAGATGTTATACAAAAAGCCTTGCCACAATTCATCAGCGATACAATGACAATTGTTGTGGCTCTGAAAAGACGATTGCGATACAAAAATGCCTATCAAACAAGCAAAGCGCGTGTGCATGTTGTTATGAAAGCATTAAAGGAATTATATTCCAGGGCCCTATACAAAACACAACATTTGTATAAATGAGAACTGGAACAGTGTTCTTGCAGAAGAGGATGCCAACTCTATAGAGACTCTAAAAAATGCTAGTGAATTTGATACAAGTGATGAAATGGAGAATGAAAGACCTGCTAAGACATTGGTACATGGATTCATTGATTCACAGTGCATTCGTGACTTGCAAGACAAGATTGTCGAAATTGTACCTGCTGAGGGGTAGCATCCACTTGGAATATTCAAGGACAAATTCGTTGAGGAAATGAACTTTCCAACACTCTTCTATGGATATCCATGTTCCATTTCCATTACAAAATGATTTAGTTATCATAAAATAGTTCGATGGGATCTGCTACATTCAAGCGGTGACTTCTCCTGTCACATAACAAATTTGCTTTTAAAAACAATGCACATAATAATAGAGAAAGTTCTCTCTTACATGTGGGTCCTAATAAGAAAAGGCTAGTTACAAGGAAGAAATTTGTTGGCCAAGGATGTCAAGTACAAATTAAACCTAGAAAAAAATCTGAAATCTGATATTGGATACATAGATTTCAAAAACATTCGCACCTCTCCTGACTATTTGCAACAAAACAAAAAAACTATTTTTGCAATGATCCGACAATTGGGCCCACCAACATTTTTCATCACATTTACAAGTGCAGAGCATTGTTGGGATCCATTGGTAGCTGTCGTATCTAACCTGCATAGGAACAGGAAATGTAAAAAACAAACCGATACACTGGAAAACAATCACATTGACTACCTCATAAGAAAAGACCCAGTGACATGTACTCGCTATTATAGACACAGAATAAATGCTTTGAGACAATTGATATGCCATGATGAAATGTTTTTCAGAAAAATATCGGACTACTTTTTTGTGACTGAATTCCAGAATAGGGGAAACAAACATGACCACACACTGTTGTGGATAGAGGATGCACCAGTCTATGGAGCCGACAAAAACTCAAAGATCGAACAATTTGTGGAGAAATATAGAACATGCAACACAGATCATTTGGATCCAGAACTTGCCAAAGTTCATAGACATTACCATACAAGAAGTTGTAGAAAACAAAAAAACTCGCATTGCAGATATAACTTTCCTGTGCCACCAATGAGAGCTACAAGAATCATAGAGCCACTTAGTTTAGAGGACAATGTTGTTGTTGAGAAATCTAAGTCCTTGTTCGCATTTCTAGAACAAAGATAATTTGATGAGCTGATGAGATTCGATGCATTATTTACAGAGCTAAATCTATGAGAAGATGAGTACATCAAAGTCATACAATGTACACTTAAGAAACCAACAGTTTTCCTTAAACGGAAAATTTATAATATTTGGAACAACAATTTCTCCAAAGACATGCCAGTTATGTGGAAAGAAAATACAGATGCGCAGTACGTGATCAATGCATATGTTGCAGCATCCTACTGTACCTCGTATATGACAAAGGTTGAAAAATCTATGACAAGTGCATTCAGAAGAATACACAAAGAACATTAAATAAGTCATATTGATGCCATACAAATGATACGCACACTTGGCAACACATTGCTTATTCTTCAACAAATGTCTTCTCAGCAAGCAGTTCACATTGCACTTTCCCTACCCCTCACTTGTAGTTCAAGAAAATGTGTCTTCATAAACACATCTCCACTTTAAAAATGCACATTTGTGCCTAAACCACTGGTTTTGCTAGAACAAGAGCCTGACAATTCAGAAGATGTGCTATGTTGCTCTATTGTTGATTATTACCTTGAGCGTCCATCTCCTATTAGGCATATTTTCTTAGAAAAATTTGTATCACATTAGAAAAAAAATGGTGTGCCCATATCAAAAAGAAAAAAACCCTCTATGATACGGTTTGTCAAATACAATAAACATTCTAACTATGAAAACTATTGTAGAGAAAAATTGTTGTTGTACGTTTCATTCAATGAAAATGAAGAGACATTAAAACATAAATTCTCTACATGGGAGGTTGCATATGTTGCCTCTGAGACTATAGTGCACATCAATGAAGCTAGATTTACCTACAATGTTAATCCAACATGGGGTGATCTAGAAATTGCATTTAATG
>JZKD02S2191730.1:25653-40746 GCA_000966675.3 Picea glauca | reverse complement strand
CATTAGATTACTTCATTAAAAATTCCTTGTGAAACCAAAAATTTCACACTTATTACCATTCCCAATGGAAGTCTATTTTTATTCAGTGACACTTTTCAAGTGAAAGAGCACTCATTTTTCTATCTCCAATTTCTCTGCATTGGCATCCTGCTTCCACTCTGAACTCTGATATCAGAAGTGGATTTCTTTCACCAAGTACTTTTTGACAATTAGATAACTCATATCTAACAAATCCTTCCCTTGAAATCCTATGCTTGACACATAGGTAGTATTCACACACAACCTCTTAAGTTTTTTTTTCTCTTTCACCTCAAGCTTTGCAACTGTCTACACATCTCTACCTTCAAGGCTATAGAGCCTTAGTTTTCCTTTCTATGCCCATTAATGAAATTATTCACTTGCTAGATTCATGTCTTATGTGAGTTTTTATCACTCCACAAGTCACTCCCAGACTGAAAATGAGAGTAATCTTGGTAACATAGAAATGTAAATGGATTAAAATAGTTTGAATAGGTGGATCAACAAACAAAGAGTAGAAGGAAGGACATCAGACTATTGAAAATACATTACATTGGGAATGGAGTCATAAAATTATGTAGATCATAGGAAATCAGGCTTTCTACTAGAAGAAAATCTTATGAAAATATGGATATAAGAATAGAAGGTAAACAAAGAGAAGAATATCCACATAAAAGAGATCCTTTCTGTAATATATATTAAAGAGTTCTTGAACAATAATCTATGATTAACAAACAATTATCACAAATCCTTTGCAACTCATGAATTGATTAAGAAACAACAACTTTTGATCTTCAAAATCTGTAAATATTACTCAATCAAGATGATAAGAAATAATAGAAACAAGATAAAAATAGTCTGGTATCACAACTTTCATGAATCTCAAATGGAAGAAATGCTAATTACAATATGCCCTCAGGGTTACAATTGAGTAACTAAACTTCTCCTCTAGCTCTCTCCTCTCTTGGATCATGAATCCAACCCATGTCCAAGAGATATCTCCTTCATTAAATAGAAAATAACATCCAAATATACTTAGGAGGTCGAATCCCATCTCCTCCATTGGATTCTAAGCCTTGGAGATAGGTGGAAACAATCAAAGAGATAAAAATCCAACAAACTGCTAATTTTCAGGAAATTGTTGGAAGTCATTAATAAATTGTCTCCACCTCACTGCATGAGGTATTTAATGGATATAAGACTTAGGTGTAGGTGTCCCTTGACATCTAACTGATCCTTGAGAAGCCATTTGAACCCTCCTTAATAGGTGGCAACCTCCCAACAAGGCGAATATCCAATCAACTATGCAAAACAGAGAATTGACAACACATTCCATAGAGCACTAATGTTTTTATTTCTTTTATCAATTTGCAAACTGGGTTAGGATGAAATTTGGTCAAAATGTCAACAGGGATATCACCTTCCTCCACAAACAATTTCAAAGAAACCCACTTCGTCGTTTTGGTTTTATGATCAAATTGGTAACAATAACCGCTACAAGAAATATTGTAGCGCCACTCCTAAAACAACTTTGCAGATTTCGTAGAGTCACTCCTAAAAAAAATCTATGGATTCAGTAGAGCCATTGTTGAGTAATGGATAGGAGTTTTCATAGTGCCTTAGATAGCGCAATTTCAGAACATCCTGTATAGACAATTTTGTAGCGCCATGATGATACAAAATCTCTGTGTTTTTTCTATGTGATGTAATCAATTCTTCAAAACACAAAAAACTTAGTTGATTTTTGTGAAGTAACTCTGAAAGAGATATACCTCACTACCAATTCTCCTCATTCCTAGCCCAATGGAAATGATATCCACCTACCTTTAAGCATCTAAAAATCATTCCATGCTTTCGTCCAACACGACTTCTTCCAGAGGAATTCAATACACACCAAGCCAATTTGTACTTGTCATTGCAGGAACTTCCTGCAGTGAACATTAAAACAAAATTCATCACTGCAGATTGAGTGCTGACAAAAATTTTCATTGATGAAGCTAGAGATGCAAAAAATCCTAATTCATCGGTGCTATGAAATGACCAAAAATGCTACTGCAAATTCATGTGCTAACATTTGGCTCCATGGGGGATGGCATGCTTCCTGCAAGCTGCCAAGAACTTGTAGGCCAGAGGCCTTACCTATCACCTAAAATATTTGACTAGACATAATCATGTTGTTCCATTGGGCATGGAGTCTTATACTGTTGTCAAATATCTGCAACTTTATTCAACTCTGAACACACACTACTGAAAACATAATGTTGCAAACCAACTGCTCAAGCTTATTATCTACATTTCCTACCACTACTTCTAACCGGAAGAAACAAGCTGATTATGAAATATAAAATTGCCAATATAGCCAATCAAACACGAGATTTACAGAGTAGTCAATCCATTTTCAACTTAATGAGTTAAAGAAAAAAAGATGAAATTCTTGTAGCATAAAGAGACTCAGTAGCCAATACTTACAACTGCAATCTTGTCTAATTCCAAGAGTTGAAAAACTTTGATCTCGTGGAAAAAATATCTCCATATAAGTGGCAATTGGATCTCGAGATTCATCAGAGAACTTCAATTTTTCTGAAAAACATTGTTGATGCTGGAAAAATTATTCTTCCTTAATCAAGTTGTACTCCTCCATGTCTGATGAAAAGAAGGCATGAACATCATCTGGGAGTTGGCAATCAAAAGTATCAAAATCATCCTGATCATGCTGAAAAGCTTCTTGGCTAACATCAAAAACAATGTCAACATGAGAATCACCAAGTTGATCCTCCTCTTCCATGCTTCCTTTAGATGCATAATTGTCATACACCGACTCCAGTTTTTCATGGATAATGAGTTGAATGTCTTCATGAATCTGTTGGTCAGATCCTTCCACATATAGATCAAGGACTTCAAAGTCTTCATCATATACATCATAAGGTGGAGCAGGTGCATTATGAAATCCTAATGACAAGGATGCATATTTCTGTGTATAATCATCAAAAATATAATCTTCAAAAAGAGGTTTGGGACAACTTCTATATCATAATCACCACTATTAAAAACATTTTGATTAATTCCAAATGCATCTAAAGCTTCATTTTCAATATCATAATTTTGAAAATATTCATGCTGTAAAATGATGCAGATGCCCCCTGCCTCCGCAGGTTCTGCGCGACCTCCCAGTCTTAGGATCGTTCACGAATTCACTTTTGAGCCGAAGAGGCTTTTTTGGATCCCTATCGGAACCTCAACATTTGATCCACAGGTCCTTGTCCAAAAACCCCATCTGCGCGTGACATGCACAAGGTGTAAGTTCTCACCTACTCATAGCTTCCAACACGACCGTGATCATTTCCTGAAATGTGATTTCGGGTTTTGAGACTTCCTGAGTCCTAATATGAAGAGTCATTGACTCCTAGATCTCCCGGTCTCTGAAATGATGATTTTATGAATTGGATTTAGTCGTGGTTAGCCCCCTGGGCTACACTCTTAATTCATATGACCTTCCCTCATATGACTGTAGTCCTCTTCAGGGTTCATCGACACAAAGCTCTCGGCTTCCTGTCTTCAACACTACCGAAAAGACAATTTTCGAAACGCCGAAGTGCATATTTCCTGGATTTCTCCTCCTTTCGCGATTTTGGGTTTTCTGATGCCAAAATGATTGGTTCTCATATCCTCGGAACTCCCAAAGTTCTGAACTCTGAAATGATGATGAATACACCCATCCTCTGTGTCCCGTGCTATTCCTCAACAACTTCGGGTTTTTGTGTTTTGGGATTTCCCGATGCAAGGTTTCCTCCAATCCCTGCTCCTTAGACTTCTTAGTATCTGAAATACCGATATAGTCCTTTCACTCCTAGCCGGGATCAATGACTGTGATCCACTCTCAAATCAACGGCCCTGATCCTTTCGGGATGTCCGTTCCTAAGAGCCTAGATTTCATGTCCTCAGGATCTTCGAAATCCAGATATCTGGTATGCCAAAATCTATCTCTTGCCCTCATGACCCGACAATGCTCCTTCTCTGCCTTCGGGAATTCATGTTTCGGAATTCCGCGACTCTCAGTGCATCAAATCTTCTCTGTCCTCTCGTACTCCCGATAGCCTAAATATCAAAGTACCAAAATCCTGAACCCTCTGGTTCTCCTCCTTTGAACAAGATCAACGGTTCAAAGTCTCCCTTGATCCAACAACTCAGATTCTTTTGGGATTCTATGGGTCAAGAGTTTCAAACTCTTACCTCTGGCATTCTCGGTAACCAAAATGCCGAAATGATTCTTTTGGGAATTTCCCTGATGCCTGGATCACTGCAACGTGTCCTCCGCTTGGACGATCCCGATTCTTTCGGTCTTCGATACTCCGCAAACCCAACGACACTGACCCTCTTGTCTACTGAATCCCCAGTATCCAATTACCCGGTGATTCCCCCAATCTTCACCACGTGTCCTCCCACAGATGGACGGTTCTGATTTCTTTCGGGACTTTGCCAGATGCAAAGTCGAAAGACTCTCCCTGCTCTATTTTTCGATGTCTGAATCCCTAATATGAAAGGGTCTCATGACATGTGTCCTCCTTAGATGGATGGCTCAGATATCTTCGGGACTTCAGGACACTTGAGTTCTAATCTCCAGTCCTTCGTCCTCTGAACCTCCGAATTCCCGAAGTCAGAAATATCGATACCTCTACCCTGTCAGGAATTTTCAGATTCTCTGCTCTACGTGTGAGGATTTAAACCTTGTGCACCTTTCCAAATATCCAATAACTATCAATCCATGTACCCAGATCTGATGGCTCAGACCTTTTCTTTCGTTGTGCCCTTCCTACGCTACCTGTACACGAATCCACGGTCCATATCTTCTCAGCTAATCCGATGGCAGTTGTTCTCCTCCTGAGCTTTTCCTGTATCTTCGACCTCTAAGGAATTAATCCTTTTTCCTTCTCTTTCACATGGAGAATCTGATGCCCTCCTGGCACTCCTTTGCTCAAGAAAAATTCTTGCTAAATTTGCAGGGTGTTCAACAACCCTGTGAAGATCCCTCCTTGGACTCTTCTCTGTCTCTAAACTCAAAAAGTTCTCCCTGTGCACTCTGGCACCTACTCAATGCCCTCCTGGGAGAGTGTCCAGAATCCTCAGTGATTCTATTTCTCTATGAACTCATAGCAGAGTTCCTCCTCAACACTCTCTGCTTGTGCTCAATGCCCTCCTGGCAGAGCTCTATAGAACCCTAAGTAGTCCTATCTTCCTCCTGAACTCAACAGAGTTCCTCTGTGCACTCTATGCACCTGCTCAATGCCCTCTTGGCAGAGCTCTACAAAACTCATCAAAGATTTTGTCTTCTACTGTGTCCTCCTCTGCATAGTCTCACCTCCAAGGTATTCAACAACCTTGAGGTATTCCTCTGAGTCGATGATTTTAGTTCATGTGCCCTCCTTGCACGTCCTTGTCCAAATTCCACAGAATTGGAAATGCACTCTATGCACTGGCTCTCAGAACCCGTAGTGTTCTGTCACGGCCTCTTGGCATGAAGCCTCAAAGAACCCCAAACCTGAAATCAAAGAACTTACAGATAGCAGAACCTATCTGTCTCTATAAACGCACATCTACAACATACATTCATAGCATAAATAGAACACACATAGACATTCACACAACACAGACAATATGTAGGAAAAACTGCTCTGGTTTGTATTAATATCAAATGCCTCCTTTACAAGGTGTTCTTGAGCTCAAACTTTGACAGAGTCTTGGCTCCTCCTCTCTACTCTCTTCTCTAACTCTTGCTACCTACTCAAAAAAATATCCTCCAAATGTTTTACATGAGGGGGATCTTTGAGCTCTTCCCTCCATCTCACCTACCCTATTCAATTACATTAACTCTAAAATTGAATGGGTTGTCTAGTCCAGAATTGAAGCTAGATCCAACCTTAAAACCATTAAGGCTATCTACATCTAAAGCCTGCATATAGGCACGGCTCTATGGCTCTAACAACCTTACAATATTAAATTACTTCACATTCAAATTCAAAATGTGAAAGGGCTGTGCCTTTCCTTATTGAATGTGTGCGCTGAGTTGGCTGGATGGCTGGCACATGGATGGCTTGGAGAGATGCTCCTGCATCATACTCCTCTGTTGCAAAATTCATGAGCTCCTGCTCATGATCTCTCAACCCTAGCTGTTGAAATCCTCCTGTGTCCCAAACAACTCTTCAGAGCTGTCTCTCTGCTCCATCTCTTTGCTATTATTGTTGTTGCTTCTTTGATACTGCTCTGGCAATCTCCCTTCTGCTCAGCTTCTCCTTGCTGGCAGTCTCTTATGATCTGATCATCAACTTCCTGATCTCATTGATCACCTTGTCTAGCTGCTGAAATGGCTGGATCTGTTCATGCAGTCTCCTCTGCTGTAAATTCTTTCTCCAAATGGGAAGATCATCGTGATCTCCCATGCCATCTCTGGTGGGATTAACTTGCACCCTGTTGTAGATTTCTCTTATGCAATCCTTTTATCGAACTATCATTCATCTCCCTCCTCTAACAGCTTAACTCCTGCCAGTTCTTCTTGTGCTAGTATACCTTCAGCTTCCTCCAGTTGCTCCTTGGGCTGGTATCCTCTTTCTGCTTCCAACTTGATCTATTGGATGTGCATGCCCTGCACCTTCACCCTTCTCACCAGGGCTTCAATTTCTTCATATAGATCAGCAAAGCTCATGTTTTCTGCTTCTTCCTCTTCTTCTGTTGCAAGCTCCAATGCTGCAGTCTTTTGCTTTTAAGCTTCCCGGCTGAAAATTTTGAGCCATTCCTCGGAATGCTCATCTCCTTATTTTGATTGGGTAAACATCAATGTCTTCTCCAACTCTCCAACAGTCATGTCTGGTTGTTTTTTTGTTGTTTCTCCCTATGCAACACATATTTTGGCCTCACCTGGGCTATATGGAAGGAATATTCGAATTCCTCCAATGATCATAAAGTGTGTCTAATCCTCCTCCTCTGTAAGCTGTCCGTGCTGATATGAACTCAACTCCAAGTTCATCTTCTCTCCCTTGCTCTTCTGGCAATGTGGGATTTCCCTATTGTCCTCCTGACAATCTATGATATCCTGCAGTGACCTCATTTCATTGCCCTCCTGGCAATGTGAAATTCTCCGGATGTCCTCTTGAAAGTCTATGAGATCCCACAATGATCTCATTTCATTTCCCTCCTAGCAATGTGAAATTCCCCGGTTGTCCTCTTGACAGTCTATAAGATCTTCAGCTGATCCCATGTCATCCTCACTACTGAAGTTTCTCCCATCCTCTGATTCACACACCTGAACCATTTTCTCCTCTGGTTTGTTGAGGTTTTCAACATGCCTCAACCATATTTTCAGCAGCCTCTACTATCTTTTTGCCATCAATGCCCTAACTGGCCATTTTTCTTTCATCCTCATGGTCCATTCATATATCCATCTCAGCCTTGTATCCTATTGCACCCGTAGTGCAAGTTCATCCATCCTCGCCTTGATCTCGGCAAGTTCTCTATCCATCTCAACCTTGCTTGGCTGCTGCTAATGGTTCTTCTTTCCATCTCGTCCATGGACTTCCGTAGCCATATTCCTGTTCTCGTCTTCCCTCATGAAAAACTTGCTACTGTCACTCTGCAACTAAGAGTGTTTCTAGCCTCTCCTTACAGTCCACCTGACTGTCTATTGACTACTGCACACCTGCAACAATCACCACAGAGTTCCAACACTATGCCTTCCCCTGCCTGTCTCTGCAAGCTGCCTCTGATACCACTTTGCTTTATATCAGAGTATTTTCCTTCCTGCTCCCTCTCCCTAAAATATACAAACAGAGTCAACCTCTAATATCACAATTGACACAGACGCCCACTGCCTCTGCAAGTTTTGCGTGACCTCTTGGTCTTAGGATCATTCACGAATTCACTTTTAAGCCAAAGCGGCTCCTTTGGATCCCTATTGGAACCTCAACATTTGATCCACAGGTCCTTGTCCGAAAACCCCACCTGTACGCGACATGCACAAGGTGTAAGTTCTCACCTACTCACAGCTTCCAACATGATCGTGATCATTTACCGAAATGTGATTTCAGGTTTTGGGACTTCCTGAGGCCTGATATCAAGAGTCCTTGACTCCTCGATCTCCTGGTCTCCGAAATGCTGATTTGGCGAATTAGCTTTAGTCGTGGTTAGCCCCCTGGGCTACACTCTTAGTTCATATGACCTTCCCTCATATGACTGTAGTCCTCTTTGGGGTTCATCAACACAAATCACCCGACTTACTGTCTTCAAGACTCCTGAAAAGTTGATTTCCTAAATGTCGAAGTGCCTATTTCCCGTCTTTCTCCTCCTTTCGTGATTTCGGGTTTTCTGATGCCGAAATGCTTGGTTATCATATCCTCGGAACTCCCAAAGTTCCAAACTATGAAATACTGATGAATACACCCGTCCTTCGTGTCACGTGCTATTCCTCAGCAACTTCGAGTTTTCTCGTTTCAAAATTTCTCGTTGCAAGGTTTCATCCAGTCCCTGCTCCTTAGACTTCTTGGTATCCTAAATACCGATACAGTCCTTTCACTCCTAGCTAGGATCAATGGATGTGATCCACTCTCAAATCAATGGCTTTGATCCTTTCGAGATCTCCATTCCTAAGAGCCTAGATTTCATGTCCTTAGGCTCTCAGAAATCCCGATATCCGGTATGCCGAGATCTGGCTCTTTCCCTGGTGACCCAGAAATGCTCCTTCTCCACCTTTGGGAATTCACATTTCAGAATTTCGCGACTCTGAGCGCATCAAATATTCTCTGTCCTCTCATACTCCCGGTAGACGAAATACTGAAGTACCGAAATCCTGAACCCTTTGGTTCTCCTCCTCTGAACAAGATCAACGACTCAAAGTCTCCCTTGATCCAACAACTCAGATTCTTTCTGGATTCTATGGGTCAAGAGTTTCAAACTCTTACCTCTCGCATTCCCAGTAACCGAAATGCCGAAATGTTTCTTTCAGGAATTTCTCCAGTGCCTGGATCGCTGCAATGTGTCCTCTACTTGGACAATCCCGATTCTTTCGGTCTTCGGGACTCTGTGAACCCAACGACACTTACCCTATTGTCTTTTGAATCCCCGATATCCGATTACCCAATGATTCCCCCAATCTTCACCACGTGTCCTCCCACATATGGATGGCTCTGATTTCTTTCGAGACTTTGCCAGATGCAAAGTTGAAAGACTCTCCCTACTCTATTTTTCGATGTCCGAATCCTTGATATACAAGGGTCTCACGACACGTGTCCTCCTCAGATGGATGACTCAGATATCTTTGGGACTTCGGGACCCATGATTTCTAATCTCTGGTCCTTCGTCCTCTGAACCTCCGAATTCCTGAAGTCCGAAATCCCGATACCTCTACCCTGTCGTGACTTTTTGGATTCTTTTCTCTGCGCGTGAGGATTTAAACCTCGTGCATATTTCCACATATTCGACGGCTATCGGTCCATGTACCCAGATCTGACGGCTTAGACCTATTCTTCTGCTGCGCCCTTCCTATGCTGCCTAGACACAAATCCACGGTCCAGATCTTCTCAGCTAATTTGACGACAGCTGTGCTCCTCCTAAGATTTTCCTGTAGCTTCGACCTCTAAGGAATTAATCCTTTTTCTTTCTCTTTCAGATGGAGAATCTGATGCCCTCCTGGCACTCCTTTTCTCAAGAAAATTTCTTGCTGAGTTTACAGGGTGTTCAACAACCCTATGAATATCCCTCCTTGGACTCTTCTCTATCTCTGAACTCAAAGAGTTCTCCCTATGCACTCTGGCACCTACTCATTTCCCTCCTGGCAGAGTGTCCAAAATCCTCAGTGATTCTATTTCTCTATGAACTCACAGCAGAGTTCCTCCTCAGCACTTTGTGCCTATGCTCAATGCCCTCCTGGAAGATCTCTATAGAACCCTCAATAGTCCTATCTTCCTCCTGAACTCAACAGAGTTCCTTTGTGCACTCTATGCACCTGCTCAATGCCCTCTTGGAAGATCTCTACAGAACTGATCAGAGATTATGTCTTCTACTGTGTCCTCCTCTGCACAGTCTCATCTACAAGGTATTCAAAAACCTTGAGGTCTTCCTCTGACTCAATGATTTCAGTTGATGTGCCCTCCTAGAACGTCCTTGTCCAAATTCCACATAATTGGAAATTCACTCTATGCACTGGATCTCAGATCCCGTAGTGTTCTGTCACGCCCTCTTGGAATGAAGCCTCAAAGAACCCCAAACTTGAAATCAAAGAACTTATAGATAGAAAAACCTATATGTCTCTGTAAACGCACATCTACAACATACATTCACAACATAAATAGAACACACATAGACATTCACACAACACAGACAATATGCAGGAAAAACTGCTCTGGTTTGTATTAATATCAAATGCCTTCTTTACAAGGTGTTCCTGAGCTCAGACTTTGACAGAGTCTCGGCTCCTTCTCTCTGATCTCTTCTCTAACTCTTGCTACCTACTCAAAACAAGATCCTCCAGATGTTTTACATGAGGGGGCTCTTTGAGCTCTTCCCTCCATCTCACCTACCCTATTCAATTACATTAACTCTAAAATTGAATGGGCTGTCTAGTCTAGAATCAGAGCTAGATCCATCCTTACAACCATTAAGGCTATCTACATCTAAAGCCTGCATATAGGCATGGCTCTATGGCTCTAACAAACTTACAATATTAAATGCCTTCACATTGAAATTCAAAATGTGAAAGGGCTGTGCCTTTCTTCATTGAATGCATGCACTGAGTTGCCTAGCTAGCTGGCACATGGCTGGCTTGGAGAGATGATCCTGCATCATAAAAAAATAGGAAATGATACACTTGAAAATAAATTATATTCAACCTCAACATTATCATCCTCTTCATCTAGAGAATCATTGTTAGGAATCTCAAAATCGAATTGCTTAGAATATTCATGTTGTATGATAGATCTAGATGGAGATATATCTGGTAATCAATCTTCATCTCCATACTCACTGCAATCATCCCCTTCATATGCATTTCTAGAGGAATCACTTGTTGAATCCTGAATATATGATGCATATCCCTCACACAAATTCTCAAAAATTCTTTAAACTGGATAAATTATATTGCAATGAGAATAAAAAACATCATGAAAATCCTTCAAAGAGGAAATTCTAGAAGAATGGAGTGTTTTATACCATTTCCTTGCATAGCCTTCCAATGAATACATGGACTTTTTCATCAATATATCTTCATGATGTATACTCTGTTGGTCCATGTATTGATGAAATTTGATTACATGATGTGCAAGATTGTCTTCATCCTTCTCTTTGAACTATGGACGGTCATCTCCAGACACATCTATAACATGAACAATATTAGGGAAACCAATAATATCATCAAACTTGAAAGGAGAAAACCTTGCAACCACAATGGCTTCCATCCGATCATCTAATTCCATTTTGGATCTTCAACTAGTGGAGTCACCTACAAATTTATAAACTGTGGAGTCACCATGGTGAAGGATAAGCAGTCTAAAGCATCCAACTTCAGTACACCATCCAAAGCTATATCTCTTCATTGTCGTTCTCCCAGGGAAGATATATTCACTTCCATACCCGACAACGTTGCAAAAAATGTTATCACTCCAAGAGTCACTCCCAGACTGCAAATGAGAGTAAGCTTGACAACACAAAAATGTAAATGAATTTAAATATTTTAAATAGGTGGATCAACAAGAAAAGAGTATAAGTGAGGACATCAGACTATTGCAAACACATTCCATTGGGCACAAAGTCATAACATTATGCAGATCACAGGGAATAAGGATACCTACCAGATGAAAAGCTTATGCAAATATGGATATAAGAATAGAAGGTAAACAAAGAGAAGAATATCCACATAACATAGATCCTTTCTGTAATATATATTAAAGAGTTCTTGAACAATAATCTATGATTACCACAAATCCTTTGCAGCTCATGAATTCATTAACCAAAGGAAGCTTTTGATCTTCAAAATCTGTAAATATTACTCAAGCAAGATGATAAGAAAGAATGGAAAAAAGATAAAAAAAGTTTGTTATCACAACTTTCATGAATATCTAATGGCAGAAATGGTAATTACAATAAGCCCTCGGGCTTACAATTGAGCAACTAAAGTGCTCCTCTAGCTCTCTCCTCTCTTGGATCATGAATCCAACCCCTCTCCAAGACATCTCTCCTTCATTAAATATAAAATAGAATCTAAATATCCTTAGGAGGTCAAATACCATCTCCTCCATTGGATTCTAAGACTTGGAGATAGGTGGCAACAGTCAAAGAGACAAAAATCCAACAAACTGTTGATTTTCAGGAAATTGTTGGAAATCATTAATAAATTGTTTCCACGTCATTGCATGAGGTCTTTAATGGATATAAAAATTAGGCGCAGGTGTCCCTTGAAATATAAATGATCCTTGATAAGCCATTCGATCCCTCCTTGACAGGTGGCAACCTCCCAACAAGGCGAATATCCAATCAACTATGCAAAACAGAGAATTGGCAGCACATTCCATCATACACTGGTGTTTTAATTGTTTCTCTCAATTTACAAACTGGGTCAGGATGAAATTTGGTTAGAAAGTCAAAAGCTATATCATCTTCCTCCATAAAAACATTTAGAGAAACCCACTTTTTCGTTTTGGTTTTATGATCAAATTTGTAACAATAACTGCTACAGGAAATTTCGAAGTGCCACTCCTAAAACAACTCTGCAGATTTCGTAGCGCCACTCCTAAAAAATTTATATGGATTTGGTAGTGCCTTTGTTGAGTAAGGAATATGAGATTTCATAGTGCCTTAGCTGGAAAAATTGTAGAACATCATGTATATACGATTTTGTAGTGCCATGGCGATACAAAATCTCTGTGTTTTTTCTATCTGATGTAATCAATTCTTCAAAACACAAAAAACTTAGTTGATTCTTGTGAAGTAACTTTGAAAGAGATATACCTCACTACCAATTCTCCTCATTTCCAGCCCAATGGAAATGATATCCACCTACCTTTAATAATTTAAAAATCATTCCATGCTTTCGTTCAACGTGACTTCTTCCAGAGGAATTCAATACACACCAAACCAATTTGTACTTGTCATTGCAAGAACTTCCTGCAACGAACTTTAAAACAAAATTCATCACTGCAGATTGAGTGCTAACACAAAATTTTATTGAGGAACCTGGAGATGCGAAAAATCCTAATTCATCAGCGCTGCGAAATGACAAAAAAGTCTACTGCAAATTCGTGTGCTAACATGAGTATTCTTTCTTTTGTATTTTCAATTCATTCAAACTTTGTAGCCGCTAAAGAGTAATCCTTCTATTCTTCTCTTCTCGAGTTATTTATCTGCTTTTCATTGATTTCCCTGTAGTTATATGTTGAATCAACCATCTTCTTCGAGCTCTGTCATACTTCCATGACTATGATATCCAATCCTAGAATGGAATTGATCCAATTAAATCTCTAATCTTGCCAAACCTGCAAGCAACCATTTTTGTTAGAATTAGACATATTATAGAAATCTGCCAATTAATTCTACATGTAAATTTTCTTCTTAATTAATACATAATTATATCACAATTATCCAAATTAGAATAATTCTAGGTCATTCTCCTCTAATTCATATTTCCAACAACTATATGCTTGCCCCAATCTGATATCTAAGTTGAATGTTATGGCTTCCCGAAAAATCATTTTCAGCCCCTTTTTTGTTTTGAAAAAAGGATCTTGTCGAAATATTCCACAACTCCTTTAATTGGTACATAATTTGAATTATGCATAGGCTCTTCCTTCAAACCACTTTCCATGTGACCATGGCTCTAAACCACATGCTTATCCACTCTAACGACGTTCCTTTAGCGCTTTTCCCTTATTCTTTTACACATGAGCTTGTTCACAAAATGTATGAGGGCTTTGTTAGTTTTAGGCCCTTCATGCCTAAACCCATTTACCTTATCATGAGACCGATGTTGGAACCAATTCCTCCATAATTTTTCCTTCAACTATTCTCTCATTTCAATCTTCCACTTCTCCCAAATTAAAACTTCGTCAAAACCCTTCTATTAGCTCCACTAGCATATCAGATGATCGAGATTTAATCTCTTGTTGACTGGATGATCTCTCCCCATCTGGAGGCTTCAACGAGGTCAAAAACTATGAATTAATCAGGCACTGGGATGGATGGCCTTAATCAATTTGGGACATCAACGCTCCAGGACTCCGGAATATTACAATTCCTAAGTCGCTCAACTCCCCCAGAGTGATATCTGTCGAAGCGCTTACACCAACTTTCCACTGCTTCATCTAACGGTTGAAAAAGGTCTTGAAGTTTCATTAGATCAATGATATGTGTGAATTTGTGACTTCGGACTTTGAAAATTTCCCTGGTAGAGACATTGGACAACCTCGGAGGCCATACTCCTGGAGATGACATGGCATGTTGATGTCACCTATGGTGACATGGACCCATGGCATGTGTGCCACGTGCCACAAAAAAATAATAGGTTGGGGTCCAAAGGGTAATGAATCCAAGTGACATGTGTTCCCACATGACACCCCTACCACATTTCCTAGAACACGTCATCAGTCAAACAAATGGTCCACACTTTTCTCCTTGATCTACGACTGAGGTCAAATTCGGGACTCCGAGACTCTAGGTTCGAAAGTTTTCTAAATCCAACACATGATACCTCCCAGATAGTAGAACGTCAAATTGGAATTGATGGCTAACACTCCTCCCATAGCCAATGACTATGATTAACTCCGAGATTCAGGATTTTAGGCTTCTCGCTCTAGACGACCACCACACTCCAAAACTGTTGAATTCTAAACTCGCAAAGGGCGTACATCTACGACCGAGACTCTCCGTTGATCAATTGCTAGGATTAAATTCATCAATTCGGAGCTTCATGGCTTTTCACACCAAAATAAATTTGATGCAGGAGCATAGGCTCATGAAAATGAAGTCACCCATGACTTCATCAAAGTTGAGTGAATCAAAGGAGACCTAGGGTCTCACACTTGTGTAATTTGTTATTTTGGATAA
>JZKD02S2191719.1:22527-40747 GCA_000966675.3 Picea glauca | reverse complement strand
CCCTTTGTAGCTTGACTTTCGTTCCTTAGCTCTTATTGGCAATTTCATTCTCTCTAACTTTTGGAGTTGAGTGTGTCTGATTGGCTGAGAACCAGTGATTGGTTGAGAGTTAAGTGCTTTGGGTTTCTCATTTTCTTGTTGGTTCAAAAGAACGTTTTTGTTTGCATTGAGAAGACTCATTGGTTTTCTTTTTGTTTTTACTTTCATTGAAAGTGTTGGTTGGGTTGTTTTTCTTTGAGTCTTTATGATTTGATTTTCTTTTTTCATTAATCAGAGTTCTTTTTGGAAAGTGAACAACAAGTTTTTCTTTCAAAATATTGTTTTTTGTATTTCATAAAACATTGAAAATTGAATTTTTGAGTTTGTTGAAGTATTTGAAAGAGACATATAGAGATTGTTMATTGATATATGATTGTTTGCATTGACATCTGAAAGGAAATTGTGCGTTGCATTGTAGTATTGAGATTGATTTGGAAAATTGTCTCTCTCTCCCATAAATAGGATTCATGGAATGAAAAGTTTTATATTTCATCATCATCCTTGCATTATTTGGGTCAGAGTCATACAACATGAGTTTCACTTCCGTTACCTTTGAGTAAACAACAACTCTTAAAAATATTGCGTAATCTTAAAATTTATCTAGTAACTCTTTTCTAGGGCTCTTTTACACCAACATTTATCTAGGCTTGTGCTTTGGAGTATGAAGAGAGATACACTCTCCAAAAGATCAAAAACACACAATAGCATCTTGAGTTAGGGAGTGTTAAATTCCATTTGCAACATATTGTCCTGGGATGCCCTTCTAACACAAGGTTCAAGCACTAGGTCGCATTGGTGTTGGCAGAGTTACTAACCTTGCTTTGTTGACATCGGTGTATAAATTGCACGTATTACGGAGATCACTCTGAGGTATACCCACAATTATGAGTGGAAGCCTTTGAGTTGATTTCGGGCTAGATACCCTGCCCTTGCATGTGGATCAGATTGATGATTGTCCCCCCAGGCTGTGATGTTGTTTGTGGTGACCTTAGTGGCCTATCTCTCTAGGTTCTTACCCAAGGTGACTGTGAAGGGGAAAGTCTTCACAGTACCTAGAATCGACGTTGATCAAACTCACTCGGGCTCCTTGGAGGGTATACCCATGATTATGTGTGGGAGCTTGCACCAGGGTGTAAGTCTGTTAAGCAGGTCGTCAACATAACTTTTCCACCTTAGCCCTGCCCCTTCTCGTCTCGTTGTTGCGACATTGGATTTCATCACCAACTAGTGGCTTCGAAATTAGAAGGTATTGTTTTCTTGGTGATTGCTTCCTAGATTTTGTTTACTAGAGCGTGTTGCTTGTTTCTCGAAGTTGACCATAGGAATTTCTTCGCGGAGCTTGTCACTTGTTTACAATTGCTCCCCTGCGACGTTCTCATAGAATGCAAGGTTTATCTCCAGAGCATCTAGACGATTCTCAACCCTCGCCTACTGGTACACCTGAGGGTTCTCCCCATCAGACTGAAGTCCCGGTGGTTACTCCACCACATGGGGAAACCAGTGACGTTCCAGTTGTCACCACACCACCTCCACAGGTAGAACGAACTGACTCTCTAGAAGATTTTTGAATTACCAATACTAGAGAGAACTATCGCATTCATCGTGGTGAACGACCTTTTGTGCGATTAAATCCTTCTAAATAAGCCATTGTTACATCTTCTAAATCAACCGTTGGGCCTTCTCCCGGTGTAGTAGGCCAAGATCCTTTTTGGTCGGGTGATTTACGACGAGTCCTTTTTGGTACTGAGTCACCCCCTGTCTACGCAATCAACCCTCCCGTGTCTTCTGTGATAGAAACTACACCAAAGACTACTACTTACCGCTTTGTTCTTCCTCCTGAGATGGCCCATCTCGCAAATACTACGAGTGTCCAAACTGAAATTACTACAGCTACTCTTGCTCCTATCAATACCCAGCAAATTCTTGATGTCATCCCGACACTACCACCCGGTTACCATGCGCTGAATGCTTTGTTGAATGCTTCCAATCCAACACCTCTGCAAACCCCAGCCGGTTCTCCAGGTGGTCCTCCTTTTCCTGGGCATCCTATTCTCGGTTTTATTCCATCACTCCCTCAGTTTCCTTCTAGTAATCCTAATCCTAGTGGTACTATCCTGACTGTTACACCAAACCCACAGATTCCTATTGGTGGACAGAGTGGTACGGTTCCTTTTCCTTTTCCTGGACACAACACAGTTACTATGAAACCTACAGTTGGCACACAACTTTCGGGTGGAACTATACCTATAGTAGGGGGACCAACCTCACCTTTTGGACAAAATATACCTCCTAAATTGGCCCAGTATTGGAACCAACTTCTACAAAACTTTCCTCAAAATGTTGGGGGGCAACAAACTGTCCCTGTAGTGGGCCAACCTTATCCGGGTGTAACCAATCCTATTTGGGGTTCGGGTCAGACTACTCAACCCCAGGTCCCTACTCAAACTCAAGGTTACAATCCTTGGGGTTACTATCCTATCCGACCACCGCCGAATCAGCCAGGGCCTTCCCTCTATGGAAAGTTTGCTTACAGTCCTACTGGTTTTTCGATAGGGCTTCCACCCCAAAGCCATCACTACCCACAAGTAAACCGACTGTTGCCTTTTCTTGCTACTTTGGATTTGCCAGATTTGTCTAGGATTCTAAATGATCCTATTCGTCACTCTCCCCAATGGCCTGCTATTCCTGCTAAGATCCCATCGGATATTCTGAAATTCGATGGCAAGGCATGAGAGGACCCAAATAATCATGTCATGACTTTTCATTTATGGTGTTCGTCTAAATCGCTGATGGATGACTCCATTCGTCTACGTATTTTTCAACGAACCCTTATCGGTTAGTCTACGAAGTGGTATATTGAATTGCCATGAGGTTTCTTTTCTGATTTCAACACCTTAGCTATGGTTTTTCTCACACATTACCAGCTACCGATCCGTTACAATACTGGGACTGAGATCTTGACTTCTTTCAAACAAACTAAAGGTACTCACATCTCGGATCATATACATGAGTGGAGACGGAGACGACGTCTCATCAAACTTGAACTCCCTGATTAGTTACTGGAAGAATAGTTTACGAAATCTTTCGTGAACAAAATTGGTAAAGACATTGCTATGGGTGGTGTTGTTACAGAGGAGCAGGCTATAAGTCGCGCTCAGTATCTTGATCTTGTTTATTCGCAAATGGGAACACTTTACGATTTACTACCTGAACTACCTCGTCCTGGTACTTCCAGCACTTCAACTGCTCCATCCGCCTCGCATGCAGCTAATGGTATGATTGGTACCTCTCATACCCATTCACATTCCGTTTCAACTACAACCCCTAAATACACATCTTCTAATGTTCAAAATGATCCGTCTCCTGCTCCTCCCACCAGCAAAACCTCTGAGGTGAACGTTTTTCAATCTACGTCGATCAGTAAAAATAAATCAAAGAAAGGGAGAGGCAAGAATAAGGAGAGTAAAAATAATAATCAAAATGAGCAAACTAAAACCCCTCCTGCTGAAGATCAGGATAAGCACAAACCGCACTACCCTTGCCTTATCTGTGGTGATGATCACTACACGAAGGATTGTCCTAGACGTGCCGAAGTTAATAAGTTCCTTCAAGGAACGTTGAAACCCTCTACGCCGACAGTCTTGTCCCAACCCTTCCCGTCTCAGCAACAAGCCTCGTTCGTCATCCATGACCAACCCTCTACTTCTACGACATCATATGTTTTGATGTGCACCAGTGATTCTAAGAACAATGACATTACCATCGAAACTAGAGCCAAAGATTATTCTCCATCTAAGGAGAAGGTTGACAATTTACCTCCTGATTTGTTACAACCCTCTCTACCGAATCCACCTACGAACGGTCCTCTTCATCTCGAACGACCGAGTCTTGATACAGTCCTACGACCCCCAAAAGGTGTCGTTAAGAAATCGACATTCATTCCTCATGCTCGTGTGGCCCAGAACTATAGCATTGTAGAAGATCTGGCCCAAGCACCTTCAGCGATGTCTACAACGAAGGGATCTGTTGAAAGATATAGGTGGAATTGATCCAACAAATACAAATTTGATAGTCTTTGACTTGGAAGACCATATTCCAAGGTTACCCCCACAGCTTTCATTTCAGATACAAGTTGTTGTCGCCGACAAGAACATCTGTTGAACTGTTATTGATGAGGGTGCCTCTACGTGTGTAATGTCTTTTACTTGTTGGAAATCCATTGGCTCTCCTCCTTTAACTGAATCACAAAATACTTTGAAAGCCTTCAATGGCTCGGGTTTTAAGCCTTACTATGTTCTTCCCTCATTGCCTGTTACTCTCGAAGGTAATACATTCCAATTTGAAGTGGAAGTTTTCGATGCTCCCCTAGATTATAATCTTCTTCTTGGCTGTCGCTGGGTAGATTCTATGCACGTTGTTGTGTCAACACTTTTCCGTGTAGTCCGCTTTTCTCATCAGGGAAAGGTTGTTACGGTTGATCAACTTTCCTTCTTTAATTCTGATACTCGCACTGGAAATGTGCCATTTATAGCTAAAACCCCACTGGGTTACGAGAATGTTGGAGTCGGTCTTTTAAAAGACTCTTTGTTAATGGGTACTTTCCCCATACCACCACCGCCCGATATTCTATGCCCATCAGTTGCTTCTATTAATATGATCTATGTTGTTCCTCATGAGATTTTGGTGTCTTTTGACCCTTGGATAGTCCCTGATCCAGGAGATCATACTCGTTTCGGCGACATCATGCCGTTAAGTCCGATTGAGTCTACTTATCATGCGATTCAATCGGCGAAACCTTCTATACCTTCTCTTGAGGAGTTGTATCCTGATCCTTTCCATGTCATATTTCCCACTGACGAGATGATCATGTCCTTCATGGTTGCCACACCTTGGGACGATGGGCATCATCATTCCATACTGTTTCTGGAACAACACACTCTGGAGAATTATTAGCGGATTTCGACTCCATCAACCGTTGTTGTCATATCGACCGTTCCCGGATCTACACATGATGTGTTTGTGGAAGGGAACCTCAGTAATATTTCTCCCACGATACCCATTGATATTTTAGTTAAACCTGGGATAGTTGAAAATGTTCACATTGGAGCTTCGTGTTCTCTAGAGGAAATTGTCACCTATACTGCTTTGTTCAAAGAATTTTGTGATATCTTTGCCTGGAGTTACGAAGAAATGCCAGGTATCGACCCTACCATTGTTGTGCATGAGATTAATACATACCTCGGAGCTAAACCAGTATGAAAGCGCCTCCATCCTGTCCATCCATGTAAAGCGGCAACTATCAAACTCGAAGTTGAAAAACTTCTCAAAGCCGGTTTTATTTATCCCGTGGCTCTGACAAAATGGGTTTCCAACCCTGTACCGATCGATAATAAAGGTGGTAGTATACATGTTTGTGTGGATTATCGAGATATTAACAAAGCCTGTCCGAAAGACAACTTTCCAACCCCTTTCATCAACCATATAGTCGATGATTGTGCCGGCAGTGAAATCTTTTCTCTCATGGATGGATTCTCCGACTATAATCAAATTAACATCGCTCCTGAGGACCAACATAAAACTGTGTTTATTTGTCCTTGGGGTACTTTCGCCTATAGGAAAATTCCTTTCGGTCTTAAGAATGCGGGTGCGAAATTTCAACGTGCTATGTCTTATGCGTTTCACGATATAAAGCATATCATTCAACCATACTTGGACGACTTGCCAGCTCATTCTTTACGCCGAGTCGATCGCCCTAATCATATCCGAGCAATTTTCATTCGTTGTCGGTTCTATTGCATTTGTCTAAACCCTCATAAATGCGTCTTTTCCGTAGAGTCTGGCCGTCTTCTCGGTTTCATTGTTTCACGTCAAGGGATTTGGGTAGATCCTATTAAGGTTGAGGCGATTCTTAATCTCCCTCCTCCTTCTTCACTGCACCAGTTACAAAGTTTGCAGGGAAAAGAAAACTTTCTTCGTCATTTCATCCCTAATTACGCCGACATTACTCGTGGTTTTACACATATTCTAAAGAAAGGTTCAGAGTTTTTCTGGGATAAAGTTGCCAATAACGCTTTTGAAGCTTTGAAGTTGTCCCTCACGAAAGCTCCACTTATTTTCCCTCCTGATTATAGTCAGGATTACTTTCTTTATCTAGCCGCTTCTGAGTATACTATCAGCATGGTTCTCGTTCAGGAGGATGATGCAGACGATGAACATGTTATATATTACTTGAGTCGAAGTCTCACTTCAACTGAAATCAAGTACCAACATGTTGAAAAGATGGCTTTGGCTGCTGTTCAAGCGGTTCAATGTTTTCACCATTATATTCTCTCCAGGAAAACTACAGTGATTTCACATTGTAACCCCATGCAACATATTTTGTCACGTCAATTGTTGGGGGGCAAGTACTCCAAGTGGATTGTCATTCTCCAGGAGTTCGACTTGGAATTTGATCACGCCACGTCGAAGAAATCCTTAGTTTTTGCTAAGTTAATTTGTGATTTTCCCCACTCTGCCATGAAAAATGTAGCAGTAGATTCATTACCTGATGAATCACTTTTCCTTATCAATAAAGACGATATTTGGTATGGATATATCATTATATATCTCCAAACTCAAACTTTCCGGTCTGCTTTGTCTAGCGTCGAACGTCGTTGTATCCGTTATCAAGCACATCAATATATTATCCTCGAGGATACTCTTTACCATCGAGGCATTGACTCTGTTTTTCGACGTTGTTTGAATTTTGACGAAGCCGAGAAAGCTTTGAATGACTGCCATTCTGGAGCATGTGTTGGTCATATGTCTGGGTATGCTATTGCCCAGAAGATCTTGCGTGCAGGATATTTTTGGCCTTCCTTATTCAATGACTGCATTACTGTTGTTTAGAAGTGTCATGCCTGCCAGACCTACAATAAGAAAATTTGGTCACATCCTGCTCCCCTTCATCCTGTGGTCTCAGTTGGTCCTTTTGCAAAATGGGGCATTGATTTCATGACATGTCACCCTCACTCGGCCAGGGGGCATGGTTATATTATTGTAGCTATTGATTACTTTAAAAAGTGGGCCGAGGCGATGCCAACATTCGATAATACTGGAAAGACTGCAACATTATTTCTTTTCAACCATGTCATCACTCGTTTTGGTGTTCCTCAAGCTATCATTACCAATCAGGGTAGTCATTTTAGGAATTTTATGATGTATGAACTTACAGAAAAGTTGGGTCTTCGTCATGATAGCTCAACACCCTATTATCCGCAAGCTAATGGCCAGGTCGAAGCAATCAATAAGGTTCTCATAACTATGATTTGACAGATGATAGGAATTCATAAAACCAGCTGGCACACGATGTTGTTTTCGACGTTGTGGGCGTATCAGACATCTGTTAAATCTGCTACAAGATTTACACCCTTTCGATTAGTTTATGGCATGGAAGCCATTCTTCCAATAGAATGTGAGATACCTTCTCTGAAGCTAGTTGTAGAACTCTTACCCAATACTTCTACTGAAGAGGAACATCTGTTGTATCTAATGCGATTAGACGAAACTCACCGTGATGCTACTCTTGTAATAGAAGCCCAGAAAAAATGTGTTAAGGCATAGTATGACAAGCATGTCAAGCCTCGTGTCTTCTCTAAAGGAGATATTGTTCTTCTATATGAACAAGATAAAGATGTCTTAGGAGCTAGGAAATTTGAACCAATGTGGCGTGGTCCTTACATTGTTAGCAAAGTTTTGGAAAAAGGAGCGTATGAGCTGGTTGATTATGATGGTATACCTTTGAGTGAACCCAGAAATGGGTTATACTTGAAGAAGTACTATGCATAAGTCATTTGTGCACAAGTACTTGTATTTTATGTATCATATTGTGTGTGTGTTACTTTAGTTTGYTTTTGACGTTATCTGGTCTCTGCCCTTACGTGACRTTGTGTTTGATTKCCAAATGTCRGAGTATTAGCTACCTTATATTKKCTTCACTRATGGTGCTAGCCATAGTACTCGGAACCTAGCTTCCACTRCATGGGCTATATATGCCYCTACCAACTAACTTATATCRTTACGAGGTGTATKTCTTGGCCGAGKGACCAACAACATTGCAGAGTATAGYGCCRTTATTGAATTATTGGTTGATGYTATCTCTCTCGGAATTCATCATTTGGTTGTGCGACTTGGATCGCAGCTTGTAGTACTACAGCTAAGTAATGTCTACTCTATTCGAAGTCCTACTTTATTAAGGGTATAWTTGYGGATTCGCCTCTTAGAACGSTATTTTGATCACATTGAATATCARCATATTCCTAGATGTCTTAATACATTAACAGATGCTTTAGCTAATTATGTATTGGACAGACATTTAAATCATTTATAAATCAAACACATTACAATTCACACAATGTAAAGTAAACCGRTAGAAGTYGTCTRTATATATATAACGATCAAAAGAGTTTGTTTTTACAAAATGTTTGTCCGAAGACGAAAATATCAAAAATTGAAGCTTCTAGCWTCTACATAGTRACRTCACGGATGACGTTCAYGGTAACACACTACTTCCCTAGCTAGCCTGTGGAGMAGTCGGGCCATGGCTGYTGAAACTCCTACAGTGTGACACTGATYGYGTCGTGGAACCTCTTCCAGAGTCATATMTGGAATAACTGTTGTTAGGCCTTCTAAGTTCTCTTCCACGATCTGGTAATCTTCGRCATACTGAGGTAATACTGCTACTKCTTCTCCTCGTCGTTGGATAGGAGAAATKCCAGCAGGTCTATATGGTCCAACGTCTGTGTTATCAACAAACATTTTGGTGTTAGTCTTCGGATAAATCTATAAAACAAAAACATTTAAATATGATAAAAATTCAAAAACATTTAAAAACAAAAAATTTGTGTACTTCTTAYCGAGGTMTCCCCACTGAGCGTCCTCAGGTAGTGCTAGATCCGGATCTCCTCRTAAATCCAATCCGACATATGCGTAGTYGTCRACCATCAGCATCTGGTTCTGYAACCAGTCAAAGAAAATATCGTCATATTTGACGATTGGTCCTGCCACATGTCGGGTCATGAGTCGACACCAYCGCAACATMTTCAGATCYCTAGGACCCGRAAAGTGCCACTCAGCMTGAAKTCTAAGCACAGGGACCYTCTCTAGGAAGAAGGACACTAACAAAGATCCATATCCAAACTATTTCAGATCTCCACGCYTGCACTTAGTCAACTGTTTTTTGATATTGTGCAATACTGCATCAGCCCAGTTAAATACCCGGGGCTCAGTACACTYGATGGCGTACTGGAAATAGCTCTGCAATKCCATATGGGGAGTGGCACTTCCAGCCATCCRAGCAATCGTGAAGAGAATAGTGTGGAGAGTCAAKTCAGTTACTCCCCAAATTGCCACTTTCCCTTTCTTTCTTTCGGCCTCAGGTACGYAGTATTRGTTGCAATATTCACTCATTTTTAACTCACCTACTYTGATGCTGGTCAAACTAACATAGGACCCATGCCTRGATAATCCRGTCAAGAAATATATGTCCTCGATGTCAATGGTTAATGTATGATCTCCCACAACAAAAACTTGCTGGTCCGGATCCCACATTCRGACTAGATACTCCAATAATCGGACTTGGGCTCTCATGCCCRGGATATGGAAGTATTTTAAGAGGCCACAGTCTCTTAGTGCAGCTATGGTGGGAGGGTGATTTTCGRCATTTKCRTTATCCTCCTCATGTTCTCGTTCCCGCCACTCAAGCACCATGGTTGTGGCTATTTACCTKCATAAGAAAMATACAAACATGATTAATGATATTGTTCATGAAATAAWTTTTTTCTATTGGCTAAACGTTTCAAAAAWWTTTGAGTTCTACGTTGCTCSCAGGTGCCATACTATGCACAGTGTGAAATTMTYKCATGCRTCTTAAGGCCCACCTGYGAGAAYGAGTCATTATCGCARGTCCCRTATGGGCCACCTGCGAGAATGCCTCCACGCGAATAGGGTTCAAAAAACTAACTTAAAACTAAACTTTTAACCAATAAAATCAAATTTTTTAACCATGAAAAGATCAGGAATGAAGAACTTACCAAGATGCTACTGACGGCTCGTCAAATGATCACTCGTAGCTCCCGAAAATCACCACCGAATGCAGAGGGTAAAATGAGGGTTTTTTGAACTCAATGGTAAAAGTGTGAAATGATATGGTAAACTTGGTTATTTACTCATTTTAATTACTTTTTACTATATCAAATATGGGTTTTTTTATGTTTATTTATTATTTAACCTAATCACTAATGAGGAAATGAGTGAAATGACTTGCAGGTGCAAAACATGGATGATTATGAACAGAATTTTTCACTGTTGTGGTGTGATTTTGATTGTTTGTTATGGTTTTTACCTAAAACCTCGAGCGCCTTTTATCCGTTCTTGCGCTTGTGAAAAACATAAGAACGTGATAGAGCATTGTTTTATCACTTTTTCAGGCTCGCTGTGGTTATACAAAAAAGGAACCCCCCTGGAGTTCTCTTTAATCTCTTTTCAGACTCTCTAAACATGAAAAGATTGTCGAGCGATCTTGCTATTTTCACGCTCGCTAAAGTATTTGAAGTACGCGTCTTTCGAGCGATAGTTTAACCCTTTTTCGGTCTCGTTGGACTACTGTACGAAAACGGAACTGAGAGAGTTCTCTTTTAAAGTGTTTTTCCAAACTCTATAATCTTGAAAAACCTTCGAGTTTACTATCTCTGGACTCGTTAAACAAACATTGACAGACCTGTAATGGGACCGAACCACTCCTTCCTAGGGTTCATTAAAAATACTCCGAGGGACTCGTCTGAAGGATGAGATTATATCAACAAGCATATGTGATCCTCTTCAATCTTGCATAAAAATAAATAGGTACTTGCCAGAAATGGTGGGGGAAAATTTTGGAAAGGGATGTGTTTCATCGTTGTATTGATTGGCAGTAAGTGTCGCTCTTGAACATGACACCCCCTATTCATCATTCGAAGCCGGTTTGGTAAATCCATTTGTCTCTCATTCGATTTGATAACAAGGTCTTTCCATGTGTCATTTTTGAGTCAATGCTGCCAAATCATTGGTCGTGTCGTTCATATGTTCAAGAGAAGTCCATCTGAAAACCTCTATTGAGTCGTCCATCTGCAGTTATCCATTCATTCTGTTCCAGCCTTCCCTATGTCCGGTTCAATTTGCAAAATGCTTTGTTTCACCTTCAAACTCTGTTACTCATTTCATGTCATTGATGGGGGATACATCAAGGCCTTCCTGTGACGAGTTTTGTTCCATCGACTTCAGCTCATTATCCAGAATCAAGACTTAGAAATTATTCAGTACCTTGGAGCTTGCATTCCTCAATGGCAAGTTTCCTCACTTTTGACAGTGGGTTTACATCATTGACCCCTGATCGAAATATTTCTTCGGATGTTCGACATCAACTCATTTATTCACAGTCGATGGATTGTACTATAGTACCTTGGGATTCATTGACATCAATGGTGATTTCCCTTTCACTTGTTAACGGTTACATCAATGACCGGTAATCAAGTGGTTTCTACCATGTTCGACTTCGACACATGTAATCACATGGTTAGATTCGTACTTTGCGAGATGAGATTGAAGACCCTAGATATTATCTTTGTGATCTAGGTTGCGATGGAGTATGTCTAATTTGCGACACATAGATCCACTGTGTATGTTTTGTGGCTATGTCGTCTTGATTTAAACTTTGTTGCATAGATCCACAGTGTATTTAGGTGGCTATGCTATATTGTGACAACATGGATCCACAGTGTATGATTGGTGGCCATGACCTTTGTTTATGATGTCATCAGTCTATGATATGAGTATGGGAATGCCTACCTCAGAAATTGGTATACATGATATTATGTCGATGCTTGGATGTTTGCAGGTTCCCTATTAGATGTGCTCTTGGTTCTTGACACACACATGCAGCTTACAAAGTCTATCGAATATCACTGGTTCCACTCTCAGACTTTGGGGGGAATTCTGTTATCCACAATTTTGGTTGTTGTAGTAATGTAATGATGATGGAAAAATCAAGCTCTTCACTAGAACACTTTCTTGAGAAAAGTTACCTTTGTTTGCTTCTAGAAATCATACTTTTAAGGGAGGTTCACAGGCTACCTATATATTTGCCTGCGAGAATGCCTAATTCTTGCAGGCTACATTAAGTTGGGGTGCAAGGGGTTCGTACTGTACCTAACTATCAGGGTGTGAACATCTTCTAAATGAAGGAAAAAGATGAAGTTCTCAAGCCTTCTAGAAGGGAATCTTCTAGAAGGGTGAGTTGGCATTCGAATGGTTATCTAAGTATTGGTTTTCTTGATATATTGGGATCATTCCTATCCAAGTAACTAATCTATTCTCTCCTATATATTGAAGAGAATGCTCATGGAAAAGGTTAGAAGCAAACTAGCAAGGGATTAATTGGAGAATTAGTGGAAGATTGTATGAAGGACTGATGCTACAGCAACTAGAGACACCAGCAAGGTTATCAAAAGTGGTTGATTTTCTTCATGCATGAGAAAGTGTGTGTGTCAGGGCTAGGAGCCATCTAAAGGAGATTTGTAGCATCAAGGCTCAGGTTGTAAGTTTCACTTTCAATCAAAATAATACAGTAATATGTCCCTTTCCCATAAAGTTGATGTCACTTTATTACATAACTCCTTGATCATATATATGGATTAATTGTTGAATATATTGAATTGTCTTCACTTCGATTGGTTTGTTTTTGTTGTGTTCTAGATGATACAAGAGCATTGGAGTGAAGCTTGGAACAACAGAGACCCAAGGAAGTGATCAAAAGGTATGTATATGATTCTTGCCTCCTAGTTCATTTAACAATTAAAATCTAGGGAAAGTGTATTATTCTGTCCTGTTTTGTTCTAGATCCAGGTGGATCTAGGGAGATCGGTTTGTGTCCGCACTTACGGATTTATCCTAAAACATTTGTTTTTGCAGGTTTGTTGTTGTCATTGGTTGTAGATTTGACAAACTTGATGGGTTCTTTGTTTCTTGGCTGACCACTACTTGATCCCTCTTCATAACCCAAACCAGTTTTCATCTTTGGATTCCTTTGCTAATTTAGAATGGTGGCTAATTCTTCTGAGGCTTTGATACTTGACAGATTCTGATGATACAAGGCTTGAAACTTCTCCAACTCTTTCCTTTTTTTCACTACTTCTTCTTCTAGTGCTTCAGATCTTTCCCTCTTTCTGATAATTGTTGTTTCATAATGTCCTCTATTTTCTTTGCCTCTTCTAATTCCACTTTTAGCAGGGAAAAGTCTTCATCAGGTTTTTTAGTGCCTTTCTTGAACTGTATCAGCAATTGTTTTTGCTTTCTCTTCTTAAGTCTGAGTCTATCAATCTCTTACAAAGAGTTCATCAGCTCTCTTTCCAAGTCAACCACAACTTCTTCATCATTATCATCACTGCCTATCCTTTTATTATCATAATCTTCTTTGGACATAAGCATGAATTCATTTACCTTATCTTCATAGGAAGAGTCACTATCGGTGTCTTCTGAGGAGTCATCATTGTTTACACATAAACTTTTCTTTCTATCAAATATTTTGGATTTGTAATTCTCTTCACCTTCAGAGTTCTGGTCCTTCTTCTTGTGTGGACACTTATTTTCAAAGTGACCTATCTTACCACAGTTAAAACAATTGAGGGGAAGATTGCCTTGATATTTTCCCGATCCTTTCTTTAACCTTCTCACAAAGTTTTCCTCAATATCATCTAAATATGAATCAGTATCCTTGTCTGCTTTAAAAGATGCTTCTCTAGTAATGGATTTATCTTTGTTGATTCTCATTTCATATGCAGTTAAAGTTCCTAGGAGTTGATCAATGGACAGATTTTTAACATCATTTAGTTCTTCTATTGCAGAGACTTTTGGATTAAATTTATCAAGCAAAGATCTTAAAATCTTCTGAACTAAAATTGATTCTTCAATCTTCTCACCAAGACCCTTCATGGCATTCATAAGTTATTCAACTCTTAAAAAATACTTTCTAATTGTTTCATCTTCATTCATCTTTATTTTTTCAAACTTAAACCCAAATGTTTGAAGTTTGGCATCTTTTACTTTGTCATTTCCTTCATAGTTGCTAATAAGTTTATCCCAAATTTCTTTGGCAGTTTGAAGATGCATCACATTTACAAACTCAGCCTCTGCAAGTCCATTCAAGATAACATTCATTCCCTTAGCATTAAAGCTAAATTCTAACTTATCATCCTTGGAAGGTAGCACAATAGGCTTTATGTATCCAGTCTCTACTACATCCCAAACATCAACACCTAAGGCCATTAGGTATGTTCTCATTCTAACCTTCCAAAAGGCAAAATTTGTTCCATCAAACAAAGAAGTCTTAGTGGCTGAAGTCCTTTCATGACTTGTCATGTTTAAGCTTATAGATCTACCTTTAGATAAAAGGAACCTGCTCTGATACTAATTATTGGACAACTGAGAGGGGGGTGGGGGTGAATCAATTGTTACCGTGCTTAAACAGTTATGCTTATTTTAAACTCTTTGTAGAGCACTTAATGGAAATCACAATAATGCAAGGAGGTAAGTAATAGAACATTCGACATTAGTCACACATATGAAATATACAGAGACAGATATTTTCTGAGGAAACCCATAAAGGGTAAAAACCTCTTCTTCTTGGTATGATAAGTAATCTTTGCATTCTGTACATTATCATACATATGATCTCCAAATCATTGTGAGGTTACAACCTCTATTTTGTAAGATGCAACTTGCTGAGAGCACCAAATCACTATTTTCTCTAGCACCTACTAGAAGGAAGCACCAACTCCCTAGTTTCTCTAGCACCCACTAGAAGGAAGCACCAACTCCCTGGTTTCTCTAGCACCCACTAGAAGGAAGTAAGAACTCCCTAAGTGTTCCAGCACCAGTTGGATGGAAGCACCAACTTCTAGTCACATAGGCACCAACCTGTAAGACAAAGAACAATAGTTCTCCCTTGCACCACCCTGCCACCCTAGTTTCTCTGGATGTAACCAGATGGAAGCTACAACTCCCTGTGTTCAAGAACCCACTTGAACCTCGGAGGACAACAGTCCTCCCTAGAACCTCCCTACCACCCTAAAATATAAAGTTTTCTATATATAAATTTATCACAGTGATACAATATTTATCAACGACTTATCAGTCTCATCATTGTTTTGCTACACTCCTCTTCTCTACCTGCATCAGTGTCTTCCTACACCCCTTCCTTACATTTTATGTTCTTCTACCTTTTATGCTCAATGCACCATGTCCCTTCTATGCACCATTCCTCTTCTATTTTTTTCAGCTGCTGCACTCTACCTCCTTCTACACACCTGAATCACTCTCAACAACACACAATCTCTTCTATGTTCTGCATTTTTATTCTCTATGTGCATCTTCTGCATCCTCTATTCACAATGCTTCTGCATGCTCTCCCCATGTCAAGTGCTCTACCTAATCATCATTACAACTCTTCATATTCTATGGTGGTTAAACCCATGCATCCATAATCACTAGGTGTTATGCCGAGATTCCTAAGCCTCTCCAGCAATCGAGACTCCTTGTCTTATCTGTCACAATCGAGCTCATTCTGTCTGTTGCAGTTCCATGCTCCAACAGTCTTGCCTCTGTCAATAGCCTCTATGAATAGTCTTCATGCCACTAGAAAATGCCTCGAGACTCTTCATCTTATTTGGAAATCACCCTGAACTCTCTTCGAGTCCTCTGACATAAACCATCAGTCATTTCTAGTAGTTACACTGTGAACCTCCAAACAAACGCATCAGCAACTGAATCGCCAACCGTCCAAGATTCGTGATTCATTTCTATTAACTGAATTGTAACTGATTAATTAACTGTGAAGAGAAAAATTATCCCTTTGATCATATTTCCAAGTATCCAACACCGTTGGATTACAAGCACAGGGTATCTCATTGATTTCGCCATTTCGCATTTCGGCATTTCAACATTTCTGCATTCTTGTGGTGAAGAGTCTCAAATCTTCATGTTATGATCATTGAAAAGGAGCTTAAATTAGTGCTATCTCCTCCCTTTCACATGATCGTTGACGATGACCACAGCCTACACCAAAAGGTGTTTTTGCATTTCGGCATTTCGTCATTCCTGTGAAGAAGTGTCTCGACACTCCAAGTTGCAATCCCCGAAATGGAGCCAGATCAATGGTCCACAAGACTTCATAATATGATCCCTTATTTTCTTAATTGAACAGCTGATGGGATTTCATTGTTTTCCCCTTCAAGTCATCGTGACTCTAACATTATTAAATTAATGATCACAAAATCTTCAAAGTGATCGAACGGTTCACATAACCCACTGAGATGGACGGTTCACAGGATTTCAGAGTTTTACCTTTAGGGTTTTCGAGGCTCACAATAGTCCCTTTCGACATTTCGGAGTTCGAGACTTCATGATGGTGGAGTTTCTTCTTGCTATGTAAAACCCCGAAATAGAAAGTTCCAATGTGACGTAAACCTGCTGACGTCACATGTGGATTAACACATGTCGAATAGCTACCGCATGTCACTCTAATTCATGACTTACATGTTCCTGAAATGTTGAATCATCTTGACACTAGTAATTTCCTGATTGTGCCATGTGTCCTTAGCTGACATGGTTTGCTGACGTGGTTTGTTGATGTGCCTATTTTAGGATTTTGGGGTTTGCTACTTCAAAGGTTAAAGTTCCTTTGATCTTTGATTTCTCGATCTACGAAATTTCGATATGGAGTCTTTGTTGATGTGCCTGTTTCGAGATTTTAGCGTTTCGCATTTTGCAACTTCGGGACTCCTGTGATGAAGAGTATCAACTCTTGACTCCTCCAAATCTAGGTATCCAAAACTCCGAAACATCGTGGTTTCGCATTTCACAATTTCATCATTCTTGTCGTGATTTTCCTTGACACCTCCAACTCCCAGTATCCAAAACTCGAAAATGGAGATTAAGTCATGGTTTCGCATTTCGCGATTTTTTGCCATGAGTTGCTTCCTTGACTCTTGGATTTTACGCTTTTGAATGGGATCCAATGATCACTTGTTTAACTTTCCATTGCCATGCCATTATCCCTGCATTGTTGGTCGTGCTCTTTGCCATCAATGTCAAACACGCATACTCTGCACTATCTCTTCTGATCTTATCGAGCTTGCTCTACTGCATCTTCCCAAAATACTTCTAGTGCCTGCCTAGCAAATTCTTCATGTACTTAAGCCATCATCGTTGTTGTACTTTCCATCAATGATAAGAATACGCTACCTATAAAACATGCCAACACTTCCAAATATTGAATATAAAGGTAAAAAATATTCCATATGATCGCTTGATTGATGTATTCATAGGAACCTTAAGGAATAACATTCAACATGAGGTTCTCCTTTGGGAACCGAAATCATTGGAGAATGCGTTTAGGGTGGAAAGAAATTTTGAAAGTAAAAATATGTCTATGGCTACTAGAAGAACTACTCCTAACATTCATCGAGAGAATAATGCTCTTTCTTCTAAAACACCTCAACCTACAAGGTTGACACCTCAACAAATGGAGGAAAGAAAAGAAAAAGGTTTATGCTTTAATTGTGATATCAAGTACAGTAAGGGACATAAGTGTGGCGAGAAGAAATTATTCTACATATATTGAGAAGAGGAAGAATAGCAATAACAAGAACAAGAACCATCTCAAGATGAAAATGTAGAAGTGATTTCTTATGAAGAATTGACTCCCACGATATTTTGTAATGCATTGGATGGAATTAGCACTCCTCAAACCCTCAAGATCGAAGGATATATAAAAAATAAAAATGTAATAGTCCTAATTGATTATGGTAGTACTCATAAATTCATTCACTATAAATTAGCCAAAGCTCTCAATTGCTTTTTATATCCAGCACCATAGTTTCAAGTAATGATTGCAGATGGAGGAACTATCAATTGCTCAAGAAAATGCAATAAGATCAATCTTACTATGGGGGAATATTTAATGAATAATCCAATGATTATTATACCCATGGGTGGCGCTGATGTCGTACAAGGAATCCAATGGTTACAATCATTAGGAACAATGGCTTTTAATTTTCAAGAACTTTTCATGAAATTTTCATTGGAAGGAAAAGAAATTGAGTTAAGAGGT
>JZKD02S2191719.1:0-11042 GCA_000966675.3 Picea glauca | reverse complement strand
AACAAACACAATGGTTCAAATGGTTACCCTTGGAAGAATGGTGGTATAACACTTCCTTTCATACTGCAACAAAAATAGCACCATTTATGGAACTCTATAGATACCACCCTCCTTCCATCCCTTCTTCTCTAAAATAAAAATCTAAGGTTCAAGCAATGGAAGATCACATCGAGCATCAACAACAAGTTCTCCAAATCTTAAAGGACAACTTGACCATGGCACATAATTGCATGAAACAACAAGCAAATCAACATTGTAGTGAAAGAAGTTTTGAAGTAGGGGATTGGGTGTTTTAAGACTACAACCATACAAATAGATGTCCCTCAAGCAATCAAAGAAGCTTAATAAATTATCACCAAAGAACTATGGCCCTTATAAGGTGTTTCAAAATATTGGTACTATGGCATACAATTTGGAGTTGTCTACATCTTCACGAGTACACCCAATTTTCCATGTTTCATGCTTAAAGAAGGTTATAGGTGACAAGATCCCAATTCAAACTGTATTTCTGGAACTTGACGAGGAAGAAAAAGTCATATTGGAGCCTGAAGCCATCATTGACACAAGAATTCACCAGTTGAGGAATATATCCATTTCAAAGTATCTCATTAAATGGAGACAACTACCAGCTGAATATTCCACTTGGGAAGACGAGTCTTTTATACAGAATCATCAAGAGTTACTCAAGTGTTGTAGACAACACTTGTCTCAAGGGGAGGGGCATGTTAAGCCCTAAATAGTGTCACATTACCCCTTAACTGGGGCATATTACATTAGCAATGTTACTTTATTTATGTCGGTTTGGGTCCATTAGTTGTAATTGTACCTCCTAGTCTCCTATATATACCAAGGAGACATTTTCATTTGGAATCATCTTGTATTTGGACATTTATGTGGGTATAAGGAGGTTGCCCCTCAAAGAGGCTTATTATCTGAATTTCTCTCTTTTTCAAGGTGTTGAGTACTTATTATGAGGGTTTTCTATGCTATATTGATATTTTGTTCTTAACAATTGCCAACTCACTAGGAGAGTTCACAATGTACTCTAATTACCTCGTGCATTCATTTATCATTGTTGCAATTAAAGGATCGTGTCAAAGAGTATTTATTGTTTTTAGAGCCTACATCTAACTACTTCTTCATGGATTATGTCATAAGAACTACTAACAGTTTCCTCGAAGTGTGCAAACTTTGTTTGAGCTTGGTGCTGCCATATGGATGAAGAAGAGAGTTGGAGCTTGGATAAATTGCACATGTATCATTTCAAATTCATGGATATCAGCATAAATCTTAGGCTTACCAAGAACTCCTTGAGGGTCTACATGTTGTTTAAAGGTTGAGAGAAGGTTTTATGTTGGTTTATCTATCAACATTGTGAATTGTCCTAATTTTGTTGTTTTCATCTTTCAAACCCACCTACATGGTGTTTTGAACCCTATCTATCAGTCCAGGCTATTACCTCGACCCTGTGCATCTTTTCCACTGCTAAGAAACCACCTGTCCCACTGAATTTCACCTAGTGTTGTGAACCCTTTGTTCCAACACTTTTGAAACCTTCATCCTCTATATATTTAAAAGATCAGTTTTGAGAGAGTGTATATACACCCCTATATAATTTTAAATGTATGGCGGGCCATATTTTTAAGAAATATTAATTCTCACACATCATCAATGATGCTAACTGATATTTATACTGATAAACAACCATGTTTTAGTAGAAAGATCACATTTGTCTCTCTTTTATTATAACTCTTAGTTGTTTTTGCTTATTCTTCATGTTGGAAGAGTGTCTTGTCTCATACCTCAATGTGTATAGATTGAGGTATATAAAATATTTGGACAAATTCATCCTTTTGAAAACATTTCATTCATTAAAACCCAAATTTCTCATTTCATGCATTTTACAACATTTTTGGTGATGACTATGTTTTGTAAACCATGGTTATCATTTTGGGTGCTTTCCTTTAATCAATATTATTAAAATTATGAAGAATGAAACATTTTTGGACACCTGATATAGTTTTTGGATGTTAAAGACTTTGGAAAAAGTGAAAAAGGTTGCTACAAGAAAGTTCGCAGCGCCTGGCACTATGAACTAGTAATTTATGACAATTTCTAAGCATTAGCACACAATAGAGGATTGTTTTGATCATAAATTTTGAATGCCAATATGGGTTCCTCTACAATTTGGCATGGAGGAAAAAAAATGTTGTTTATTACTTGCTGACAAAAAAAAGACCTACCCAGTTTGTATTTTGGGAGAAAAGACAAAATCATCACCTAGAGTAAAGTTCGCAGTGCATGTTGTCATAGGTGTTGTGAACTCTAACAATCTGACAAATTCGAGCTATGGGAAGGATTCCAATTGTCAGGGAAGGTTAAAATGGTCTCCTAGGTTTTATTTGTACATGAGGGACATGTGTTCCATATCCATATCAAGTAGCATCACATGTTTCAAAATGCATTTATCTCAATAGATAAGATCCCAAAAAATAGGAATTTGTTAGGTTTTTGTTGGAATCTTTTGTAACAAGAATCCTAAATGGAGGAGGATCCTATGTATCTCCTTGGTTTCTACCTTCTTAGGGTAGATAGATATGATTCACTATATATGGAAGTGTATTTTGATAAGGAAAAGATTGGAGTGATAGGAAAAAGGTTGTTACTATTTTGTAAACTCTGAGACTCTGTATATCTGGATGAAGGATTCTTGTGTAGTCAAAGATCAGCCTACTCCTTTATTTGTCCATTTTCTTTGTCTTATTTATCTAATGGAATACTGATTGATAAAGGGTTTATCAACAACTTTGTTAGAAGAGTTATGCAGTGGATGATTTACTGTGTATTTTGTGAAGCATTTATTCTTGGAGCAAATCTTTATTTCTTGATTAGAATGATCCTATTTAATGAAATTTCAACCATATGAATGTGTCAATAAATCCTGATGTAAAATTGATTGTTCATCTTGATTTTTTTCTTCATTTTTTTCTATTCATATTTTCAAAATATGTATTGGTTGGAGATTATGATAGCCCCATTTACTGGAATATAGTCTTTGGAATTTCATGCATTAGATCGGGCTTTGAACCTTATCAGTTTGATCCATTTTTTAATATAATCACTCATCCAAATCTAAACATTCTGATGGGTATTGGGATTACACTTACAACAATCTAAGTGTGAATATCAGTGCTAACATTTTTGGCATCGTTGTCAGGGATGAAAGTGAAGAAATTTTCCCTGGGAGAATAACATTAAGATAATCCAGCTCTTGATGGTAGAGAGGAGCAGGGCACAAATATTTACTGCAATCTTCTACTTGGAAACTCCATAATCAAAGACTCCACTGGAGGAGGGATCATGTTGATATAAAAAAGAAAATGTGGAAGGGAAAAATCAGGTATCAACTCATTAGTTTTCTCCATGAACTTTTGTTATTCTTAATTATTTCATTATTGTCTTTCCCTTTACATATAAAACAAATTATCCTTTTCTTTGTGTATCCTGATTATCGTAAGCCTTCAATTATATATCCCTCTTTGGAAGAAGAAAGTCTGCATTGTTCCTGTGTTGTAGATGTTTATCATGTCTCTTCACCTCAGTCTATTGAGAAGAATGAATTCCATATCTCAATCCCTCCTGAAATTGATCAACCCTATAGTCCTGGGAATTATGAAGTTGATTTACCTCCTAAACTCTTTGTTATACCTTGCAATCAGCTTATTAAACCTCATTTTTAGCCCATTGATGTTCATTCTAGAATTAGAGAGAAAAAAAATTAAACCCTTTAGGGTACCATCTCACCTTCATCCTTACCCTCCCAACAGTTTTGAGTATCTTCCTCGGTTTACTGGAGAAGATCATATCACTGCTAAGAAGTATTTGAGAGCCTTTGAGAACTTTGTTGATAATTTTGAAGTAGAATATGAAGATGTCACTGTGAGGTTATTTTCCAAATCCTTGGTTGGGGATGTTGCTTTGTGGTTTAAAGGTCTAGAAGTTGGTTCCATTATTTCATTGATTGAGTTATATGATGCATTTTTAAGATATTGGGGAAAGAACAAGTCCTTTGATCAACACTTAGCTGAGTTTTGTGCTCAGAACATAAAAGAAGATGAAGCTTTGGCCACCTTGAACAGGAGGTTTCATAGTTTTTGTTACAACATGCCTTTGGAGATTCTTCCTTCTGAGACAACGGCTATGGTTTACTACGTAGCAGTTCAACACCCAAATATTGTCCTTTTTCTAAGAGAAAGGAAATCTTCATCATTGCAAAATTTGTTTGAGGATGCTGAAAAAGTTGAGGAGGACTTTCGGTCTTGTAAAAGGATTCAAGATGAGGCTTACTTTGAAGATTTGCATGCACAATAGCATCAAGAAGAGTGTAAGTATGGTTCATATTTGGAACAAAATTTTATAATGTTTTCATATTTTTCTATAAACAGGGATATAGATCATGTTTCTAATCAGTTTCCAAATCAGTTTGAGCAGGTAGTAAAATATGGTTGTATAGCTAATTATATATTTGCAGCTAATCATAATTGGAATGTTTTAACTCCTACTATACAATTATCATGTGACCATTTTGCTGCAGAGGAAATTGCCACTCTTGATAACCAAGAGCTAATCTTGAAAGAAAAAAGAGGTCAAATATTTCTCAGAAAGATGGAATGTATGCATTGGAAGTCATCTTTTATGAATCAACAAGCTTTTGATCATGGTTTCGAAGATCCAGTAGCATTTTTATTGGATCCATATCTTTTAAATTCTTTGAATATTTCATATTTCATCATTTCACCAACACTTGTGGGTGAGTATGATTTTTTGAAGGATTTTCTATGGTTGTTGTTATATTTAGGTTGTTATCTATTAACTAGTGGCAGAGATAGGATTATTTCTATCATGAAGCTACTTGAATAGTTGTTGTGGAAATTTGCAGTTTCTTGAGCAAATTGGATATCTAGTTAGACTAGGGTAGTGTAGGTAATAAACTCACTTCCTAAGAATTTTATTTTCTTCAGTTTGCATAGTGTGATTATATTTGTGGCATGAGGTTTGTTTGTAGCAGGTCTTTCATTTTCCTTTAATAAGTGACATATATTGAAGTATTGCAGAGGATTGGTTGCACAATTTTGATACTAGATGACTCCATAGCCCATTAATGGATAAGGAAATTGGAATTGCTAGGTTCTTGGAGCCTCACAGGGAAGTCTCCATCCCTTGTGGAGCCAGATGGAGCCAGATGTTAGCACAGAGGGTTGCAGGGTTCAAAAAATCACTTTCTTTTTGTTTTTTTAGTCATAGGGTTTTAGAAGTCCTAGGTTTTTGGGTCTCTTGTTATGGTCATAGCTTAAAGTTTGATTTGATTAAGCTAAAGTTTGGTTCAACCTTGGTTTACAAGTCTTGAAGTCATGTAATTAGACATCATGAAAAGGTAAGTAAAGTCCCTATGAGTCACACATACATCATTACCTTGACATGTCACACCTCCAAATTGTAGACAAGTTTCTCCTTGTCACCATCCATCCACTTGAATGTCAAATTAGAGTTAGTTGTATGTGTTTCCAACTCATTAGGAGAGTTCACAACGTACTCTAAGTACCTCATGCATTCATTTATCATCATTTCAATTAAAGGATCATGTCAAAGAGAATTTTATTATTTTCAGATCCTACATTTAACCACTTCTTCAGGGATTATGTAATAAGATCTACTAACAATTTCCTCGAAGTGTGCAAACTTTGTTTGAGCTTGGCGCTACAAACTGACACTGTCAACTAGCGTAAGATGAGAGTTGGAGCTTGGATAACTTGCAAATGTATCATTTCAAATTTAAAGATATCAACATCAATTTCAGGTTTACCAGGAACTCCTTGAGGGTATGCATGTTGTTTAAAGGTTGAGAGAATGTTTTATGTTGGTTTATCTATCGACGTTGTGAAATGTCCTAATTTTGTTGTTGACAGCCTTCAAACCCACCTACATGGTGTTTTGAAACTTGTCTATCAGTCCAAACTATTACCTTGACCCCATGCATCTTTTCCACTACTAAGAAACCACCTATCCCACTGAATTTCACCTAGTGTTGTGAACTGGCTAATATGGTGCTACGAACCCTCTATTCCAACAATGTTGAAACCTTCATCATCTACATATTTAAAAGCTCAATTTTGAGAGATTGGATTTTCACCCCTATCTGATATGAAATGTATGGTTTTTCATCTATTAAAGAAATCTTAATTTTCACTCATCATCAATGTTGCTAACTGATATTTATACTGATAAAAAACCATGTTTTAGCATAAAATTCACATTTGTCTCTCTTTTATTATAACTCTGAGTTGTTGTTTCTTATTCCTCTTGTTGGAAGAGTGTGTTTCCTCATATATCAATTTGTATTGAGTGAGGTATATAAAATATTTAGACAAATTCATAATTTTGAAAACATTTCATTTATTAAAACCCAAATTTTCGATTTCATGCATTTTACAACAAATTTTGTGATGACTATGTTTTGTAAGCCATGATTATTAGTTTGGGTGATTTCCTTTAATCAAGATTATTAAGATTATGAATTTTACAACATTTTTGGACACTTGATACAATTTTGGGATGTTAAATACTTTGGTAAAAGTGAAAAAGGTTGCTACAGGAAAGTTTGCACTGCGAACTGGTAATTTATGACATTTTGTAAGGATTAGCACACATCATATGATTGTTTTGATAATAAATTTTTGAATTCCAATCTGGGTTCCTCTAAAATTTGGTGTGGAGTCAAAACATGATGTTTTTTACTCTCTTACAAACAATCATCCTGACCCAGTTTGTATTTTGGGAGAAAAGACAAAATCATCACCTACACAAAAGTTCGTAGTGCATGTTGTCACAAGTGCTGCAAAATCCAACAGTCTGACAAATTCAAGATATGGGGAGGCTTCCAACTATCAAGGAAGGTTTTAATGGTATCCTAGGAGTTATTTGGACATTAGGGACATGTGTTCCATCTCCATACCAAGCAACATGGTCTGTTTCAAAAGGAATTCATCTCAATAGACAAGATCCCAAAAAATAGGAATTTGTTAGGTTTTTGTTGGAATATTTTGTAACAAGACTCCTAAATGGAGGAGGATCCTATGTATCTCCTTGGTTTATACCTCCTTAGGTTATATAGATATTATTAACTATATATGGAACTGGATTTTTATAGTTAAAGGGTTGGAGTGATAGGAAAAAGGTTGTTACTATTTTGTAAACTCTTAGACTCTGTATATCTGGATGGATGATTCTTGTGTAGTTAAAGATTAGTGTGTTCTCCTTTCCTTGTCCATTCTCTTTGTATTATTTATCTAATGGAATGCTTATTGATAAAGGATTTATCAATATCTTTGTTAGAATATTTATGCAGTGGATGATTTACTGTGTATTTTGTGAAGCATTTCTTCTTGCAGAAAATATTTATTTCTTGATTAGAAGGATCCTAATTAATGAAATTTCAACCATATGAATGTGTCAATCAAGACTGATGTGAAATTGATTGTTCATCTTGATGTTTTTCTTCATTTTCTTCTATTCATCTTTTCAAAATATGTGTTGTTTGGAGATTATGATATCCCTTTTTGATGGAATATAGTCTTTGTAATTTCGTGCATTAGATCATGCTTTGAACCTTATCAGTTTGTCCATTTTTTAATACAATCACTCATCCAAGTCTAAAAATTCTTATGGGTATTGGGCTTACACTTACAATAGTCTAAGTGTGACTCTTAGTGCTAACACTATCTCTATAAGATTTTTTATTTTTTATGATTCTATGGTACAGTTTATGTGAAGCTTTATGCTTTCTCTTTCTTGAGAATTCCTTTGAACAACTTATTGAATTTTTGCAAATATTTCTATATTTTGTTTATTAGAAGGGCCAATAGAGAACATGGAAAAAAAAGGTTTATCTTTATCTCTTGTCAACATATCATCTAGGAAATTTAGATAGCTAGGATTGAACTGAACTTCAAAGTCAAATTTCTCCAACCATATTGGCCATTTGAGGATGCATGAGATACTCTCTGTAAGCATTTTTTTCATTTCTTGACATCCCCTGCATTATATTCAGATCAGTTCTAATGATAAAATGCACATGATTTAAATATAACCTGAAATTATGTATGGTTCTTTTCACTGCAATGACCTCTTTATGACTTGAGATATAATTCAGTTCAAGTAATTTGAAGGAAACAGGTGAAAAAGTGCATATTTCTTCTCTATATTCAAATTTATCTATGAGGACTCCTCCCCATGAATTCATAGAGGAATCTATCTCTATTATATACCATCCATATCTAGTGGGAATTTTTAGAGGTACAAGACTTTTGGCCTTCTCCTTTATCTTACGGATAGCTTGAGTCATGGTCGAACTCCATGTTGGTAGATTATTCTTCTGTCATTGATGGAGGAGAATTGTATATTTGGCCTGACCTTTGTAAAAATGTCTCACATAGTTGAGGCTCCTAAGAAATATATATAACTGGACTTTTCTATCAATTCATTGAGAAACTTGTTAAATACTTGCAAAATATGTTCTTGAAGAAGACCTTTCCCTTTTCTAATTTTAAACCCAAAGAATTCTATATCTATTTTACCATATTCTATCTTTTTTTATAAAACCAATCCATATTTGAACACAAGATTATAGAATATATGCATGTGCTTGATATGTTCCTACAAATTCTTAGAGTAAATAACCAGATCATCAATATAAACTATGATCCATGGTTAATGCCGAAAAATATCTTACATTTGCTTCCAAAATTCACTAGGACCATTCTTGAGGATGAAAGTCATAACCTTCCATTGATATTGGCCATGTGGTACAATAAAATTTATTTTATATCTATCATTAGGGACAATTCCAATCTGTTAAAATCTAGACTTGAGGTCAAACTTACTGAAGATTGTATTACCCCGAATATTTTGTAGCGGGGAATACTTATTATACTTATTAGGCAATGGGTATTTCATGGGTTGTAAGGCCTTATTGAGAGGTTTGTAGATGAATAATATGCATGGATTACCTCTCTTTATTTTAGAGTGATTATTTACATAAAAGTCACGACAGGACCAAGGACTTTTTGATGGTTCAATTAAACTATTTTCTAACAATTCTGAAATTTGATCTTCACACAATTTTATCTCAGAAGGGATCATTAATGTAGTGGAGGCATTTTTTGGAGAGGGAGACACCATAGGATTTAGAGGCAGAGAAACGTAGAATTTTTTCATAGTCCAAAAGGAATTGGGATATTCAAGGGTGCAGTCATTGACTAGTTTATCTATTATTGTTGAGAGATTATTTTTTTTACATTGATATGTGTAGGCAATTCCTCTCTCGAGTTTGAATAACTCATGTACATTACGAGGATTAATATATAGAACAATTGACATATCAGCACACCTAAATAAATTAGTATGAGACATGGTGCATGTTACCTATTTGTCTACTATATTTAATATAACAACCATAGCTTTAGAATATATGGTTACGGGGCTATATTTCTAAAGGAAATTTGAATCAAGAATGCAATCACGATTGATGTTATATATTTTTCTAAATGAAATAACATCATGAACTCCTTCAATTGATATTGGAAATTCAAAAACTTCACCTCTTAGATTTACTTTAGAGCCATCTATTGAAGTTCCCTTTTGTAACATCCTTGTTTTCAAACCCAAAACTAGCAATGTATATTGTAGATGTAGTACATTGTCGAGAGCCAAGTGATGTATGGTGTAATGGTAATATATGGCACAGATCCAAAGTGATGTAATATGTAAATGATGTAAAGTGAATATAATGAATAAAATGTATTTCTAGTTGCAGACGAAAACAAATGGAGATTTGGAGGTTAAGTATTCACAAGAGAGGGAAGGAGTGCAACGGGGAGAGTTACCCATGTCTATTAAACAAAAACCATTTCTTATGTATTTCTAAATTATCATTACCATGAACCTTCCATTAGTTGTTGAGTGTTCTAGATCCCAATCATTGAATTCATGTAAGAGGGTGGGTGTGAGAGTCACATACCATAGTTATTGAGAGCATGGGGGTCAAGTACAATCATCTTGGGGAAGATTTCGAACCAAGCAAGCAAGAGAAATGGAGGAAATTCGTATGAGTAGGGGACCAAAATTATGCATTCACGTTTTTGCATAGAGAGCAGTTTTTACATGGATTTTTCTAGCCAACAATGGAGTTATGAGTGTTGAAGCTTGAAGGTAGTTTCTGTGAACTTGTTTGGTTGTTGTTTGGAGCTATAATTTCATGGATAAAAAAGGTGTGCTCCTGGGATTGATGATTTGTTCAAAATTCTTCAAGGAAACATGTGATTTGGTTGTTGGGGAAATTTTTGTTGCAGCAGTACAATTCTTGAATTCCCAGCAAGTAGTTTTCTTGTCCAACCTATGCTGGAATCCTTAGAGGGGAGTGGAAATTCTTGAGGGACTGTTAATTGTGAAGGGGGATTCCATCCCTTGGGTTGTGTAGTTTGAGAGGAAGTGAGATGGTGGACTGGAATTAGTTGTGAGTTTAACTGTTGAAAGGGGGACATTAGCTAACCTTCGGGTACATCGTCTCTTGTGGATACTTAGTTGTAGCTCGATGATGTCTTGCTATTGAGAACTGGAACAACAAGGCTGCGGTTGGGAGGAACGTTCATCCTCTGCAACAGGTTGCATATATTTAAGATAAGTGTTATTGTTTGATGTGTTAATTCATGTTAAATGTTGATATGGTTGTTGTGAAAATTACTCTAAGTTGTTTTGGTTAAATACTACTTGTTGTGAGTAGAATTGATGCATATGAATCTATATTTTGTAGTAGGATTTATGCTATCTTCACTTAGTTGTTGTTGTGCACAAATAGAACAACTATAATTAAATTTGTATTTAGTAAGGATAGTTGAATGAGCTTGAAATGCATGTTGTGTATTATTTCTGCATTTAAATTGGTATCGAAAATTTTTATTGGGTCATTTTAGTAGTGATGTGAGCCA
>JZKD02S2191708.1:23965-35439 GCA_000966675.3 Picea glauca | reverse complement strand
CAACTAGAAAACCATGAAAATCCATGAGTTGTACATAGCTGACCTACGGATGACACTAAAAATGATGTTTTTTAAGTGACTTTGATGAGGAAAGTTGGGATTTGAGCTTGCAAGTTAGGAAAAATGGCCAAGCCGTGTCACAATGCAATTGGTGTGGAAAATTGTGGTATAACAAATGTCCCCTAATGTGTGAGTTCAGAAGAGAAACTAATGGTTGAAATACATTATAACTCTTATAGGCGAGGATGCATTGAATTAGAGCCAACGAAGGTTCCCAAACAACTGATACAAGAACAAAAACCATTAGCAGAGATCAAGTAAGAGTATTCTCTTCCCAAGTCAGGAATACCCATTTTCAGGAGTGATGTAAGCATGGCCGCTAAATCAAATACACTGTGAATCTATGGCATATATGAAAATATGACTAATGTCCATGGCCACAAGCAATACAAAGTGGATCCATGTGATATATATATAAATTAGCAAGCATGGCCATGAGGAATACACATAGGATCCATGTCAAAGTAGATCATAGCCACGAATAGATACACAGTGGATTTATGTCTCAAAATAAAAAAACATAGGATATCTAGGACCAAATGGAGTGAAAAATCTAATCCTCTACAAGTACCAATGTCTGTGGCGTGGTACAATATATGTAGGGTAGGAAGATAAAATATGTGATTCTTATATTTTACCCAAAGTCTTCAAAATGATCTGGTGTGGTACAAGTCTACACTATCTGACTAAATGTGTTGGGGTCAAACACATTGAGATACCATTTGATTACCAATCATTGATGTATACCATTAACAAACATGAGATGACCCACCTATGATGATAATGGGAATCAAGGTACCATGGTAAAATATAACAATTGTGAATAAATGAGATGATGTCAAACACCTTATAGAATATATTGATCATGGGACATTGATGTATTCCTACTATAAATAGCGAGGGAACATTCCACTAATGACTGCAAGCCCCAAGGTACCAAATATGACTCTAGATCCTTTTCCTAGAGAAAATTTTTCTAAATTCAATAGGAAGAGATCTGTTGGAAGGAAGGAATTAAGGAATCCTCTATCGTCCAGCACAAGAGGTGGAAGAAGGCCAAATATTTGGAAGGAATCAGACGATCTAATTGTAATAACCACATTGACGTAAGAATCTGGAATGCACCAGATATTATATCACATGACAAAGAATCTATGAATAGTAGTGAATGATGAAGACTACTGAAAAATACAAGGAATCCACTAATGGGGTCAAATGGAAACGAAGGTACCACACAAATCCCTATGTGTGATGATTCTTGTTGACATCGAACACAAGGGAAACCGCCCAATCAACAACCAATGATGGTTTGTCATCTATTGAGCGCAAGGTCACCTATCAATAATTGAAATGGACCCAGGATTCAAATATATATCATACTCTCAGAGAAATGTGTGGGATTCAATAATAGTAGACCCACCAACAAGAAGTCAATGAGGACATTCTATACTAGAACGAGTGAATGACAAAGATACTTTTGATAATTATATGAACTTGAATGACATGGGAAGGATGACTTGAAAGGTCAGAGACTTGCTACAAAATGGTTGATGCAGGCTTAAAATTCCCTTGAACAAAAGAACGACACATTATGTGGCTTAAGAAACATGACTATAAACTGGGATAGATTTGTGATACAAGAGGAATCAACAAATGCTCCATATGGTTGGAAGAATAACCAACCTGGAAAGATGTTGTCCCTTGACCAAGTTTTGTGGAAACATTGGTTGTGTTTTACATGTTTTGGGACTTCGATAGGTTGGTCGAAGATGGAGCACCCAGGCAGAGTTGAGATCACGGGATCTCACCTATATTGCATGATTTTTGGGCTTTTATGATTTATGTAACGGGTATGGGATGTCGGCGCATGGGTTTATCCATGTTTAGGCATTTTTGTAATGTATAAATAAGTAGATATGACTTAGAGAGAAGTGTGTGCCTATTGGCTTCGTGCAAGAATATGTAAAGGTTGCTAAGTGTGAAGAACAATTGTTGGCTTTTGTGCATACTGTGTGTTGATACTTGCAGAGCTAAGTGCAAGTGATTGTAAGAGGCTTTGTGCATAGACTATGTAATGATTTTTTCTATTAAGGAGTTGGATTTGTTCCTTGACCTAATTTTAGGAAGGAGGATCTGGCGAGGTGCATGCAGATCTCTTGTCCTTTGTGGAATTGGCTCTGTGGCTTTATGCATCGGAGAAGAAGAATGTAAGAAGCTCAAAGACTAATAAAGAAGAAGAAGAGGTTGGTGGACATAGCCCCACACTGGGGTGAACCATGTATATCATGTGTTGATGTGCTTTGTGAAATATTTTTCATGTTGTTTATGTATTTATATGCTTAGTGCACTGATCTTGATGTATGATATATATATCTATGGATGTTTTGTACTTTATGTATGATGAATTCCAGATATGATTTAATGTTATGTGCTAAGAGGTTTTAAGATATGTATATTGATTGTTATTGCATTGATCTGTAATAAGGGTTAATATGCAATGTGAATGAGAACCATAATCTAATGCATATTCTCAGCTAAGTGCTCTGTTAGTATTGTAAACATAGATTTGTGTCCCAGCTAGGTTGTAGAAACCTGAGTCCTGCAACCCCCCCTGCCTCTACCTTGGGTGAGACTTCATCTACTCTGCAAGTGTTGTTGAAAGGGCCAGTAGTTACTATTTTGTTGGTGTGTTGTTGAAGCATTGAACCATGGGTCTTCCCTAGTGCCAACAAATGGTTCCATTGTTGGGACCTGAAACTATGATTGCTGAGAACTGAGGAAAAGAAAAATCTCTATGCATATATCTGGTGTTGTAGTACACAATATTCTAAACATATTTCGAAGCTTTGTGCTAAGAAAGGAACCTGATCTGAAGGAAAGAGGTAAGATCTTAAATCTTTGTGCTTTGGTAAAGCTAAGATAAGTGAAAAAAAAATCTTTGAAAGTATGAATCTAAGTATGTTTGATAGATTCTATCCTAGTCTGAAAACTAGGGTACAACTAGAAGAAATATTTGATCTGAATAAATCTGATAGAAATAGAGAAAGATATGTTATTCCTATGCATAGAAAGAATTTTTGGACTAACAAGTGGGTGTAGGAACCTAGAAAGAAATTTTGCAGATTGCAGGTCCAACACTATGATCCTAGTGCGCAATACAAAAAAGACTGGGGATCATTTAAAGAAAGAGAGGATTGACATTGTGCTATAATTGCATAAGACTGGGACATCTTGCTAAGGAATTCCCTGGTATAGGTCCTATTTGTCTTTGTTGTAAAGATGTTGATCATGAGGTTTTGGGTTTCCATAGAATGATTGATAAATTTGAAAAGATAAACATGAGACACGAAAAGTATGATGAAGGTCAAGAGGATAAGGATATGTCAGAGAAACAGAAAGAGAAAGAATCAGAGATAATGTTATTACAGTTGAAAGAAACATTGAATGATCACAGAGACATCAGTTTACCAGATATTTTAAAAGAGAAGCAGTGAATAGAAACAAGAATAGGAGACTTCGACATAAACTATGTCTTGGATGAGGAAACACATGTGAATATTATGCCAGAAAGAACTTGGGAAATTTTGGAAAAGCCTACTATGGTTCCTTCATTGGGAAGGATAGGATTTTTTAAAGGAAATATGATAACCCTATGTGGAAGAGTTACTAATGTACCTATGATTTCTCATGAAACATCTACCGAAGAAGAATTTGAAGTCATTACGTTTGTTGAGAATAGCGACCCCTTTTAACTTTTTTTATGAAAGACCTGAATTGAGAAAGATCAAAACCAAAAGAAAGCAGAGGAAGAAGCAACAAAACATAAAAAACAATAATTAATGGGACTTCATAGCCAAAAAAATAGCACAACTAATAGAAGAACAAGAGGATAAGTCAAAGCAACAAAGGGCTAGAGAATTAGTTGTCAAATTTGAAAGAACACAAGAAGGCTTAAAGAACCTGTCCTTGCAGAAAAGAAGAGAATCCACCTCGTAAATAGTAAGAGAAGAGGTATTACACTTGAACCCTTTGAAAGACCCTCAATAATGTGAAGCTGCTATGCTAAAAGAATATAAGAATAAGAATGAAAAGAGGAATCCAGAGACTCAACTCATATGAAAGAAGGAAAGAAGGCTCAACAAGAAGAAATCCAAGTTAGAAAAACTATGGGAAGTTCCAGAGAAGACTTTGTGGGAGACAAATCTTTATAATTTGAACCTCGCTGGAATAGAAAAACCTTGCGGAATGGGAGTTCACCATGACAAAGCTATATGACCGTTGGAGGCATCTTGACCATTAGAATGACGCTCCAAAATGACTATAAATGCAGTTAATGATGGAAATATTGCCATTGGACCGTTGATACTACACCATAACAGATGGATTCGTATTGATTGAGGCATTCTGACCCATTGGAAGAATCTGTTATGATGTTTCTTATTTAACCGGTCGGACACTGTGCCAGGACCACTTTTTGAAAATTGTGATATCTAAGCTAACAAAGAATCGATTTCATACCACGTTGTGTTTTCTATACCTCTTTATTCAGTTTATTACCTTTCTTGTTCATTCACCTACCTGATCTATTTTGTTACAAGTGTGAATGTCGGGCGAGCATAGCACGCTGAAGAAGTTTGTGGAGGATATTTTTATCGACCTCATGGCTGAGAAAGTCATGTCTGTAGGAATACATGCATCGTTGACTAGTGGAATGAAATAATCCACATCGACTCCACATTGGTCTAGCCGAACCGTGACTGAGAAAAGAAGAAAGAACCACGATGATCTGGCTAATGCAAAGCAGATCCCATCGGTCTTGCCTAAATACATTGTGCCTTTGACTAGCGTGGTTAATCATGACAACATCCCACATGATTTTGAATATACATTGATCACTGCGTACCTCCCGAAGGGGATATGCATAGTCAAACCTTAGTTGGGATTGATCCCAACTCTCAAGATAAGAGACTTCAACCTTGGAGCCAAAATAACTATGTGATGCTCGCGCCGCATAGGTACTTGATGAAGACAATGGGGAAAAATCCCAAGATAGTTCACTGACCATGGATGAAGGAGATCTTGAGATCAACAATCCTGAATGTAATGAAGATCCCCCATTTAAGCCGACATAAGGAGGTTAACTCTTGCGTTAAAATCCTCCTTCCATGCTACCATGGAGGGTATCTATGGATTGATAGGCGCATCACTGTGGATCCGACGATAATCCACCGCATTATAGGACTTATCATGGAGGGACCAGACCCTCAACATTTCTACCCAAGGAAGCTTTCGGATCGTTCCTTGGCACAATGCATAAAGGAAGACTATGGCGATGTGGAGAAGGGAAAGCGAGGCTACAAGGTAGCCTCCATCAAGGATGGTACAGTGCACCTATCTTTCCATCTTATAACTGGCAAGCTCATCTAAAATAACCATCTAAAACAGGTCAGAGGGTTCATAGTTGACCTCGCAGGGAAGTGTGTCGAAGAAATGCAGATGAACTGAGTGAGTTGCCTCGTTAATGAGTTGGAGAAGGAATTTTGTGAAGCACAAGATCAAGGGTATGAGTTTCACATTAGTTGGTTGTTGATATTGATTGCATTTATCACTTGGAAAATGATGGAAGGAGAAGCCTTCCCAGAATTCGAGCCATCGGAGCCATTATTTGAAAGGTTTCCACCTTTTGGTACACAAGTGATATGGCAAAGCAGTGGAAATCAAGCATGCCATTGAAGCATTCCCATGGATGACCCTGAACACTTCTCACATGTAAAGGCCGCTAGAAAAGTTTCATGCAGAATGACACTTCATTTACATAATTGTGCACATGGATGAAAATAAGGAGGAGGTGTAGTCTTATTATAAGTTTACCGATGAAGACATGGAGGAGATCACCAAACAATGGCCATCTGAATTCCTTGTACTGGTCGAAGATGCAGAAATCTCAGACCCTGACATCATCGGAAGTCCTTTGGTCACCTAGACTGAGTATGATGGACAGAGCAACGTAAAGAAAAATAAGAAAAAGGAGGAAGTACAAGAAATATAAAGTGATGAGAAGGATAGTGCATCGAAGGAAAGTACACTCAATTCACCCAGAGAAGGAGGAGGAGACGAAGTGAACAAACAGGAAGGAGGGGAAGAAGGAGACAAGAAAGAAAAAGGTTAAGTAACACCACCGAAGGATCCCCTGACCATAACATAAGCATCACAAAAGAGGAAGGTTTCCCCAGAGAAACCTTTGTCAAGAAATAAGGCTCGCGCCAACAAGCCTCTGTCGAAGAATGTGGTCATAGTGGATGATGTTGATCTCATCATAGCAGCTATGGAGGATGCTTCAGAAGACATATTGCAGAGAAAACCAAAAGTCGATGTATGACAAAATGTAGAAGGATCTCAAAGACATACAACAAGCTATCCATTCGAGCTACACAGTACCTACTGCACCTTCTTCATCAGAAAGTGCAAAATTGGGGGATGAGCCCACCCAATTATGGAGATTAGTAGATGCCATAGAGGCTCAACTTCATTGAGCCCAATAAAAAAAGGAACAAGCTATCGAATCCATGAAGCAAGAAAAGGAGGAGGCCTTAGAGAAAATTCAAGTTGCGCAGCAGGAGAAAGGCAAAATTAGGGTGATGTTTGAGGAGGACAAAGAAAAGATGCAGAAAGAAAAAGACCAGCTGCTTGCAGAGTAGACTGTGGTAAAAGAGGAAGTGACTAGAGCACTTCACTCTATGCTGGGCTTGGAATAGGAGGAACCAGAGTCCACTGAGATGTAAGTAGGGAATCTCGCTAAAGCTATTCAACAACTTCAAGCACAAATAATAGAGTTATAACTCCAAGCAGTACCTATCACTTCACAAGAAGTGCACAATCAAAGGGAAGAAGCTGCCAAGAATGCAGTGGAAAGAATTAGGGAATTGGCCTCAGAGTGTAAACAATAAAGTGATCGAAGTGAGAAGACCTATGAGTTCCTTGCAAAAGATCCAGAGATGAGGAAATTGGAAGAACAACTTTAGGAGGTGAAGTAGCAAGAATCCACCGTGCAAGCATAGATGAAGCTTCTTACTGTAGTCGAGAATATGAAAATATCATAGAAACAATGCGCATTTGAGAAGCAAATTACTTCTATTTAGAGAAGGGTTATGGAGGTTACATAGAGACTCCATCTGGTGCGGGACAAAGCCTGCACACGTTTTGAAGAGATCGAAGGACAAGGCTCGCAGATGGAATAGGTGGTCACGACAATAGAAAAATGCCTGGAAGGGCCTATCACCAAGTAAGTGATTTAGGAATTTGTCGAGAAGGAGGCTCTGGTTAAGCAGCAAGTCGAGGCAAATCGAGCTAAGATAGAGGCATTTGAAGTAGTGTTTCCCAGATTTGATTGACTCGGGACAAGTCACAGGTGAGTGTTGGGGGCTTGTTGTTCCTCGACCAAGTTTTGTGGAAACATTGGTCATGTTTGACAATTTTTGGGACTTCGAGAGGCTGGTCAAAGATGGAGCACCCAAGTGCAGCTGATATTGCGAGATCTCACCTATTTTGTGGGACTTTGGGGATTTTAAGGTTTATGTAACATGTATGGTATGTCGGCCCATGGGTTTACCCATATTTATGCCCTTTTTAATGTATAAATAAGTAGATATGACTTAGAGCGAAGCGTGTGCCTATTGGCTTCGTGCAAGAATATATAAAGGTTGCTAAGTGAGAAGAACAATTGTTGGGTTTTGTGCATACTGTGTGTTGAGACTTGCAAAGATAAGTGCAAGTGATTGTAAGAGTCTTTGTGCACAGACTTTGTAAGGATTTGTGCTATTAAGGAGTTGGATTTGTACCTTGACCTAATTTCGAGAAGGAGGATATGGCGAGGTGCACATAGATCTCCGATCCTTTGAGGAGTTGGATATGTGGCTTTGTGCACAGGAGAATAATAATGTAATAAGATCGAATACTAATAAAGAATACGAATAAGTTGGTGGACGTAGACCCACACTAGGGTGAACCACGTATATCCTGTGTTGATGTGCTTTGTGCAATATTGTTAATGTCATTTATGTATTTATCTACTTAGTGCACTGATATTGATGTATAGTAGATAGATATATGTATGTTTTGTACTTTATGTATGATGAATTCCATATCTGATTTAATGCTATGTGCTAAGAGGTTTTAAGGGTTGGATCTTGATTTTTATTGTGCTAATTTGTAATAAGGGTTAATCTGTGATGTGATGAGAACCATAACCTAATGCATATTGTTGGCTAAGTCCTCTGTCAGTGTTGTAATCATATATATAAGTCTCAACTAGGTTGTAGACACCTAAGTACTTCAACCCCCCTTACCTCTACCTTGAGTGAGACTTCATCTGCTCTGCAAGTGTTTTCGAAAGGGCCAGTAGTTAGGGTTTTGTTGGTGTGTTGTTGAAGCATTGAACCCTAGGTTTTCTCTCGTGCCAACAAGATATTATACTAAAAAATGAGAAAGAGTCTCCTAAAGCCATACTAAACCCAAAATACTGAGATACTGAATCAATATTGTGCTTTGTTCACGGGTGACAAGACTGCTTCCAACAAAAGAGATAGACGCTTTCCCCCCTTTTTTTATTTTTTTGTCTTTTTCATATTATTAAGGCCTGAAAAATAATACAAGAATGATATAGTATGATTGAGGAAATGAGTATCATGGGAAAGAAAACTAGTTCCAAAACACAAGAAACATAATTATGCTCAATGAAAGGAAGAATGTGCAAGATAAGGACACTAAGGGGAATGTCTCCTCTAGGGATAAAGGTGTCGATCCACAAAGGAATAAATTGAAAGGCTAGAAAAAGGTAGGAATGCATAAGCAAATGGTTCAATGATGACAAGATAAAGTGAACATTAGGCCTAGAAGAACGAGCTATTAATATGCGATGCAATTATAACTTAACAAAACTTTGGAAGCCCCGTGGGTATATTATCCAGAAACAAATTGAGAGGAAGTCATGGGGCTTCAATGAAAAGACATAGTTGGACTAAATGGAGTTTCCGAGCCTACATGAATACTGCAACATGGGTGTCAAAAAGGCCAGTAAAATACTAACTATGACACCCATGAAGAGGTAGTATCTACCATCTGTAAATGACACATTTAAAGCATCTTGAAGGTCTGATGTCGAAAATTAATGGGGTGTATCCCATGACATATATGTGGATAATATGGAAATATGAATAGTGTAGGAGAAATGAAACCTACCCTATATGCTAGTAAAGAACACAATACATGATGCATAATTCAAATAGATTCCAACATAATTGGCATGTATAAGAGGGAGTCCTATCGGTAATGGCCAAAAAAAGACTGAGAATAAGAATTGAGGCTTCAACACAAAAACATGGTGGGAATAAATAAGAATCCCAAGCCTAATATAAAGCTTGCAGCATGGGCGCCAGAATAAACAAATGTTCTAAACTAGGACACCCATGGAAGGTAGGCTCTACACAAGAATTATGACACTTTTAAACAACATAGAAGGCTCCGCGTCAAAACTCAGTAGGGTCGATCCTAAGAAAAAATGAAACAAGAAATGGATAACACAAAAAATCATGGAGGGGAAAATCTAACCTATATGCCATTTTCGATATCATTACCTATTAGAACGGATCGACATGGAACGAAAAGGTACCAAAGAAAATGTCTCCAAAGTATTGTATATAAGACCAAAAACACTTACCCAAAAGTTAATAAGTCTAGTATAGAAACCTATGATGAAAACATGTGCCAAGGGATACAGAATTTGAAAACAAGAAACCCATAAAAACACAATATATACCGAGGACTGCAAAACCTTGTGACTTATGCATAGTAGTTCTCTAGGTAGAGCCCATTTCTAGGCTCTAGCCAAGGGATTCTTTGGTAAACAACCTGTAAAGTTTTCGATTCAGGAGGAGATCAAAGATCCATAATCATAGCTTCAAGGATGGCCTCATCCAAAGGAAACTCAACATCCATGAAACATGGGCTCGAAAATTCACAAATACCAGGGCTTGATTTCTTACAAACAACAAGATCATACTCAAGAGGAAATGCCAGATTACTTGGGACAAGAGGGGAAAAAAAAGGATTACTATTGGAATGCTAATAGGGGGGGCATGAATTAGTATGAGAGATTTATTATGAATTTTAACCATAATATTTAATCGCTAATTCCATCAACAGTATATCATCAATATATCATGAGCAATATAAATCAACAAAACATAATAGACATCCAAAGAAACACAGTACACCATAATTTACATGGAAACCCAAATAGGAGAAAACCATAGAATGATTTTCTTATATATCAAAATAATAAATTCATTGGAAGCACCAACTTCCCAATTCTTCAGCTACAACTCTAACAAGTCTGTGACCAACTATTTACAGGCTCCAACCTAAAGGTAGCTACAACTCCCTGAATTCTTTGGCTCCAATGAGAAGGATGCTACAACCCCCTTTCCTTTCCCCATCTTGCAACCTTGAAATATAAATGTAGACCAAACTCTCACTACCACTGATACTGTCACTACCTCTGATAATCAACATGTAATCAACTTATCATCCAACCTGTCATTTTCATTGTCACATCAACATGTAATTGATCATAAACATGTAACCTGTCATTGTCACATCAATCTGTAACTGATCATCAACCTGTAGCCTGTCATTGTATATGTCACTGATATATCAACTAAATCTTCTCATATAGACTATATCAACATCAAGTATCCAAACCATGTACCAAATGTACCTCAAGCATGCATCATACCATATACCATAAGATATGCCTCAAATATATGCCACTATCACAAATATGTTCCTCTAGCACTAAACCATAACAACCATATTCAATATACCAAGGATATGTCTCAATCATGTATCAATGACACTAAAGCATGAAGTTCAACCATATGCAACTATATACCAAAAGAGTTTCCAAGACATACCTCAAGAATGTTGGTGTGGAATTGATCAGACCAGGGTCCTTCTTAGGTTACCAACAAAGGGTATTAAGTAGTCTAGGGAATTGGAATTTTCATCTTATTTGGAGAGAAGAAGTCTCACCCGAAGCACAACCAAGACAAGAGCATAGGGAATGGTAAGGAGAATACTTAGGTAGATCTCCAGAATCTTCAAGATTCAACATAGTCTTGCACAAGATGAAATAAAAAGTAGTAGATCTAAACCCATTCATAACTGATAGTAAAGAAAACATAGTTGCGATAAAATTTTCAACCAAGATATAACATATTGATCTTATTAGACATGAATAACTAAAGTAGAATGACAATTCACAGACATAGACAGATAATTACACAAAATATTTCAAAATTTTAGGTCCTTCCATATATTATCATCAAAAGGGTTTCTCAGATACAATCCAACAGATA
>JZKD02S2191697.1:0-17686 GCA_000966675.3 Picea glauca | reverse complement strand
TGTTTGAGATTGGAAAATGGAGGAGAGTTTACTTCAAAGGAATTTATGGATTTTTGCAACAAACATGGGATAAAAGACAATTCTTCATTGCTAGGACACCACAACAGAATGGAGTCGTCGAAAGGAAGAGCATGACAATACAGGAAATGACTCAAACTATGTTAATGGACTCCAAGATGACATATGTCTTTTGGTCACATGCAGTGCATACAACAGTTCATATTCAAAACATAGTAATGCTCAGAAACAATAGTGATAAAACTCCCTACGAGCTATGGAAAGGAAGACTAATGAATGTGAAACACTTCATAGTTTTTGGAAGCAAATGCTACATCAAAAGAGAATATGGAAGAATGGGAAATTTCAATTCTTGTGTGGACAAAGACATACTTGTTGGGTATTCAAGCACAAGGAAAGAATACAAATGTTTCAATCTAAGGCTCAAAAAATTTGCGGAAAGCATCAATGTGACAGTTGATGAGATAAGTGGATGGAAAATAAAGGAAGAAGAAAATGAGTCAATGGAACATGTTCATGAAGAAGAAGCAAGGGATGAAGAAGTAGCAGAAGGGGAAGATGAAGAAGACCAGTTAGAAGTAGAAGAGAAATAAAAACAAGATCTTCAAGTACCTCCAAAGACACCTAGCAAACAAATACAGAAGAATAATCCGTCAGATCAGATTATCGGGAACAAAGATGCAGAAGTTAAGAATAGAAGAAGAATTCATTCACCAGAGCAACTACAAGTAGCACTCTTATCTTTGATTGAGCCAAGCAACTTTGAAGAATCCATCAAGGATGAGTTCTAGATAAAATCCATGGATGAAGATTTGGATCCTATATAGAAGAATGACAATTGGGAATTGGTTCCAAGGCCAAGGTACAAGAATGTGATCGACACAAAGTTGGTCTTTAGAAACAAATTGAATAAATATGGACATGTTACCAGGAACGAAGCTAGATTGGTATGCAAAGGATATGATCAGGTTGAAGGTATCGAATTTGAAGAGACGTTTTTATCAGTTGCCATAATGAAAGCAATTAGATTGATCCTAACTTATGCATGCTCCACGAATATTAAAGTGTATCAGAGGGACGTGCAATCAACCTTTCTGAATTGGGAACTAAAAGAAGAAGTCTACATTGAGCAACCAGAAGGATTTCAATTGTCAGAGAAATATGGTCATCAAACATGTCAAAGCAACCAAGGCATTTTTATTTCTCAAACCAATTATATCATAGAAATGATAAAGAGGTTTAGAATGGAAGATTGCAAACCAGTCAATACTCCTATGCAGACCATTTGTAAGTTAAGTAAATATGATGATTCAAAGTCTACAGATAAGAGGCAGTACATGTCAATGATTGGTAGATTACTTTATGTGACAACATCCAGACCATATGTAATACAGGAAATTGGACATGTGGCACGATTTCAAGCAACACGAAAGGAATCACATGTTCTAGTAGTAAAGAGGATATTGAAATATATCAAGGGTACATACGAGTTTGGATTATGGTATCCAAAAGCAAATGATGTATCACTTATTTCCTACACAGATGCAGATTGGGCAGGTTGCATTGATGACCGAAGAAGTACAAGTGGAACATCGTTCTACTTGGGTGAGTGTTAGGTATCTTGGCTAAGAAAGAAACAATCATCTGTATCATTGTCTACAATAGAAGCAGAGTATATTCCATCAACAACATGTTGTACACAGGTTCTATGGATGAAACACACTTTGAAAAATATACAGGTTGAGTATGATGAACCCATTCCGATATATTGTGATAATACAAGTTCCATAAGTATCTCAAAGAATCTAGTAATGCACTCAAAGAAGAAGCACATTCCAATCAAGTATCATTTTATATGGGAATAGGTTGCAGAGAAGAAAATTTGAGTTGAGTATGTTGGGACCCAAGAGCAAATTGCAGACATCTTTACAAAACTGCTTCCAAGGTAAGCCTTTGAGTATCTTCATCAGAAACTTGGCATAATTTCTGCTCCACAATGAATTTTGAATTCTATTCTTATATGTCTTATATTTACACAAGGAAGCACCATAAATAGGACAATTCATTTTGTAGAGAGTTCAGTCAGGGGGAGAAACCCTAGAGACAGTTCAGTTAGGGGGAGAAACTCCGACAGGAAGTCACCTTTGTCATTGATGTCAAAGGGGGACAGATTTATCAGATGCATGGATAAAGAGTTATATTCTTGGAGAGAGAGAAAAGAGGCATGTTTCCAGGGGGAGCAATGGTCACAGGGGGAGCATGGGCAATATAACTTCAATTTTGCATCAGAGTGTTGCCATCAATGCGAAAGGGGGAGATTGTTGATTAATTGGGTTGGTTGTAATTGATGTCAACCCTTGAAGCAAGTTCGATATCAAATTCCGGTAGCCCCAACTGTATGGTGAAGGGACTTAATATTGTTTGAAGTATAAAGGTATGAATACCAATGTATTTGAAAGCAAGACCATTCTATATGGATAATACATGTCATGCAATTTCTGGTGATATATGGAATGCCAAATAACTCCTCACGGTTAGAGAGTTATGGCCTTGTGAAGTTGGAGAACCCTCATGAGTTATCTAGAAGCCCTAAGAAGGTCAAATAATTCAATTTATTCTAGAAGATCCTATAAGAAGTTTACTAGTCAAAGTGGTTGTAACTAGGAGTTGATCACGAGTTAAGTTGTTGCAAAAAGAAAATAATTAAAAATAAATTAGTTGCAACTAGAAGTGGTGAGTTTACTATTTGTGGATAAAGTGGTTATATGTGAACAAGTGGTTAGAAGTGGATTAGCCCTAAAATAAGGAAGTTGGTTAAAGTAGTTAGAAGATAACCCCTATAGGAAACTACTTGGAGAGTATAAATAAGAGAGCAAGGGTCTCCTATTAGTACCTATTGAGCACATTGAATATCTATTTTTGAGAGTTGTTATGGGAAGGTATAATTGATAAATCTATAGCAGTGAGTTTGAAACAACGACAAAGTTGCAGGTATGAAGAGTTGAGATTGTGGGTTCTGAACTAGGGTTTTCTTGAAGAAATCCACAAGTTGTAGTACTAGAAGGGATCAAACATTGACAGGACACAGTGGGACAAAGCATGGATACCCGCAGGTTTACTGAAGACAAAGTGTGAATCTGTTGCCAAAGATGAAAAGGAAGATCTGATCTATCATCAGTGTTAAGATGTAGGGTAGAGAAGTGACTCCAGGAAGGTGTGACAATGATCTGGTACAGTAAAACCTTCTACATAAATTAAAAGGTATGTTATATACTTGTTGTAGTTGGTTATTGATAATGGCCTAGGGTTTGATCATGGAAGATAAATCATGTACCCCTGAGGATTTGTGGGCTGGTTGGTACTTGGTGTAAGAGGCAGATATATAGTGGTATGTTTTTGGAGTATTGATTTTTTATGGTTGGCACAATCCATGAGATTGTTTGTTATAATACATCTTGTGATTTTGGAGCATAGTTGAGGTATCTTGGTTGAAGAGAGTTAGTGAAGATACTGGTATAGTTTTATGCTTCATTACAATTAAGGTTTACTGTATGATGGATGTAAGGGTTTCCCATATTTTTTGAAAGGTTTATGGTTTATGTATGGCATTTAGTTGGTGAGACATTCTTGACTTCAGTTCATGGTATATACTTTTGGCATAAGGGTATGTGACATATATGATCAGATCTAAGACTACAGTGAAGAGTTCCAATATCAGGTTTAACATCGACATTTGACAAAGGAAAAATAGTGAAGGTGAGAGTGTTACTAGTAATCCACAAGTCACAGTAAAGAAGGTCGTGAACATCCACGAGTTGCAGTTAAGAGAAGCACAGATACTCGCGTGTTGCAGTATATATAGGTCACAGATATATAAGAAAGGGTTGAATAAGAATCATATCAGGGATAGATTTGGATCAGTTACGGTGACAAAGGTTAACAATGATAGTAACAAAGGTCGACAATAATAGTGACAGGTTGTTCACATTTGGCACTTATATTTCAGGGCGGTTGTATGGGGAAATGATAGGTAGTTGTATCCACCTTCCGGTTGTAGTTGAAGAACATAGGGGGTTGTAGCCTCCTTTTGGTTGTAGCCGAAGAATTGGGAAGTTGGAGATTCCCTCATTTTGTAGCATGAAAACATAGGGGGTTGGAGCCTCCTTCCCATTGCAGCTGGAGAAAAAAGGAAGTTGGTGCTTCCAATGAATGTAATTCTTAAATACATATAAGAAAAAACATTTCATGTTTTTCTTCCGCATTAGGTTTCCACGTAAAAATATTGGTGTACTGTGTATGTGTATTATTGGTTATTGTTCATGGTTTATTTATTCTGCACTTGTTGAATGATAATGGTAAATTGATCATAAAGATAAAAAAAAAAAACTTATATACTGTGGTTAAAAAGGATTAGAAAGATTTATTATTGATTCACCTCCCCCACTCAGTAATCCAACACTGGGTGTCTGACATATGACACATTATGAATTTCCTTTAACACTGAATCTTTCAACTCATTGGAATTTGGTACAAACATTTTTTCCTTGTACATGATAATTCCATCTTCTTTAAGCTCATAACAATTAAATTTCTACTAAAAATTACCTTCCTGTAATGTTTCTTTTATTTTAAGATATTGTTGATCTAAATTTGCTGCTGCAATAATGTTATCTTTCATATCAGTTGCTGCAATAATGTTATCTTTCATATCAGTCCTATACATGTTGATGTCTGCAATATGCACTTCATGAGCTCTCCTACGGAGTGCATCAACCACTTGATTTTCATTTCCTTTGATGTGCTTAAATTCAAAGTCACACTCACTCATAAATTCCAACCATCTAGTTTGTCTGGCATTTAATGTTGGCTATTCAAACAAATGCTTCAAATCACAGTGGTCCGTCCTTAGCTCGAATTTATTCCCCATAAGGTAATGTATCCGCATTTTTAATGCATGTACAATTGCTTCTAACTCCAAGTCACGGGTAGCATAATTCCTCTCGTGCTCTTTTAATTTTCTAGATTCATAGCATAACACATGATCCTTTTGATTGAGAACACCACCGAGCCCTTCCTTGCATGCATCAATGCATACAACAAAATCTTCATCCATATATGAAATATTCAATATTGGCTCAGTTGTCAATATGTCTTTCAACTGTTAAAATCTCTCTTCACATTTGGAATTCCATTCACATTTCACTCCCTTCTTTTGCAAAGAAGTGATTGGACTCACAATCTTTGAGGATCCTTTTATGAATTTTTAGTAATAACCGATAGGAGCCATGAATGATCTGACCTTTGTCACATTTCTTGGAACTGACCATCTTCTAATGGTCTTTATCTTCTCAGGATTAACTTATATCCCATCTTCTGAAATTATATGCTCCAAGTAGTGAATCTTCTTTTGATAAAATATGCACTTACTTAGCTTATCTTACAATTTATGCTCTCTCAAAACTTGCAATACCATTCTTAAATGTTACTATTTTCCTCTTTTGACTTAGAGTAGATGAACATATAATATAGGAACACAATTACAAACTTGTCCAGGTATTCCCTGAACGCTCCATTCATCAGACACATAAAAACAATTGGGGCATTTGATAGTCCAAATGGTACTACTGTGAATTCATAATGCCTATATCCTTTCTTGAGTGTTGTCTTGTTGATGTCTTCTTCCTTTATTCTCATTTGATGATAACCTGACCTCAAGTCATCTTGGAAAATATTCTTGCACCTTTCAGTTGATCAAACAAATCAACAATTCTTGGAAAATGATATTTGTTCTTTATGGTGACCTTATTTAACTTCCTAAAATCAATACACAATATTAAGGTTCCATATTTTTTTTTCACAAAAAGAATCAGATGTCCCCCAGGTGACACACTTGGGTGTATATACCCCTTCTTTAACAAATCCTCAAGCTGCATATGAAACTCTTTCAATTCCGGCGTGCCCATTCTGTATGGTGTCTTGGACACTAGGAAACTCCTGGCACCAAATCAATAGAGAAATCACTGTCTCTTTTTGGTGGAAATATTTGGATTTCTCTATAAACATCTTCAAAATCTTTTAAGACAAGATGGTATTCAATGCTTTCCAATTTATCTTTGGATGTCTCTTCCATATAGGCTGCAAAAATATGACATCCTTTCATGAAACTCTTTTTCAACTGCTTAGGTGATATTTCTCTAACAACTACAACTCTTGGAATTCTTCTGGGAATTCTTCAATTCCCACTACGATTGTCACCACAGGAAAGTTTCCACCTCCTAACCCACTGTCACCGGTCTGAGCCACCATGGTCTTGGCCACCTCTACCTCGCACAATGGTCCGATCCTATCTATGGCGGTAACCACAACCCCTTTCCCATCAAGTGTGACAGGCCCTCCGTTCTCATACACGATGCCTAGCTCAGGTACAAGTCCTGTACTTTCCTACTCCACTTCACAGACTTTAGGTCTGGGGGAAGGCAACTCTAAAACTCCTATGCAAGGCCACATGGGGGGCACTTCTGCTCCTTTTAACGCTTTCCCTTATGGGGGAGGTCATATACCTCCTTCATCCCCTTTGCTTGGTGGCACGCACCAGCCATCCGCCGGGCCACCTGCACACCATAGTTTATTTGGAGCGGGGAGTCAAGGACCACCTTCACATAATATGCCGGTAGGTTCGACACCATTTTCTTTGTTTGGTGCATTTGGTAACAACGCCTTCTCGTCAGCTACTTTCCCGACTGGGGGAAACCCCGGTTTCGGACAACCTTTTCCTATGCAGGGTACTATTCCTGCACAGGGGGAAAACCCAGTAACTTCTTTTGCATCAGGGCCTTGGAATTCTTGGCAGGAATCTGTTCCTTCATCAGGAATGCCAATCTGGGGCAATTCTTTCCATAGTGAATGGAACCCCAGACAAGGTACTATGCCTATCCCCACAGGATCGGCATAGGGAAACCCTTCCCAAAGTCCCCCGAATGTAATGCACGCCCATCCATCTACGTCCTATTTTGGGAATCAACTGATGATGTCTCCCCACATGAAGAATCCATACGCTGGCCATGGCCATGGTTTTTACCAGAACCCATGCCAGCAACCGAACTTTTCCTGGCAACCCAGTGCCAAAGAAACTCTAGGCCCCTTTTTACCAGGTTATTACCAACAACCCAAACTACCTTTCCTGGCAACCTTGCATTTGCCAGACTTGACAAGGTTGTTGAATGACCCTATCTGTCACAATCCACATTGGCCTCCTATGCTGACGAAGTTGCCTTCAGACATACCAAAGTTCGAAGCCAAGCCTAACGAAGATCCAGGCGATCATGTGACTACCTTCCACCTTTGGTGCTCATCTAACTCGTTGAAAGATGACTCTGTACAGTTGTGATTGTTTCAATGTACTCTCATTGGGAGTGCCGCGAAATGGTACATTGAGCTCGACCGCTCAAGATACTCTTCCTTCGGTGAATTGGCAATGACCTTTCTAAACCATTTCCAATTACCTGTGAGATACGACGCTGGCACATAATTGCTGGCCAATTTCGCACAGACAAAAGAAGACCGTATCTATGATCACATTCGAGAATGGAGATGCCGAAAAAGTTTAATTAAGGTGCCAATCTCACCAGCATTCCTGCTCGAGTGGTTCTTAAGTCTTTGGTCCCGCAGCTATCCAAAGACATCACGACTTCATGAGTGTTCTCCGAAGAAGACACCATCATGAGAGCTCAACAGCTTGAGCTCATCTATTCTCAGTCCAGTTTATTATACGAGATCTTGCCAGATGCACCACGCTCAATACTTGATAAAACCGGATAGAGAGTTGGACCACATGCTGATGGTATTGTTGGTTCAGCACAAACAAAGCCTACTAAGCAACTAACGAAGCAGTTGCAACAATTGTCTATACAACACACAACGGCCAGCCAAACTACTGTTTTGGCTGCTCCCCCTACTAAAACATCTATACACACAGTGCAATCGACAAATCCAAAGGCCACCCAACATCCTGAAGGAAAGAAAAAACAACAAAAGAAGGGTAAGGGGGATAAGAAACCCACTGATAATGCTGGCGGGGGCAACACTGAGAAACAAAAGGCGAGGTATCCGTGAAACCTGTGCGCGGAAGACCACCTGACTCACTTGTGTCCCCGACTTACAGAGGCCCAAAAGTTTGTGACACAACAACAACCTGCTGTGTTAACAAATCCATTTCAACATGGACAAAACCTAATCCAAGCCTCTACAAGTGCGGAAGGGGGCAGTCAAGGACCCTCTCCGTCTTTGAGCAATCCCCCATCCGCGAATGTATATATGATGAATGGTAATTCTTTCATATCCACTAGAGCGCATGACTACAATAAACCAAGCACTTCTGAGAAGGGAAAAGAAGCCGAACTCCCATCTCTTCCTCTACAGATTGAGAAGAATTTGGGTGAAACAATGACACGCATCCCAAAAGGCGCGTTCAAAAAATCTTCTCACAACCCAAACACAAGGGCCACCCAGAACTATTCTGTGGTGGAATATTTGCCTCAAACCCCTTGTGTGATGTCTGCTTTGGAGGTCGTCCAAATCTCCCCTTCCCAGAGGAAAGCTTTGTTAACCACTCTAGGATCTACCAAGACTTGTAATTTGGGTACCATCATGCTAGATACAACCGACTTAAAACCTCATCTGCCTTACCATGTAGCGTTTCAGATAGTAGTGGCTCACCCCACAAAAACTTTTACTTGAAATATTTTCCGCACGATGGTTGATGAGGGTGCCTTGACATGTGTTATGTCATTGGCATGTTGGAAGGCCATTGGCCAACCCGTTTTGTCTCCATTGCCTACTCTTCTCATTGCTTTTGATGGTCATTCGTTCTGACCACATGGGATCATTCCCTCTTTTCCCGTGCAATTGGGAGGGAAGATCGTGTGCATTGAGGTAGAGGTAGTCGACGCGTCCCTCGACTACAATATTTTGTTAGGAAGGAGTTGGACTTATGCCATGCAAACAATGGTTGCTACAGTTTTCTGGGTCTTGTTGTTTCCACACAAGGACTGGATTATGACCATTGATCAATTGTCTTTCTCCAGATCTGACCCTTCATTGGGGGCGTCCACGGTCCCGATGATTGATAATCCTCAACCAGGCACAGTCAATGTAGGGGTTGGTTTGTGCCCATCTTTGATGGGTACCTTCGATTACCCGCCCCCTCAAGGCGATGTCAAGTTCATATCTGACCACCATAAGGTTGAGATTTTCCAAGTTTCATCATTCCACACGACTTACTTCATCGATCCGTGGATACTTCCTTCCCCATCGACCATGATGAAGGGGACAGGGCATCCCGGCATGTCCATGCCCTTGTCCACAACTGAAGTAGCGTACTCTTTAGTCCATCAAGCTTCAACCAACCCAGATCCAACTCCTACACAAGAGTTCGATCCGCTTCTAGAGCCTATTTGGGCTCAAGGTTCTCTTGCTAACACCGATTCATTAGACTTAGTCTTTCCCTTTGATGAAGCAGTAATTGAAGCAATGACTAGTCCAGATAAACCCTGGGATGATCTTCACCACATATCTTTCTTTCTCCCAGAGTTAAGTAGAATTGAGGCCGGAGAATTCACCTTGACTATGATTGGAGATAGGTTTTTCCTATTAATCCCTTAGCTACACACGAGGTCTATGCTGAGGGTAATATGGCAACCATCACTAAAATCATACCGATCAATATCTCAAGAAACCTTGGCGTCGTGGAGAACGTTTTCGTTGGAGCTGACTGCTCCCCCAGAGAGATTCAAACCTACACAGATCTATTTAAAGAATTCCGCGACATTTTTGCCTGGTCTTACGAGGAGATGCCAGGCATCGATCCAAAAATAGTCGAACCTGAAATCACAACTTATCCAGATGCCAAGCCTGTCCGGAAGAAGCTTCATCTAGTTAACCCTAGGAAAGCAACAACCATTAAGGTTGAAGTTGAGAAACTGCTAAAAGCCAGTTTTATCTATCCTATCCATTTGACCCAATGGGTGTCAAACCCCATGCCAGTCAATAAAAAACAAGGCACGATTCGTGTATGTACAAACTTCCGTGATTTGAACAAGGTCTGTCCCAAAGATAATTTTCCCACACCATTCATCGACCAGATAATTGATGAATGTGCGGGTTGCGAGGCCTTCTCTTTCATGGACGATTTTTTGGGATATAAATAAATAGAAATCAAACCCGAAGACCAGCAAAAAATGACTTTCATCTATCCCTGTGGTACATTCACGTATCGTAAGATGCCTTTTGGTCTCAAAAATGTTGGAGCGACCTCTCAATGGGCCATGTCTTTTTCTTTCCATGACCTCAAGCATATAGTCGAGGCATATCTAGATGATTTAGCATCTCGATCTCGCAAGAGAATGGATCATCCCACACAACTCCGACTTATCTTTGAGTGTTGTCGCTACTTCCAGATTCACTTGAATCCAAACAAGTACAACTTTTGCGTAACATCAGGACGTTTGTTAGGTTTCATAGTGTTGACAACAGGGATCATGGTCAATCCTCTCAAGGTTGAGGCAATAATTCAGTTGCCCCCCCCACACACAATCCTTCAACTTCAGAGTCCATAGGGCAAGGAAATTTTTTTAAGACGCTTCATCACCAACTATGTCGAAATCACCAAGGGATTTATTCACTTACTGAAGAAAGATGTTCCTTTTTATTGGGACGATGCCGCTCAATGCTCTTTCGTGGCATTGAAACATGCCCTCACAACTACCCCTCTGCTTTGGCCACCTAACTATAACAAGGATTTCTTATTATATCTGGCTGTAGCAGAGTCAACCATTGGCATGGTCTTAGTTTAGGAAGATGACTTTTTCTCAGAATATGTGATCTATTACCTGAGCCGAGGCCTCGTAGGACCAGAACTCAATTATTCTCATATAGAAAAACTTGTGTTGGCAACAGTACATGTTGTTCAATGGTTCCATCATTATGTTCTGTTTCGCAAGACCACCATCATTGCTGTCATGAATCCATTTCAGTACATGTTGACACGACGGGTAATAGGAAAAAAGATGATGGATAGTCGTCCTCCAAGAGTTTGAATTAGATTTTGTTTCAGCGAAATCCAAAAAGTCCCTGGTCTTTGCAGACCTTATTTCGGAACTTCTGGTTGAGTCAGGTGATCTTGTGCCCGAAGAGTCACCTATCAGAGGAGATATGTTTTTGATCACCTCTTTAGACCCCTAGTATAGAGATATACTTATCTATCTCCAGACTTTGAAGTGCCCCACGTCTGCTTATCATGATGAGCACCGACGCATATGCCATCAGGCTAAGAATTATCTCTTACTCGATGATACATTGTATCAGAGAGGTGTAGACTACATCCTGCACCGATGTCTCACTCACGAAGAAGCAATTATCATGATTAACGATTTCCATACTGGAGCCTATGGCGGTCATTTTTCTGGGTTGGCAACAACCCAAAAGATTCTATGAGCAGGTTACTTCTGGCCGACACTAATCAAAGATTGTATCGAATCGATCAAGAAGTGCCACCCATGACAGATCTTCTCTCGGAAGATGAGGGCACATCCTGCTCCTATGTTTCCTGTCATCACAGTTGGTCCCTTCACCAAGTGGGGAATTGATTACACTACCTGCAACCCCCCTTTAGCAAGGGGGCACTGTTACATCATCGTAGCCATAGACTACTTCACAAAGTGGGTCGAAGATATGCCAACATTTAAAGATGATGGGGAGACTGTAACTCTCTTTTTATTCAACCAGATAATAGAAAGGCTCGACGTCCCAAGGGATATTTTCACTGACCATGGAAATCACTTTCAGAACCAGATGATGACCGAGTTAACATCAAATCTTGGGTTACGTAAATAACATTCATCACCCTACTACCCCCAAGAAAATGGTCAGGTGGAAGCTGTAAATCAATCTCTCAAGACCATCCTACAGTGAACGATCAACTCAGCCAAGTCAAATTGGCATTTGATGTTATACTCGATGTTATGGGCTTATCGAACATCTGTTAAGACTGCAACCGGTTTCTCACCTTTTCAACTCATTTATGGGCTGGAAGCAGTCTTGCCTATCGAATTTCAGATCCCGTCCCTAAAGTTGGCAGTACAATTATTGCCAGACACTTCTCCACTTGAAGAGAGGTTATTATACCTGGAGCATCTCAATGAGCAGCTTCGTGATGTATCCCTGGCCAACGAGGATCACAAACATAAAGTCAAGTGTCAGTATGATAGGTCCATTCGTCCTCGTATTTTTACTGAAGGCGACCTTGTCGTGGTCTACGACCAAGATAAGGACCCCCTGAGGGCAGGAAAATTCAAACCAATGTGGTTCGGACCTTTCATCATAAAGGAGGTTCTAAAAAAAGACGCTTATCGTCTAGTTGATTTTGAAGGGAATGCTTTGGTAGAGCATAGAAATGGACTCTACCTCAAGAAGTATTACTCGTAGGCAGGTCACCATGGGTAACTTTTTGTAACATATGTATAGTCTTTGTACTATTACTTTCTAGTTTTTTTTAGTGTTATGGACATGTCATTTTGATGTATCTTTCGTCACTGTGGCATATGTCAAGTGAACCCGAGGTGTTCATTGGGTACGTAGATGGTGCTAGTCGGCACACTCGAAGGCTTGCCTCCGTAGCTTGGGTAATTTTTACACCTCAAGGCCAATTATTATCTTCTGGAAGTATATACTTAGGTGACACCGCAAACAATGTCGCCGAGTACAATGCAGTTATTGAGTTGCTTCGTGACGTTCTGTCATTTGGTATATCTCATCTCTGAGTATATCTCGACGCTTAGCTGGTTGTGTCTCAGTTAAATAGAGCCTATCGTGTTCATGATACGACTTTACACCGACGATTCCTTAGGGTACGTCTCTTAGAACGAAGCTTTGATTATATTACATATTTTCATGTTCCTAGGAGATTAAATCAAATTACAGATACTCTAGCTAATCAAATTTTAGATTGGCATCTTGCACACATATGAAAATACATACACATAAACATGTAAATACATTTTTTGCAAAAATGATCCATAAGTCAAAAAAAGACATAAAAATCCATATATAAAATCATAGTCACCAGAGTACATAGATGGACGCAAGCGCTTCAAATTATGACCAATAACAAGTCACGGGGCTTATGCCCTCAAAAAATATATACAAGTAGTGCTCTCGGCACATGAAAAGTCTAACTAAAGTCAGGGCATGTGGGCCCTGTTGTACTGATCTAAAAAGTTTTCCAAACATCAAAACAATCAGACCCACGTCTGTGGTGCCCCCACTACATGAGGCTGCATAGATGGTGGTAGGTCCTCAATCTATGCCATTAGGATCGTGCGAGTGAGCACCGTAAAGTTCCGCTCCACTCGTCTCAACACCCTCTCAGCCTCCCCAATTGGAAGATCTCCTGCTGTTGCTAGTCCCCCTACGGCGGCAGGTGCGACCCTTGGCCGAGGACGACGCTTGTTCCTCACATAGTCAACAAGTTGCACTGATCCCACATCTGCACACAACAAACACATATCCATAAAATACTCTGGTATTAAAAAATGATATATAACAAAAACAACATAAAAATTGCATATGTTTACCTAAAAATAAAATAAAATAAAAATGATGAATGATGAAAACTTACCCATCTCTCCTTGCTCCTCACCAGGAGGTACTGGTATCTCAGGATCTCTCAAAAAATCAATCCCAGCATAAGGATAATCCTCGATGACTGGGATCTGTTGCGACAACCACGCGAAGAAATCATCGTCAAAGGACTCATTGGTCCTTCCACCACCCTGTTGCATCAATAACACTGCCCATCTACACATAGCAGGAAGAGAGGCTTGATGGCCTCGTACCACTACTCGAGGACTAAAGCTCAGAACTCTCTCAAAGAAGAAAGAGAATAGAATGGTCTCGAACCCAAAGTTCCTCTGCGTCCACAATCAACAATCTGTCAATTGCCTCTTCATACACTCTAACAATGTGGTGCTCCAATCAAATATTTGTGCATTTAAGCACGAGACTGCACAATTCATCTGTGCACGGGACGCCTGATGTAGAGCCACATAACCAGTGATTCACCCAATAAGCAACACTATCGCTTTTTGCGATAAGTCAGTGATCTTGCTTATAGGCACCTGTGAGCTCGAGCGGTCTGTACCAGCCTCACAGTAAAGACCTATCAATTCCGCTATGTTATGCGGCCCCACAGGAAAAGTCTGGAAGTTGACTGGTTCCCCTCTCCTGGAGAGGCCAGTCAAAAAATATATGTTATCAGTTGTCGGCACTAGTGATTGCCCCTCTAACATGAATGCCTCTGCATCTAGATGCCAATAGTCAACTAAGGGATTCAGTAGCCTAGGTTGTGTCTGCATAAAAGGACATAAGAAGAACTTGAGAAACCCACATTGCATCAAGGCAGCCACAACATTGGGGTCTTCCCCGACCAACTCACTTACCTCCTCATGCTCTCTTTCTCTCCAGTGGTCATACATCCTGCAAAACATCAAGGTTCAGGAGGGTTAATCCTTGTTTTTATACTTTTTTCATTCAATAAGGGGGTCCACGCGGGCTGTAATGCTGACAGTTGCATGCAGAGTTTACTCTGCCCAAATGTACACACGACCTATCTTGAGACAACCCGCGTGGACCTAGGGCTGACCTTTTAAAGGTCAACGCCCCCCTAAAAAATGGAACCCAATGCAAAAGTAAAGAATTAAAATGCAAGATAAGAGAGTTTGTACTTACTTGGTCCAGACATATGGTCGTTTCGTCCACTGCAGCTCTCGGAATCACCACTTTTATCAAAGGGGGTGTTTTGGCTCCAGAGTCAATTTCAAAATCAACAATGGTGATAATGAGCTGTCAGCTTCTATTTATAGACTTTTTGGCCTCTTTTTGTCACTTTTTTGGCCCCCCTTATCATTTTCTTTAAAACGAAAACCATTTAGAGTGATTCAGGAGTTGCATTGGAGGGGTATGGTCGGGTATCGGGACATTTTTTGGAGTTTTGGGTAACTTTCGACGGTCCATGGAAAAATCTCAGATGATCAACTTGAGCATATAGGTTAGGTTTATACCCTGATTTTTGTATCTCGTTGTCTTTATCCCTTTTCCATAGGATCGATCCCATCAGGTTGCGACACAGAACCATCATTGCTACTTTAGAAGTATCACAAGTTGGTGGTAGAGCTTACCAGAAAATAGATGCCCTAGGTAGATCCTGGTTGCATTATGGTGTCCATGCTGTCTTAATAACTGTAGGCTCGGGAGTCCTTGTTGTTTTTCCTAATTACGAGTTTGAGCCTCATTTTCATGATTCCTTTTCACTCTTGACCTCACCCTCAGGACTCCCAAAAGATATAACGGGTCTTCTTTTAAGCCTTTTTCAGACCCTCTAAACATGAAAAGATTTTCTAGTGATCTTGTGGCCTTTCACGCTTGTTAAACTAAAATTTGAAGTCACATTTGTCCAGCGGTAGTTTACCCCTTTTTCGGTCTGGACGGTCAACTGTATGAACAAAGGTATACTCTATGGAACTTCAGTTCTCTAGAAGAGTACTCTGAGGTATCATTTTAACCCTTTTTTGGGCTTGGGGGACTAAATTTACGAAAAAGGAACCCCCACGGAGTCCATAATTAAGCTCTTTTCAGACTCCCTAAAATTGAGAAGATCGCCGAGTGACCTTATTCTCTCACACTCATTAAACTGGTCCAAAAGAACATTCCTGACGGAGTCCATAGTTAAGCTTTTTTCAGACTCCTTAAAAATGAAAAAATGGCCGAGTGATCTTGTCTTTATCACACTAGTTAAAATGGTTTTGAATATACGTCGTGTCGGTGCTAGTTTACCCCTTTTTCGAACCGATTAGACTACCTTCAAAAAAGGTACCCCAATGAAGTCTCCTTTTACGTTTTTTTAGACTCTCTAAATATGAAAAACTGTTGAGCTTACCTTCTCTGGGCTCGTTAAACTTACATTGAAGGATGTTACCATTGTGTGTTTTATTAATCGCATTTGCATACCCACGTCTTTGGCCTAATGTCGGCTCCATGTTGCTCTCAACTGAACCATATGAAGCATGCCTTATACGCAAGCCCTGTAGCACTTTGCCTCTGCGTCTTGACACCTTTGGCCCGAGGAGGATTTTTCCCGAGTGTCCTTTCCTTGCATATGTCCCTTTTCCCTGAGCATCCCTGTGTTCCGTGTGCTTGGAACTAGTACGTTTGTGACACTCGATCCTCCTTTGTAACGTAACATTCTTTTATTATTTTTTCCAAAATCATTGAAAAAGACAAAAAAAAATGAAATATACCCCAAATAGAGGAAGGGAAAAATATTTTCTTTATTGGCAGCACAATAAGTCGCCCTTGGATAAAACACATCTGTCTGTTTGTTTGTCAAACTATGGGATTTAATACGACCTTAGGAAGCTGTTCTCGTTACATAGAGTTGTGTCCTCCTCCATTTGGTTATTCTTCCAAACATATAAAGAGTTTGCGTTACCTCCTGCCTCGTAAAATTATGCCATGCTGCCCGAGTCTCATCATTTGTTGTGTTGTTATCCAAGGGAAGTTTTTACCAAGCTAGAGTCGGCCCCTCTGCAGTTTGTCTCTTTCCCTCATACCCGACCATCCTGAACGTCCAATCAAGTCTTTGTTTGAAATCAATGAAGCCTTTAGTTTGATCATCAAGATTCTCTATTCCATGACCAACGAGCTGTCGAAGACCTCTGGGTAGTGAAGTCGTACACTCATATTACACTCCTACCCGAGTTTTGAAGATTTTGAAGTTGTTGCTCGAGCTCTAATGACCTCATCTCCAACCATCAGGCCTTATCAACTTCTGAGAAGATGGATACTCTACATGTATATCTTTTTGATTTCGATATGTAGCTCCGTTGTGTATTGTTCGCGACTACACTTTATATAAGTTATATGACATGGATCTATAGTGTATTTGATTGGTAGCCATGATTCTATTTTATTCTGAGCATGGGTATGCCCGCCTCGGTGAGACAATTGTTATTTTGCAGACGACACCTCCCGATTCCTAGTCCCTGGGCTCACTTGTTCGGCACATCGATGAAGATTGTTAATGCATTTAGGCCATCAGATGCTCTTCTGACCTCACACATTAGGGGGCATCTGTTATAACCCCAATCTGCACCAAACATGCTTACCTTGCATCAGGTCATATCAGATTCCTTCTTTGCCAAAACACTGCTGAACAACTCTTCTTAAAAACCTCTTCTATAAAGGCCCACACGCCCTACTCCATTACTGCACGCGTGTACACACTAGCTGACCCAAAACAACCCACGTGTACCTACAAAAGCACGAAAAAAGGAAAGTTGTCGACGGAACACACAAATTTGGGTAAGTTAACTAAATCTTCCAACCATGCACGACCGAGGGTTCGTGTTAAGAACCCAATATCAATATATCATAGAAAAACATCAGAAAAAGTACTCAACGCCTTGAAAAAGAGATAATTTCAAATAATAAGCCTCTTCGAGGGGGCAACCTCCTTTTACCCCACGTAAATGTTCAAGTACAAGATGATTCAAAATGAAAATGTCTCCTTGGTATATATAGGAGACTAGGAGTTATAATTACAACTAATGGCCTAAAG
>JZKD02S2191696.1:384558-436385 GCA_000966675.3 Picea glauca | reverse complement strand
CTCTCACAAACTCTCTTTGTCTTCCTCTCTCCCCCTCTCACACTCTCGTTATTCCTCTCTCTGCACCCCCCTCCCTACATAGCAAGGAAATAAATGGCCTTGACCTAGACATTTCAAGACCTATACCTAGACATAGACATAGCAGGACCTAAACATGGAAAGACCTAGACCATGACCTAGACCTATACGATAACCATGACGTAGAACATAAAATATACCTAAAGATATACCTAGACCATGACCTAGACCATGAAATAGAGCTAGATCTAGACTTAGACCATGACCTAGACCTATACAATGACCATGATCTACAGCTTGACGTAGACCATGACTTGGACCCCCCTAACTCCATCTAAGCCTAGGAATAACTTGTAATAGACCCTTAACCCCCTCCACACTCAAGCCCTAAGTGAACTATGCATATACCTCTTGTTAAAGGCCCCACAACCCTTACACCCACATCTTGGTTCTCTAACCATTGCGCTATGCTTCAAAACACTTTCAATCCTAAGCCCTTAGGTCCTAGTTGTCCCCATACCCCTATACATATTTATTCATAAATATGCCTGGTCTATAATAAATGCCATATATGTTGCATTAAGAGCATGAATGCACTCTTGTGACTTGAAATCCTTGTAATTTTTTCTTATGTATGCCCAGCGATAACGTGTGCACATTCCTAGAATGCACATGTGATTTAGTGCCCATGCATTCTAGGAATGTGTGTGCGTTCCTATTGGGAATTTGTTTTACCAAACACACTCCACTACCTCATCTATCTCAAGCCCAAAAAATCACTCTTGACATTTGCACAAAAAAATAGCATGCACATACATGGTTTTTATTATTTTATTCTTACTGTTTAAATCATAGACAATTTTGTGTTATTGGAAGCCCATTGTGGGAAGAATTGGAAGACAATTTTTTCCAAGTGGAATTAGAATTGTTGTTTGTGTCTTCTTTGAATTGGAAGAAAAATTTGTCCAATTGGAATTGTTTTTTGTGTCTTCTTGGAATTGGAAGACAAATTTGTCCAGTTGGAATTATTAGTTGTGTCTTATTGTGTAATGCCAAGACAAATTTATCCAATTGGAATTGTTATTTGTGTAATACCAAGACACATTTATCTAATTGGAATCGGAATTGTTAGTTGTCTTCTTGTGTAATACCAAGACAATTTTATCCAATTCGAACTAGAATTATTAGGTGTCTTCTTTTGTAATACGAAGAAAAAATTTTCCACTTCGAATTGGAATTGTTAGTTGTTCCTTCTTGTGTAATACAAACACAAATTTGTGGTGGGGTGCATGGAAGCCAATTTTTCTCTTTAATCATGGGGAACCAATGGATTCGAGAAAGAGAGTCCTTGAGAAAAGATAAATTGATCGAAAAGGTAGAAGAAGAAAGAGAAAAGGTAAAGTTACATATATCAAAGCGTAGGCTTTCAGAAGATGGCAATCCAATTTCTAGCAGAATATATGTCGTTGTTGTTTCTCCTCCATCACCACAAGAAAATTGCAGAAGTTAAATAGAGACAAATCCATCTAGTATTTCATCAAGACAACTTGTTGTGGATGACCAGATGATGGAGGATTTGCTTGGAGTTGATTATACAATGGATGAAATTAGAGAGGAAACTACATGTACAACATTGTGGTGAAGAAGTTTATGTGGTGTTGTTGGCATCATTATTTTTAGGGTAGAGTTGGAGGTTTGTCCATAGTTTTTAGTGTCATGCCTTGGTCTTGGGAAGACCAAGGCATTCCTAAATGAGTCATAGTGAGTGTGTTATGTTCATGAAGTCATTGATCAAATAAAGGGTAATATGCATGTCAATAGAGATTTAAGTCATAGTTTTGAGTCAAAGGGTGTTGTGTCTATCTCATAATACACCATCAAGGGGTATAAAAGTCCATCATGTTGAAATATTTGTAAAGGTCCTTGTTTTCCTAGTTTAAAATCATGTCACAAAATGGGAAATTATGTGTCAAAGTCAGGTCATAGGTTAGGGATGAAAGTCATGTCAAAAATTATCATGGTTCATCATCACAACTGATGAGGTCAGAAAAGGGACAATGATTACACCCCATGTCATTTGTACTATTGGAAAACTTCAAACATATGCACACTGTTGATTCACTACACAAATTACCAGAATTGGTTTGGGAGGTCTTGTCATCTATGAACAAGTACTTTATTTTTCAAATCTACTCCTTATCCACTCACGCACGCACATTTTCCACCTTTTGTCTATTTTCATTGCATTCACGACCTGTGCATAAGCCATAATACATCGAGAAAGATTTAAAGTCTTCTTCTACACAAACCCTGTGCAGATTCCCCTCGCTACACAAACTTTGTGTGTTAGTACTTGCTACGCAAACACTGTTGTTGTGTTTTTTGCTACGCATTCCTTGTTCAGATTATCACTATGTAAAACCTTTTGAGCCTGTTGTTTATGCTAGCTTATACCCTAAAATAGTTCACCTCTCATTCAAAAAAGGTATGTTACTCTTATTCGAGTAAACCCTAGCCCTACTGATTTGTTGCGCAAGCTTGCCTGCTAAATTTCGAAGACTCATATTCTTTTTACAGTTTTGAAAGATTACCTTGCAAAGGAAATAATCAGAGTATTCACCGAACCATGACAACGTAGGAAAAAAATAAATACATGGATGGAAATGTGCTGAGGTATGAGCCACAATATTTGACTTTGGTAAATTTAGACCCTGCCTACAGAATGTCATTTGAGCAGGTCGGGTGTATGAGATTTTTTGAAAGGATCCAGGTGTCAGACAATTGGCTTAGGTTGATGGATATTTGGTATGGATTGTTGGTTTTCATTGATATCAACCATTGGAGAGTGATATTGTAGATTGATTTCAACCCTTAGTGATTGATGGCAACTCTTGGAGAAAGTTCGGTAGTGAATTTTGGTAGCACAAAGGTTTGGGTAATGGACCCAAGTTTGTTTGATGTATAACGATATGAGTTTTAATATATTTGAAGGTAAGACTATTATATATGGATAGTACATGTCATGCCTTTTTTGGTGGTATGTAGAACGTCACATAACCTCCTCACAGTCAAAGAGTTATGGCCATGTGAAATTGGAGAACCCAGGTTTGGGTAATGGACCCAAGTTTATTTGATAGATAATGGTATGAGTTCTGATATATTTTCAGGCAAGACTATTCTAGATGGATATTACATGTCATTCCATTTCCAGTGATATGTGAAATGCCACATAAATCCTCACGATTAGAGAGTTATGTCCATGTGAAGTTGAAGAACCCTCGTGAGTCATCTAGAAGCCCCCAAATGTCAAAGTAGTCAAAGTGTTTGCAAAGAAGAAACTATTTAAATAATAAAGTGAAGTGATGAGTGTACTATAAATCAAAGTGGATACAAAAGAAATTATTTAAATAATAAAGTCAATGGATAAATTACTAAGTAGACAAGTGGTTAGAAGTGGGTTAACCCTAAAATAAGGAAAGTGGGTTAAGATGGTTAAAAGGTAACCCCTTGAGGAAGCTACATGAAAGTATAAATAAGAGGCAAGGCTCTATCATTTTAATCACACTTGAGAATATTAAATATCTACAGGTTACTAAGGTAACCAAAGGATATCTAAGACGAATTTCAAAGGAAAGGTGAAGTAAAGAAGGTCGAAATTCAAGCGAAGATAAATTCTTTTGATGATGTTTTCTAAGGTATGTTATTTATAGGTCATCTCACCATTTTCACAATAATTTTTTTTCTAGAATGATTCATACCGTGAAATTGGGAGGCTGTTGAGGAAACATATCCAAGTAGCCGTGGTACAAATTTCAGCTTGTGGGTCTTTGTATTTTTGGAGTTACACTCCATGGAAAATAGGGTTTGTGGCTAGTCCTGAAACTAGTCTAAAACAAGTGTTTCGGGTAAAAACGTCATAACTTATTCATAATAGATCCAAATTCAGTAATACCAATTTTTTTGGTTAGAGCACAGTCGGTAGTATTCTATGTACAATTTTTAGATCCATACAACAAATATTATGTGTGGGGCACGCTCTACAAGTTCGCTCTCTACAATAAGCCAGAATTCAACAAGGTATGTCATTTTTGCTATAACTCGTTTTCTGAGAGGTTCCAAGTAGTGACACCTGGAGGAATTGCATAAAACACACTGAAGAACATTGTATACTATTTTCATATCTTTATTCATTACAGGTACATAGTTATGATTATTTCAAGTTAGGGTTGTTGACTAATCCAAAACTTGTCATGTGAGATTAAAGTAAAGTTTGATGAAAATGCTAGTCTCTTGTTGTTAAATTTAAGGAAGGTTTGCAAGTATGTGATCATATACACCAGGTCTATTACAGAGTTACAAATTAGATTTGGATGATGAAATTGATGAGAGATTTTGGTTGAGGTACATGTTGGGTACATGGTTGAGACAAGTAGTTGATGAGTTGACACATACATGAGGTGTATAGTTGATGATGTTGGTACATCTCGATGAGTCATAGTTGAAGAGTAGTTGATACATGATTGGTACATACTTGGTACATGGTTGGAGGCACTTGTTAGTAGTATTTTTGACATATAGTTTATGAATGATGTAGCATACTTGTATTGGTATATTATTAGAAGCACATATTGATCTTGGTGATGATTATGAGTTGTTGTGTTATGCTTGGTTGATGCACATCTTTGAGATTTGTCTTGGTGATTGATCTTGGTGAGTGGATGTGATTAGGTTAATAAGATTGATGAGACAAGTTGTTGTGATAGGTTGTTTGGACAGGTTATTCATACAGGTTTGGTGCATGGTCGATGCACTTGTTCATGGTACAGGTTGAGGTATAGGTTGGTGCATGGTTGATGCATTTGTTTATGGTACGGGTTGATTACAAGTTGTTTGGTACAAATTGGTGCATGGTTGATGCACTTGTTTATGCTATAGATTGATTACAGGTTGAGATATAGGTTGATGCATGGTCTAGGTTATTGGTACAGGTTGTTATAGTGGTATATGTCACAGTGATAGTGTGACAATGGTTCCATAATTCTACTTCTGCGTAAGGGAGGTTGGACGAGGCAAGGATAGGTGGTTGTAGCCACCTTCCGGTTGTAGTTGGAGAACATAGGGGGTTGTAGCCTCCTTATGTTTGTAGCTAGATAATTGGGGAGTTGGAGCTTCCCTCGGGTTGTAGCCTGAGAAACTAGGGGGTTTGATCCTCCTTCCAGTTGTAGCTGGAAAACAAAGGAAGTTGGTGCTTCCAGTGAATGTAATTCTTAAATACATAAGAAAGAACATTTTGTGGTTTTCTCTCGCTTTGGGTTTCCACATAAAACACTGGTGTATTGTGTATGTGTGTGATTGCTCATTTGTTCGTTGTTTATTTACTATGCAACTATTAGATGATAATGCTACATTGATATAACACTTTCATTTTATGTTGAAAAAGGATTAAATTGCTCTATTACTGATTCACCCCCCTCTCAGTAATCCAACAATTGGTATCAGAGAAGGTTCCTTCAGGAAACAATTTAACCACTAGAAAGAGATCGTGGATTATTCTGAGAATGGAGTACCAATGTTTAATGGTCAGAATGGTTTTAAGTATGAGATGTGGAACAGAAGGACGAAAATATTTTTACAGGCACAGGGACATTATATTTGGCTATCAATTGTTATAGGATATGATAGTTCAAAAAGGGAAAAGAATACAACCAAGAAGGAATTGAAGAAGAATAAAAACATAGCAATGGATTTCATCTGGGAAGGATTACCTAATCCGGTAAGAGAAAAGGTTGGTAAATGTTCATCAACCAAAGAACTTTGGGATAAGTTACATGACATATATTCTTCACCCATTGTAGATTCATAAAATGTCAAAGAAGATGCAGATATAGATCAAGAAGAATTATGTTCACCATGTCCAACAAATTCAGAAGATGAAGAGTACATGATCACCAGAGGTATGTTGTTTTTCTTTAATTTTCAAAAACATGGACATCTTGAAATAGAATACCATGAAGGAAATGAGACAAAAAAACTAATTGAAAAGGAAGAAAATTATGAAGAAAAATCGATTAGTTCTTTAGATGAACTAAAAGAAGAAAACAAGTCACTCTAGAAATAATTGATGAAACAAAAGGAAAGTGTTCACATTTTTTAAGAAGCCCAAAAGGTCATCGAGAACTTAAGAACTCACCTAGAAGAAGCCAGAAAGATCGAAGAAAATCTTGAATATCAAAAGTAGTATTTGGAAGCCAACATAGAATCACAGAAGGAAGAAGAAGAAATGAGAGAGAAGATATTGATAGATCATATTAAGGAAAGAACTAACGATCTAAACCAGATTGAGGTAGAGTTTGGTCAAGAAGAGAAAGGACTTGAAGAAGAAATAATCACATTAAAAATTCAGCTTGAAGAAGCGGAAATAACATAAGAAGTCATGAAGTCTCAAATAATGAAGAAAGAAGAAGAGGTTGAGAAGATTGAAGAAGAAGTTGTCACATTGAGAAGTAAAATTGCCAATCTCAACAAGAACGTTGAAGAGACAGAAACATCCACATCAGTTATAGAGAATGAAGAGAAGCACTCTAGGTTGCTAGAAAAGAAAAATGAATAAAATAGAAAGAGTTATGCAGAAGTACTCAAAGGAACGAATCATTGTCAACTAGAATCTAAGAAAATTATTGAAAATACATCTTCAAGAAGACCATCCATGTTCAATCCACAAAAAGCTTCAATCATGATCATGATCAGTCAAGGAAAAAACTCAGAAGGACTACGCCAAAAAGAAGATCATTCACTCCCAGGTGTGCAAATTTATTTTATGGTCATTGTTTTTATTGTACTAACTTTGGACATAAGGTTGCAGATTGCTGGGATTATAAAAGAAATGTTGAAGAAATAAATGCCTATGTGGCCCCATGTAACATTGAATGTTAAAAATGTCATAACTATGGACACATATCTAGTTATTGTAGAAGCATGATCGATACTTCCATAAAAGAGAACATTGATATCAGATGTAAGAAAGTGTGGATAAGAAAACACAAAGAACATGTGAACAAAGACCAGGTCCCAAATATCGCAAGATTGGTAATAAAACGAGATGAAGAAAATTCTACAGAGAAAAAGAAATATTTCAGATACAAAAAGGTTTGGAAAATAATTGAAAGAAAAGAAGGACAGGTAAATAAGGAACAGGTTCAAGAGATTGTACTTTCATGAATTGTAGTGAATGATGAATCTACAGATAGAAAGAAAGAAGTCAGATCTCGGAGAGATGATGAATCTACCAATGAATATGGTGTTGAATAGAGATCAGAGCAAGAATTGTTCTGATCCATCCGGGTTAGAGACTCCCAGGTAATATGAATATTAGACAGGGGGATTTTATGCGATAGTTGTGACAGACTAAAGAACCATCCTTTGAGAAGCTTGCAGAGTTTGAGAAGACAGATCCATAGAAGATGGTTAGAAGAAGTACAGTTTGATAGATTAATCAAGACTTCATGACAGTATAGTGATAAATGGGTCAGCATTATGGACAATTACACAAGTAGAGTCTTGGACAGTATGGACAGAGATGGATTCATAAGAATACTTAGCAAGTTTGGACAGATATATGACAGTGTACGAGAGCATGGATTCATAGATTGGTTCAGAGAGTGGTTCAAAGACACAGGAACATTATCATGATGGATGATAATTACATAGGAAATGGCTCGAACAATGCTAATGGATTCCAAATTGACATATACTTTTTGGACACATGCAGTGCATACAACAGTTCACATTCAAAATAGAGTAATGCTCAAAAACAACAATGATAAAACTCCCTACGAACTATGGAAAGGAAGCACGGATAGCAACCTCTACATCAAGGTAACTCACGGTAGTATTTTATTAATTGAAATTTATGTTGATGATATTGTTTTTGGAAGTATTAATGATAGGTTAAGCCAAAAATTTGCAAAGGATATGCAGAATGAATTTGAAATTTCATTACTTGAATAACTATCCTTCTTTCTGGGTCTTTAGATATGTCAAAGAAACCAAGGAATTTTTATTTCTCAAACTAAGTATATCAGAGAAATGCTAAAGAGGTTCAAGATGAAAGATTGAAAACTAGTTACCACTCCTATGCAAACCAGTTGCAAGTTGAGCAAAGATGATGATTCAAAGTCTACAGACCAGAGGAAATAAAGTCAATGATTGGTAGCTTACTATATGTGACAACATCTAGACTAGATGTAATGGAGGCAGTTGGAACAAGTGGCATGATTTCAAGAAGCACCAAAAGAATCACATGTATTAGCAGTGAAAAGGATTTTTAGATATCTCAAAGGAACATAAGAGTTTGGATTATGGTATCCAAAAGGAAAGGATCTATCACTTATTTTCTACACAGATGTAGATTGGGCAGGTTGCATTGATGACCGACGAAACACCAGTGGAGCAACATTACACTTGGGTGAGTGTTTAGTATCATGGTTAAGAAAGAAATAATCATCATTATCCTTATCTACAACTGAGGCAGAGTATATTGCAGAAACAACATGTTGTACACAAGTTTTATGGATGAAACAAACTCTGACAGATATACAGGTTGAGTATGATGAGCCCATTCCAATCTATTGTGATAATACAAGCGCCATCAATATCTCAAAGAACCCGATGATCCACTCCAAAAAGAAGAACATTCCAATCAAGTATCACTTTCTACAGGAATATATTATAGAGAAGAACATCAGAGTTGAATATGTGGGCACAAAAGAACAAGTAGAAGACATCTTTACAAAGATGCTTCCATAGGAATCCTTTGAGTATCTTCGCCAGAGACTCAGAGTAATTTCTACTCTAAAATTAATGCTTTTGAATGATGGTATTATATGTCATATATTTACATGAGGAAGCACCATAAAGAGGACAGTTCAGGTTCGGAGATCAGTTTCAGGAAGAGTTCAGTCAGGGGGATTATCCCCAAGGACAGTTCGATTAGGGGGAGCAGCCCCAGATGGAAAGATACATTTTCCATTGATGACAAAGGGGGAGAGATTTATCATATGCAGGATAGAAATTCTTGGAGAGAGAGCACAAAGGCATGTAGACAGGGGGAGCATCCCCAAGGAGATTTTAGTTAGGGGGGGTATCCCCAAAGGGAGATACCCTTTACCATTGATGTCAAAGGGGGAGATATAAAAACATTGATGAGGAGTATAAGCATGAATGTTATCATGACTAAGTGTTCCCATCAATGGAAAAGGGGGAGATTGTCAGACAGTTGGCTTAGGTTGATGGACAGTTGGTATGGATTGTTGGTTGTCATTGATTTCAACCATTGGAGAGTGATATTTTAGATTGATTTCAACCCTTATTGATTGATGTCAACCCTTGGAGAAAGTCCGATAGCAAATTTCGGTAGCACAAATGTTTGGGTAATGGCCCAAGTTTGTTTGATGTATAAAAATATGAGTTTTAATATATTTTAAGGTAAGACCCTTCTATATGGATAGTACATGTCATTACATTTTCATTGGTATGTGGAACGTCACATAACTCCTCACGGTCATAGAGTTATGGCCATGTGAAGTTGGAGAACCCAGGTTTGGGTAATGGAACCAAGTTTGTTTGATGGATAATGGTACGCGTTTTGATATATTTGCAGGAAAAATTATTCTAGATGGCTAGTACATTTCATGCCATTTTTAGTGGTATGTGGAGCATCACATAACTCCTCACAGTTAGAGAGTTATGGCCATGTGAAGTTGGAGAACCCTCATGAGTCATCTAGAAGCCCCAAAAGTCAAAGTAGTCAAAATGTTTGCAAAGAAGAAATTATTTAAATAATAAAGTGAAGTGATGAGTGTACTATAAATCAAAGTGGATACAAAAGAAATTATTTAAATAATGAATTCAATGGAGAAATTACTAACTAGACAAGTGGTTAGAAGTGGGTTAACCCTAAAATAAGGAAAGTGGGTTAAGATGGTTAAAGGGTAACCCTTTGAGGACGCTACATGAAAGTATAAATAAGAGGCAAGGCTCTCTCATTTTAATCACACTTGAGAAAATTGAATATATACAGGTGACTGGGGTAACCAAAGGATATCTAAGATGGATTTCGGAGGGGAGGTGAAATAAAGAAGGCCGAAATTCAAAGGAGGATAAATTCTTTTGATGATGCTTTATAAGGTATGTTATTTACAAGTCATCTCACCATTTTCAAAATAATTTTTTTTATAGAATGATTCAGACCCTGAAATTGGGAGGTCGTTGAGTAAACATATCCAAGTAGATGTGGTACAAATTTCAACGTGTGGGTCATTGTATTTTTGGATTTTCACTCCATAGAAAATAGGGTTTGTGGCTAGTCTTGAAACTAGTCTAAAATAGGTGTTTCGATTAAAAATGTCATAACTTATTCATAACATATCCAAATTCAGTAAGACCAAATGTGTTGATTATATTAAATTATGTAGTATTTTGTGTACAATTTTCATATCCATACAACAAATATTATGTGTGGGGCACGCTCTACAAGTTCTCTCTCTAGAATAAGCCATAATTCAACAAGGTATGCCATTTTTGCTATAACTCCTTTTCTAAGAGGTTCCAAGTAGTGACACCTGGAGTAATTGCACAAAACAGAATGAATAACATTGTGTACTATTTTCATATATTTATTCATTACAGGTACATAGTTATGATTATTTCAAGTTAGGATTGTTGACTAATCCAAAACTAGTCATGTGAGACTAAAGTAAAGTTTGATGAAAATGATAGTCTCTTGTTGTTAAAGCTAAGGAAGGTTTGCATGTATGTGATCATATACACCAGGTCTATTACGGAGTTAAAAATCAGATTTGGATGATGAAATTGATGAGGGCTTTTGGTCGAGGTACATGATAGGTACATGGTTGAGACAAGTAGTTGATGAGTTGACACATACATGAGGTGTATAGTTGATGATGTTGGTACATATTGATGAGTCATAGTTGATGAGTAGTTGATACATGAATGGTACATACTTGGTACATGGTTGGAGGCATTTGTTAGTATTTTTTTTGACATATGGTTTATGGATGATGTAGAATACTTGTATTGGTATATTATTAGAAGCACATATTGATCTTGGTGATGATTATGAGTTGTTGTGTTATGATTGGTTGATGCACATATTTGAGATTTGTCTTGGTGATTGATATTGGTGAGTAGATCTGATTTGGTTGATAAGATTGATGAGACATGCTGTTGTGATAGGTTTTTTGGATAGGTTATTCATACAGGTTTGGTGCATGGTTGGTGCACTTGTTCATGGTATAGGTTGGTGCATGGTTGATGCATTTGTTTATGGTACATGTTGATTACAAGTTGGTTGGTACAGGTTGGTGCATGGTGCACTTGTTTATGGTAAATGTTGATTACAGGTTGAGATACAGGTTGATGCATGGTTCAGGTTATTGGTATGGGTTGTTACGGTGGTATATCTCACAGTGATAGTGTGACAATGGTTCCATCATTCTACTTCTACATCAGGGTGGTTGGACGAGGAAAGGACAGGTGGTTGTAGCCACCTTCTGGTTGTAGCTGGAGAACATAGGGGGTTGTATCCTCCTTCTGGTTGTAGCCATAGAATTGGGGAGTTGGAGCTTCCCTCAGGTTGTGGCCTGAGAAACTAGGGGGTTGGAGGCTCCTTCCAGTTGCAGCTGGAAAACAAAGGAAATTGGTGCTTCCAATGAATGTAATTCTTAATGACATATAAGAAAAAACATTATGTGGTTTTCTCCCACTTTGGGTTTCCACATAAAACACTGGTGTATTGTGTATGTGTGTGATTTCTCATTTGTTCATTGTTTATTTACTCTGCAACTATTGGATGATAATGCTACATTGATATAACACTTGCATTTTATGGTGAAAAAGGATTCAATTTCTCTATTATTGATTCACCCCCCCCCCCCTCCTTAGTAATCCAACACCAGAGGTATAATGTGAAACTAACAAATGAGTTCGCCTTGAACTTTAATGGTGTCAATACAATTATTGCAGAGGTCACCTTTCCAGTATCAGAGGAGACCATATCAGTTTCAACAAAGATTCCAATACAGTGAGAGAAATTATTTAAAGGTATGCCTCTAGAGCTTATGTTTTATATTGATTTCCTCAAGCCCTAGTGTAGAAATAAGAAGATTGGTGACACTATCCCCAGAGAGTATGTTTTGGAACCCTATGAGAAAATATTGAGAGTAATCCAAAGGTATTTCAATTGCGAGGGTAGGTTTGATAGGGAGTACCAATACCATATAAGACTCCTCGTGCATTTCACAGGAAAAATCCCCCTTGACTTACCCTTTTACCTGTATAGAAGTTTAGGAAAAATGGTAGATAAAGTCCAAGCGAGGTTTGACCAACTTAAGAGTAGCATGTTCCACTTCTCCTTGGTGAACTTGTTAGTGGTTGAGGAGATAATAAAACTGAACAAGGAAGGGGATTCCTTATTGACATCAAAAAACATTCCCTTGGATCCAAAGAGATACCCCCTTGTCTCCTGAAAGACTGACTTCTAATAGCTCAAGAGGAAAAGGAAGAAGTGCTTCTAAAATGGGAAAGGGAAAATAGATTGAGATGTCATTAGCAAGTCAACTAGTTTTGAAGAGAGGTAGGAGGCTACAGTTCATTGATGAGCCAAAAGAGACGCGGGCACCCAACAGACCAATCACAAGGTCAAATGCTAGAAGGTTTTCCACACCTACAATATAGACAGATTTTGTTGAAGTTGCATCTCAGGAGATGGATGAAGAATAGGTGAATTTAGGGGAGAAATATTCAGAGATCAGGGAGACGAAACAAAAACTCATAGAATCTCAGCATGTCATAGCTCATTATTACCAGGAGAGAAGATAATTGAAAAGGAATCTTTCACAGATGGCTCTTGAGGCACATACACCACAAATTAAGGCAGATTCTAGAAATGAAATATCAAAGGAGAAGGAATTTTTGCAAAGTCCCAAGACTGCAGTTTCAACCAAACCTTCAACTCATGTAATAAGGTCCTTAGCCAAGAAAAAGAGTGCATATGTGCAAGGCTAGCCTGCAGCAATTTAAAAATCCCATACATCACCTGGAGAGGGTGAGAAAATTGTGAAGTGGCTAAATAAACAATTGAGGGAATCCCAAGACCAAATTATTCGGCTCAGGGAAGAAAAAAGGATATCAAAGGAAAAAATAATCAAACACTTTCGAGAATTCAAACCATCCATAGATAATGCTTGTGCATCCCTTTCTAGCGCCCAATCCAAACTGAGAAGAAATTCAATGTTGCTTAGGCAAGTAGGAAAATTGAAAGTGAAAAACTTGACATTAAGAAAGGAAAACAGGTATCTCAAGCAAAAAATGTAGCTAAATGATGAAGCTAGAAGGAGGCTTGAACTACTTGCAGAAGTAGCGGAGATATAAATAAAGAAACCTTACAATTTTGTCTTTTGGGGTAAGAGGTCATCGAAAGTTTTGGTTATGTCATAAAAGTTTTTCTCATCATGGGAGCTTGCATTGAGGAATTACAAAGGACATGATGATGGAGAAGAGTAAGGATGTTATCATATTTGAGATATGTTATGAAAAAAAAAATTGCACTCCCTATACCTATGATTCACAAAAGGGTGACAACGTAAGTCATTTCCTAGACACAGTTGTTGCTTTGATTGGTAAATTGTCACGCACAACACTAGTGTAGTGATCTCTCTCTACACAAATGTTGTAGACTCACATGAATAAAAGGTACACCATGAGGTGATTGGCATATGATATTTGCAGTAAATACAGGTCTCCAGTGAGTTGTTGCCACCATGTTCTACACAGGTTTCAACAAAATGAAGTGCGTTGCACAAAGTTTATATGCAAACTTTGTAGGTATCACTTGCGCAACAGTAGCTCCAGTTTTCTACGCAAAGGTAGCATAGTTTCTCAAAAACGCATGGGATGCCTCAGAGTGGTTTCCATATGTACTTGGTGACTCATCACAACAACATATTGGAATTTTTCTCAAGATATATGATTGTAAAAGATTTTTTGTTTTACATTTAAGATGGTCAAAATCGGATTTACTATTTTTAGTAAAGTTGATTAGGAGTTGTCCTCCTTCAATGTAACTAGATACATTATTATAGGTGGTAGTAGTTTGACTCCTAGTAGCCTAGTGTGGCAATAGGCTCTTATATATTTGATCACTTTTGATGTAGAAAGGGGGAGAGTTGGCAGAAGTATAGTCATTTTTCTTGATATTGTAAAAAATTCTTTGAATCTGAATGAAATATGAATGCAGAAGTCCAGAACTTTCCAAGAAAAAGATTCTAATGGTGGTGTCTTGAAGCTTGTGCTCTAGTCTTTGTATGTATTTCTTGTGTTCTTATTATTCATCTGCATTTCATTTGTTTAAATCGGACATTAAAGGGTCTAAAATCCATCTAAAGGGTGCTTTAGATTCAAGTGATTTAAACTTTGTTTTTTCTCTCTTAACTGGTCATAATTCATCTTTCATGGAGCTCTGATTTTGTTACATGTTTCCTTTTTCTTTCACCCTACACAACAAAATAAAAAATTGAAAGTTCATCACCTAATTTGTCCTTTGTTCCTCTGGGAAGTTCAACATACCAGTCATTGTTTTCATTTGTTTTTAGGGGTTGAATCCATTTCCCAAGAGATACCATACCTCCTTGCCAGAAAACCTTATAAAAATATATCCAATTATCAAAACCTAACCATTGATTTTAGCAAAGAAAACCTATCTATCAGAGACTAAGTGACAAGAGAGATCCCTCTCCGAACTGTATAGGATAGTGTCCAGTTCTAAAGTGGTTTTGGGGTTACCTTTGTAGCTTGTTTATTCAGCCAAGAAAATTATAGAGTGCTAACATTCTTGGTGTCGTTGTCAGGGATGAAAGCTAAATTTTCCATGGGAGAGAATGACTAAAGCTTCATATTTGATTCCTGAGGGTAACATAGAATCAAAAAAAATTATTGACTGAAAATTATTTACCCTGGTGACTTCATTTTATAAGATCAGTAGAAAAAAATTAACTTTATTAAGAAATCCTAGCTCCCAAAAAGATCTACACTAGAAGAAGCCATGATCCAGAACCTATAGCATCTGGCGTCTGATCCTGAGAAACTCTTACATAAAATAAAAGAAAGGGTAATTGACTCATTTTCTTTCCTGGATGGAAATCTATCATTACCCAAGGATGGAGTGAAAAGCATTGATGACCTTGATTTTGACATAAAATTTGAACAAACTTTGTTTAGATCTAAATTAGAATCCAACTTGAATGAAGTTTTGTTTGATGATAAGAAATTCCAATCTCTTATTTCTCCTTTCCCCATTCAAATTGTTGCAATTCCCTGTCAGAATGTTCAACCAACCTAAAATCCTCCTAGAGCCATGGCAGCCAAATTTTCTCCTCTTTCCTTACCTGCCCAATTACATGATTTACCTCAAAATTATGCCCAAAGAATTAAATCATACGATGTTGAAGAAAATGCTCCAGCCTGAAAACACTTAGGTTGGTTTAACGATTTTTTTGACCTAGAACAGGTAGATCATGAGGATGTAAAAGTGATACTTTTTGCACAAAGTCTCTCAGGTGAAGTCAGTAAATTGTTTAAAGCTATTCTAGCAGCTAGTATCCCTAACTTTATAGTATTTGAAACTATTTTTCTTGCAAGATGGGGTGACAAGAAAAACCCTCTTCAATTGTTGACTCGGTATAATAACATAAAAATATCACTCAGTGAGACAGTACAAAGAATTTTCAACCAAGTTCATGAGGGTCTATAATTCAATCCCAATTGAAGTTAAACCCCCTCCTAGAGCTTCCCAACTTCGTTATGCTGAATCTTTTGACAATGAATTTTCCTTATTGTTGAGGGAAAGGAGATCTAGTACACTATGTGACATGATGAATGATTCTATTGAAGTAGAGGTAAATCTGATGGCATCAGGAAAGATCAAATATAATTCTAAAGCTGATATGAAAAAGGTCCAAGGAGAAGCCCAATCTTCAAATTTCCAGTCATCAAATGTAAAATTTGATTTAATGATGAAGACTATGGAAAGTTTCATGGAAAAATTGTCCTTGGATAACAAGCCTTCCATTAAAGATCAAGCTAAAATCTAACCCAAAAATCAAAATTTCAAAAGAGCACTAGTTCCACAGATCAGACAGAGAGACCAGGGAAATAAAAGTGATCAACAAATAAAACCCCCTTTCAAAATAACTACGTGAATGGAAATTTTGATGAATCTCTTGAAGAAAATATACATTGTTGTGATGATACCGAAACAAATTTGTTCTTAACCAAAGAAGAACATGAACAATTTATGGATGAAAATGATAAGTTTATGCAAGGAAATGATGATTTGATGTCAATGGAATCAGATGAGTATAGAAAAGGATACCAAAATGCCATAATGCAGTTTCAAAAATAGTATAACCTAAGAAGTAAAAAGGTTCTTGCAGTTCCCCAGAAAGGGAATCAAAACAAGGACCCTCAAACAAATGCATCCTCCTCAAATCAGCCTAAAAAGGACATCCCTGCAAAGGATGTGCATGAAAAATGAAAACAATAGGAAGAGTCCCTAAAGAAGGTCCCTGAGATGAAAAGGAATGTAATCATCAAAGAGGTAGAGAAAATTCAGTCTCCTTTAATTTTGAAAATGAGATGCAAAAGATTAAAATTTATGTACCTTTCAATGAGTTAATCAAGAATATTGAGTACAGAAGTCAAATCATTAGAATGTCGAAAATGGAAGAAGCATCTAACACACTAAATATACAAGATGATCATCCTACAATACTATTTGGTCCTCGAGTGGAATAATGTTGTGAGGATGGTGATGTTCCTCCATTTTATATCAAACTTAAGATTCGTGACATGACCTTGCAAAATGAAATGCTAGATTCATAATCATCGCATAATTTAATGCCTAAAGTAATCATGGATGAACTAGACCTAGACATCACTAGACCTTATAAAGATTTGTTTTCTTTTGACTCAAGGAAAGTAAATTGTTTAGGCTTGATCAAAGATATATGTGTGTCTTTATCTCAAATCCCATAAAAGAATCTGGTCATGGATGTAGTAGTTGTTGACATTCCTCCAAAGTTTGGCATGCTGTTGTCAAGATCTTGGGCTGCAAAATTGAAAGGTACTCTACAAATGGACATGTCAAATGCAACTATATTATTTTTTGTCCAACAAAGGATATTGTAAAGGGAAGTATTGCTGAAGTACATGGTGAGTAACAAAAGCAAGCCAAATAATCATCCCATTTATTCTATTGATACTAAAGTAGGTTATTCCATTTTTTAAAATGACTTATGCTTTGAAGAAGAAAGTCCAAAGGCTCTTGATTTTCCTATGAAGGATGAAGTGGGACAACAGGCAAGACAAAATTCAGATCAGCAGGGCTGTGAGGAAGATGAATTATGGAATATGAATTTTGATTGAGTTGTTAGTAAACAGGGAGCTGGAGCAAGGGTTTGGATAATACCTCCTGAATCAGGTTCAAAACTTTGCTCTTATAAATTTTCTTTTGATTTTATAAATAACATGGTTGAATATGAAGCATTGATTTTGGGTTTGAAAACATTGAAAGATTTGGGGGAAAAGAGGATAGTTGTACATGGATATTTTGAGTTAGTAATAAATCAAGCTAAAGGCATCTACCAATCCAAAGACCCTAGGATGAGAGCATATAGAAATCGGGTTTTAGTTGTACTTGAAAACTTCACAGAATATAGCCTTTTAGTAGTTCCAAGGGGACAAAATTTAATTGATAATTCCTTAGCAACTGCAGCTTTTGTTTTCAAGATTCCTATTTATCCAAACAAAAAATATGAGATTGAAGTCAAACATAGACCAGAAATACCTGATAATATCAAGTATTAGAAGATTTTTGAGGATAATAAACAAGTGGAAAGGTTCCTCCAAATGACTCATGAGTTTGCTAATTTAAATACTGATGATGAAGATTGCTTTGAACAGGAAGAGGAAGACCCATGTATGTTTTAGAATGAAGCCTATTTTCTAAATCAGATTGCAGGTAAAGACATTGTTCAGCTAAAGAATAATGTCATCCCTAAAGGATTGGTTCCACTTGAAAAACTTTTTGACAACAATGATGTAGAAAAAAAACCCAAAATCACTGCAAATGAGGAAGAAATAGAGGACTGTAACATTGGGACTAAGGAGGATCCTAAAATCATCAAAATGTCCAAGACATTCAACCCATAGGTCAAAGAGAGATACATCAATTTAATGAGGGAATTTCCATATGTTTTTGCATGGAGCTATGAGGATTTCAAGGTTTATGACACTAAGGTTATTCAACATGTGATCCCAGTCAAAAGTTATCAAAAGAATTTCAAACAAAAGTTAAGAAGAATGAATCCCCTACTGCTGCCTTTAATTGAGAAAGAGGCAAGAAAGATTTTTGATGCCAAGATTATAGTTTCTCTAAGATTTTCTAAGTGGTTGGCTAACTTAGTGCATGTCAGAAAGAAAGTGGTGAAATAAGGTTGTGTGTAGACTTTTAGAATATGAGCAGGGTCTCTCTCAAGGATAAATACCCTCTTCCCAAGATGGACTATATTTTGCAGAAAGTGGTTGGATCACAGAAATTATCAATTCTTGATGGTTTTTCTAGGTACAATCATATCATGGTGCATCATGATGATCAAGAGAAGACAACCTTCAAAACACCCTGGGGTACATTCATGTATTCCAAAATTCCTTTTTGGATTATGAATGCAAGGGATACATTCCAAAGAGCTATGGATATAGCTTTTTCTAATGAGAAAGATAAGTTTATTGTCATTTATTTGGATGATAATACTTTTTTTTCATATTTTGATGATGAACATTTAATTTGAAAAGGGTTTTTCAAAAGTGAAGGAGATTTGGCATATCACTAAATCCCAAGAAATCCAATTTTGGAATGCAAGAAGGAAAAGTACTTGGACATATCATCTCAAAAGAAGGAATAAATATATATCCCAGCAGGGTGGCTGCAATTCTGAAAATTAACACTCCCAGGAGCAAAAAGGAGGTACAATCTTTCCTTGGAAGGATAATTTTTTTGAGAAGATTTATCCCAAATCTTGCAGAAATTATAAAGTAAATCACTAGCATGATCAGGAAAGAAAATGAGATTAAATGGACTCGGGAAGCAAGGAAATATTTTGAAGATATAAATATAGCATTGACCAAAGCACCAATACTAGTTAGTCCAGACTTTACAAAGGATTTCATTCTATTTTTCTTTGCATCAGAACATACTATTGTTGGGGTTTTATTGCAGAAAAATGAGCAGAAATTTGAGAGGCCCATATCCTATTTCAGAAAAACTCTAAGAGACTCTCAATTGAAGTATGGCATCATGGAGAAACAAACATATGCACTGGTAAATGCCCTTAAATAATTTAGAGATTACATTTCGCATTCTCATATTGCTGCATATGTACCTAGTAATGTTGTGAAAGATATATTGACCCAATCTGATCCAAAAGGTAGAAGAGTCAAATGGATAGCTATCTTGCTAGAATGTGATTTGGAAATAAATCCTACAAAGTTGATCAAAGGCCAAGGGCTTGCCAAGCTTATAACACAATCAAATTATTATGTATTGGGAATAAACTTCATTGCAGATTTGTCAGAAATTTTGAAGGAATAAATAGTCCCACATGTATCTCAGAAGTTCTTGGAGTCTCCATGGTATGTTGATACCATTTATGTACTTAGAAATTTACAATCTCCTCACAAAGTCGGCAAAACAAAGGCTAGGTTTATGAAATTGAAGGCAACAAAATTATGTATTTTAAATCGCTCTTTATATTGGAAAGACCCAAGGGGGATTTTGCTTAGTTGTTTGTTAGAAGATGAAGTCAAACAGACCATTAGAGAATTCCATAAAGGTGACTGTGGGGGTCACCATTATTGTAAAACCATAATTTATAAAATACTAAGAGCGGGGTTTTATTGGCCTAATATATTCTCTAATGTGTACAAGGAGGTATCAAGCTGTCATTAATGCCAATTTTTTGATGGAAAAAGGAAATTGTTTCCCTTTCCTTTGAAACCTGTTTTTGTTGAAGCACCATTCGGGCAGTGGGGCCTTGATTTTATAGGGGAGATTCATCCACCATGCTCAGCTCAACACAAATGGATATTGACAACTACAGACTACTTCACTAAATGGATTGATGAAGTCCCAACAAGGCAAGTTATTGATGATGTCATCATTCAATTTCTGGAAAATAACATTTTGTCTAGGTTTGGATGCCTAGTCAAAATAATAACTGGTAATGAAGTAGCATTTAAGTCCAAGAAAATGGAAAAATTATGTAGTGAGTACAATATAACCCTTGGTCATTCCACAACTTACTATCCACAGGGTAATGGATTAGTTTAATCATCCAAAAAGATCTTGACTAGAGTTATCAAAAGGTTGTTGCAGGAAAACAAGAAGGCTTGGCACAAAAAACTTATTTATGCACTATGGGTTGATAGGGTTACCACTAAGAGGTCTATTGCTACATCACCTTTCTAGATTGTGTATGGAATAGATGCAATTTCTCCCACCTCACTAGGGTTGCCAATCATGAATCTACTACAAGAACAGGAGGTTGAACCAAATGATGCTCAAAGGAGGATAAATGAGTTGATACATGTACAACATATGAGGGAAGAAGTATACAACAAGGCTAAACTACATCAAGACAAGATAAAAAGGATCTTTGATAAACATACAAAGGTGGATGATTTCAAGGTAGATGATCTAGTATTGAAATGGGATGCAAGAAATGAAGATAAGGGTAAGAATGGAAAGTTTGACTACCTATGGCTGGGACCATACAAAATTGTTTCTTATCATGGGAATAATGCTTATCTACTGCAAGAACTTAATGGAGACATCATTGGTGGAGGGCCTGTAAATGACAGGTTTCTTAAGAACTACCTTACTTCAATTTTTATGGTTTGTTCATCTCATTGTAAATAAACATTTGTATATTTAGCAGTTAAAGTCAATAATCAGTAGCAAATTGAAGCTCGAAGTGAAGACCCTAAGTTTACGCGGAGTCTAGTTAAATTATGTCAAATAAGTCTTATCAAACAGTTTGTTTATTACTTTAGAGTCTTTTTGAGTCAAATAAAGACTAATGGTTAGGCACATGGTATGATGTTCTTTGCTACCTCACTGAGAGGATAGCATCCCCATTGGAGCCAAATGTTAGCATCATTATTTTTAGGGTAGAGTTAGAGGTTTTTCCAGAGTTTTCGGAGTCATGTCTTGGTCTTGGGAAAACCAAGGAATTCCTAAATGAGTCATTGTGAGTGTGTTTTGTTCACAAAGTCATTGATCAAATAATGGGTAATATGCATGTCAATAGAGAGTTAAGTCATAGTTTTGAGTCAAAGGGTGTTGTGTCTATATCATAATACATCATCAATGGGTATAAGATTCCATCATGTTGAAATATCTGTAAAGGTCCTTGTTTTCCTAGTTTAAAATCGTGTCACAAAATGGGAAATAATGTGTCAAAGTCGAGTCATAGGTTAGGGATGAAAATCATGTCAAAAGGTATCATGGTTCATCATCAAAACTAATGAGGTCATAAAAGGGACAATGATTACACCCCATGTCATTTGTATCGTTGGAAAACTTCAAACATATGCACGATGTTGATTCCCTACGCAAATTACTAGAATTGTCTTGGGAGGTCTTGTCATCTACGAACAAGTACTTTCTTTTTCAAATCCGCTCCTTATCCACTCACGCATGCACATTTTCCACCTTTTGTCTGTTTTCATTGCATTCACGACCTATGCATAATCCATAATCCCTCGAGCAAGCTTTAAATTCTTATGCTACACAAACCCTGTGAAGATACCCCTCGCTACGCAAACTCTGTGTGGTAGTACTCGCTACGCAAAGACTGTTGTTCGTTTTTTTTCCATGCATTCCTTGTTTGGAGTATCACTGTGTAAAAACCTTTTGAGCACGTTGTTTATGCTAGCTTATCCCCTGAAATAATTCACCTCTCATACAACAAATTTTTGGTACTCTTATTTGAGAAAACCCTATCCCTCTTGATTTTCTCTGCAATCTTGCCTACTAAATTTCAAAGACCCATCTTCTTTTTTCATTTTTGAAAGGTTACCTTGCAAAGAAAAGAATCACAGAGCCATGAAAACGCAAGAAAATAATAAATACAGGGGTGGAAATGTGCTCAGGTATGAGCCACGAGATTTGACTTTGGTAAATTCAGACCCTGCCTATAGAATGTCGTTTCAGCAGGCTAGGGGTATGAGATTTTATGAAAGGATCCAAGGGTATAACGTGTAGTTGACAAAGGAGTCCGCCTTGAAATTTAATGTTGTCAATACAACCATTGTAGAGGTCACATTTCTAATATCATAGGAGACCATAGCAGTTGCAACAAAGATTCCAATACAGGGAGAGAAATGGTTTAAAGGTATGCCTCTGGAGCTTATTTTTTATATTGATTTCCTCAAGCCCCAGTATAGAAAGCAGAATATTGGTGCCACTATCCCCAAGGAGTATGTTTTGGAACCCTATGAGAAACTGTAGAGAGTAATCCAAAGGTATTTCACTTGTGATGATAGCTTTGACAGGGTGTACCAGTACCATATAAGACTCCTCATGCATTTCACAAAAAAAATCCTCGTTAACTTATATTTTTACTTGTATAGAAGTTTAGGAAAAATGGAAAATAAATTCCACGTCAGGGTTGACCAAATTAAGAGTAGCCTGTTCCACTTCTCCTTGATGAAGTTGTTAGTAGTTGAGGAGCTAAGAAAACTAAACAAGGACTAGGATTCCTTCTTGACATCAACAAACATTACCATGGATCCCAAAGGAGATACCCCCTTATCTGTTGAAAGACTGGCTTCTAATAGCTCAGGAGGAAAAGGAAGAAGTGCTTCTGAAATGGGAAATGGAAAAGACATTGAGGGTCCATCACCAAGCCAGTCAGTTCTAAAGAGAGGTAGGAGTATATAGTTCACTGATGAGCCAAAAGAGACACAGGCACCCAACAAACCAATCACAAGGTTAGCTGCTAAAAGGTTTTCCACACCTACAGTACAGACAAATTTTGTTGAAGTTGCAGCTCAGGAGATGGATGAAGAACAAGTCAATTCAGGGGAGAAAGATTCATAGATCAGGGAGATGTAGCAACAAATCAGAGAATCTCAGCATGTCATATCTCAGTTCTACCAGGAGAGTGGAGAATTGAAAAGGAAGTTGGCAGAGAAGGCTCATGAGGCACATACACCACAAATTAAGGAAGATTCTAGAAATGAAATATCAAAGGAGAAGGAATTTTTGCAAATTGCAAAGACTACAGTTTCAACTAAACCTTGAAAAAGTCATGTAACAAGGTCCTCGGCCTAGAAAAAGAGTTCATATGTGAAAGGCCAGCTTGCAGCAATTGAAAAACCCCATACATCACCTCGAGAGGGTGAGAAAATTGTGAAGTGGCTAAATAAATAATTGAGGGAATCCCAAGACCAAATTATTCAGCTCAGGGAAGAAAAAAGGATATCAGAGGATAGAATATTGAAACACTTTTGAGAATGCAAACCAACCATAGATAATTATTGTGCATCCCTTTCTAGCGCCCAATCCAAACTGAGAAGAAATGCAGTGCTGCTCTAGAAAGTAGGAACATCGAAAGTGAAAAACTTGACATTAAGAAAGGAAAACATGTATCTCAAGTAAAAAATGCAGCGAAATGATGAAGAGAGAAGGAGGCTTGAACTACTTGCAAAAGTAGCAGAATATAAATAAAGAAACCTTACAATTTTGTCTTTTTGGGTAAGAGGTCATCTCAAGTTTTGGTTATGTCATATAAGTTGAGCTCATTATGGGAGCTTGCATTGAGGAATTACAAATGACATGATTATGGAGAAGAATAAGGATGTTATCATATTTGAGATATGTAATGAAAAATAAAATTGCACTCCCTGTACCTTTGATTGACAGAAGGGTGACAACATAAGTCATTTTCTAGACGAAGTTGTTGTTTTGATTGGTAAACTGTCATACACAACACTTGCGTAGCGAGCTCTCGCTACGCATATGATGTAGACTCACATGAATAAAAGGGACAAGATGAGGTGATTGTCATATGATCTTTGCAATAAACACATGTCTCCAGTGAGTTACTGCCACCAGGTTCTACACAGGTTTCAACAAAATGAAGTTCACTATGCAAAGTTGCTACGCAAACGTTGTAGGTAGTACTTGCACAACTGTAGCTCCAGTTTTCTATGAAAAGGTGGTATATTTGATCAAAAACACACGGGATGCCTCAGAGTGGTTTCCATATGTACTTGGTGACTCATCACAACAACATATTCAAATTTTTCTCAAGATCTATGATTGTAAAAGATATTTTGTTTTACATTTAAGATGGTCAAAGTCGGATTTACTATTTTTAGTAAAGTTGTTTAGGAGTTGTTCTCCTTCAATGTAACTAGATCCATGATTGTAGGTGGCAGTAGTGTGACTCCTAGTATCCTAGTGTGGCAATAGGCTCTTATATATTTGATCACTTTTGATTTAAAAGGGGGGCAAGTTGGTAGAAGTATAGTCATTTTTCTTGATATTGTAAAAACTTCTTTGAATCTGAATGAAATACAAATGCAAAATTCTAGAACTTTCCAAGAAAACTATTATAATGGCAGTGTCTTGAAGCTTGTTCTCTAGTCTTTGTATGTATTTCTTGTGTTCTTATTATTCATTTGCATTTCATCTATTTAAATCACATGTTAAAGGGTATAAACATCATCTAAAGGGTGCTTTAGATTCAAGTGATTTAAACTTTGTTTTTTCTCTCTTAACTGGTCAGAATTCATATTTCATGGTGCTCTGATTCTGTTACATATTTCCTTCTTCTTTCACCCCACACAACAAACTAAAAAATTGAAAGTTCATCACCTAATTTAGCCTTTGATCCTCTGGGAATTTCAACATACTAATCGTTGTTTTCATTCATTTTTAGGGGTTGACTCCATTTCCCAAGAGATACCATACCTCCTTGTCAACAAACCTTATAAAAATATATCCAATTATCAAATCCTTTTTTGAATGGTGTTCTTCAATAATGGGAGAGGGAACAGGAACCCGTCAAGACCAATCACATAGGAAAGGACATGTACATAGATATTTTTGGGAGGTGGTTGATGTAGATCAATCACAGTGTTATGAAAGAAAATTAATCCAGAGAAATAGTTGATTCTGTAAATGTGTTGAACTTGCACAGAACAGATCTAGCTAAACAATAATACACACATTTGTAGAGAGAATTGGAGAAAGAATAAGAAGGAGAGAAAGATTGAACGAATTCTCATTAACCGTTGTGAATAATGAATAATTTACACATGATATACTCTGTATAACTCAATGAGTTCGACTTGAGGTGAACCAATGCGCCATAGTGGTGGTATAGAGTGATATGGACACACACCAGCAGTTACAGGAGTGAACTGCCACCTATTCTAGTCTCTCAAGTAGTTGCGGGAGTGAACTGCCACCTAGTTGAGTTAACTAGTCAACTAGTCTTCAGTTAACTAACTGAAAAGAGAGTAGTGAGGAGTTAACTCAAGGAATCAAGGCTAATGTGCCACTCTAGTGATGATACCAAGGCAAGGTCGAATTATCATGGTGATGATCCCAATGTTACATGGTGATGATCTCAATGCAACATCTAAACTCAACTCAACTAGTCAAATTGAAGTGTCAACTGAAAGAGAATATTCTCCAGGTGGAATATTCTCCCCTAAAATATAGGAAACTGGATAATGACTAATTATGACTAATAAACAAGGAATAACCTTAGGAAAAATAAATCCTAGGTGTGTGTGAAGTAACTCCAACAGATTCCATTTAGTTAGAACATCAAAAAATGCAATAGTTGAAATATCGATGAGAAAACTCTCTTGTTTTTATGTTCCATGTAGTAGTAATGAATGGGATGATTTTGAATCAATAGACTGGGTTGATAAATGGGATCGTGTATCATTCCCCATTGTTCAACATATAACTATGGAATTATCCTAGTTGGAGGAGGACCAATCAAGTATTTCAACAGATTATGATCATGTCTCGGATCTCATAGTGCCAAGTTCGTTGAAACATTCCATTAAATTTTGAATAACTAGCATAAATTTTGTATTCTTTTTTCATTTAGTGGACTCAAGTGTTGGCACTCATTTTTTCTAAGGCACATGTATGCAGTGGTTGCCCCAATAGGTAATGAATTGGGCACTAGTTATTGTCTAGCACATTGCTTAGAGAGAAAAAAGACCCTCATGCGATTAGTAACAAAATCTAAAGGCATTGAATTTCTGATTGGGTCAATAGTTATTAAAGGAGAATATCTAAGACAGGATGAAAGAACACGCAAGAAAGGTGGTTATGTATTTCAATATTATATACCAAGTGAAGTCGTATACCACTTTACAAACTTGGTTGTTGGTACAAACCTCCAACTACAAATAATGTCAAGTAAGAACTCATTAAAGATACGACAATTCTTTCCTTTCTCTGAGCATGAGAAATTAATGGAGATCATCGGTATTAGAAGTGATCTTGATGATCTACTTGAATAACCATAGGTATGTAAAAGGAATAATTGAACAAATATTTCAGATTTATGAATTATTGAAATTTTGGCTTCATTTTTTGGTTGTTATGGTATTATTGTATTTTCATGCCTTGCCTTGCATTGTCATGCCAAGCCTTACCATGCCATGTCTCACCTTTCCTTCCCATTCCATGCCATGCCATGATTTTCCTTTCCTTTCCATGCCATGCCATGCCTTTTCCATTTCATGTCTTGCCTTTCCATGTTATGTCTTACCTTTCCTTCACTTTCCATGTCATGCCATGCCACACCTTGTCATGCCATGCCATGCCTTTCCTTGCCTTTCCTTGCATTACACTCACTTTCCATGCCATGCCTTTCCTTTCCTTCACTTTTCATGTCATTCCTTTCCTTTCCTTGCCTTCCATTACATTCACTTGTCATGCCATGACTTTCCTTTTCTTCACTTTCCACGCCATGACTTGCCTTGCTTTCACTTACCATGACATGCCATGGCATGTCTTGCCTTGCCTTGCCATGCCTTTCATTTCCTTCACTTTCCATGACATGCCTTTCCTTTCCATGTCATGCCTTTCTTTTCCTTCACTTGTCATGTCATTCCTTGCCTTTCCTTCACTTTCCATGTTATGAAATGACATGCCTTTACATGCCATGCCATGCCTTTACATACTAGTCATGCCTTGTCATGTCATGCCATGCCTTTCCTTGCCTTGAATTTCCTTCACTTTCCATGCCATGCCTTTCCATGCCTTTCATTTCCTTCACTTCCCATGCTATACCTTGCCTTTCCATGTCATGTCTTGCCTTGCCTTTACTTTCCATGTCATTCATTACCTTACCTTCACTTGTCATTCATTACCTTACCTTCACTTGTCATTCCATTCCATCCCATGCATTTCCATGCCTTTCACTTTCTTCACTTTCCATGGCATTCCTTTCCTTTCCATGACATGCCTTGCCTTGCCTTCACTTGCCATGCCATGCCTTGCCTTTCCATGTCATTCCTTACCTTTCCTTCACTTTCCATGCCATGCCTTGCCTTGCACTTCCTTCACTTGCCATGCCATGCCATGCCTTACCTTTCCATGCCATGCCATGTCATACCTTTCATTTCCTTCACTTGTAATGCCATGCCATGCCTTCCCTTCCATTCACTTTACATGTCATGCCTTAACTTTCCATGCCATGCCTTGCCTTGAATGACCATAGGTATGTAAAAGGATTAATTGTACAAGTATTTCATATTTATGAATTACTGAAACTTTGGCTTCATTTTATGGTTATTGTTGTGGAAAGTGAAGGAAATCAAAGGCATAGAGTGGAAAGGGAAGGCAAGGAAAGACATGGCATGGCATGACTAGGCAATGGAAGCCATGGAAATACAAAAATACCATAACATCCATAAAATGAAGCCAAATTTTCAGTAATTCATAAATCTGAAATATTTTCTCACTTATTCCTTTTACATACCTATGGGCATTCAAGGAAAGGCATGGCATGGCAAGGAAAGGAAAGGCATGACATGGAAAGTGAAGGAAAAGAAAGGCATGGCATGGAAATGAAAGGTATGGAAAGTGAAGGAAATGAAAGGAATGACATGACATGACATGGAAAGGCAAGGCATGGCATGGAAATGAAAGTCATGGCATGCAAAGTGAAGGAAAGTAAAGGAAATACAAGGCATGGCATGGCAAGTGAAGGCAAGGAAATGCATGATAAGTGAAGTAAAGGAAAGACAAGTGAAGGAAAGGCAAGGCATGGCATGGCATGGCAAGTGAAGAAAAGGAAATGCATGTCATGGAAAGTGAAGGAAAGGCAAGGAATGGCATGGAAAGGAAAGGAATGGAATTTCCTTCACTTTCCATGTCATGTCTTTCCTTTCCATGTCATTCCTTTCCTTTTCATGAATTTCATTTCCATGTCTTTCTTTTCCATGTCATTCCTTTCAATGTCATGCCATGTAATGCCTTACCTTGCCATGCCTTGCCTTTCTATGCCATGCCATGTCTTTCCTTTCCATGCCATTTCTTTCCTTTTCTTTCCATGTCATTCCATTCCATGCCTTGCCTTTCCATGCCATGCCTTTCATTTCCTTGAGTTTCCATGCCATTCCTTTCCTTTCCAAGCCATTCCATTTTTTTCCATGCCATGCCTTTCCTTTCCATGTAATTCCTTACCTTTCCATACCTTGACATGTCTTGTCATGCCATGCCATGCCTTGATTTGTCATGCCTTTACTTGCCATGTCATGCCTTGCCTTTCGTTGTCATTTCATGTCATTCCATGCCATGCCATGCCTTTCCATGCCATGCCATGCCTTTCCATGCCATGCCTTTCCATTCCATGACTTGCCATCCATCCCTCACCTTGCCTTTCCATGCTATGCCATTCCTTTCCATAACATTCCTTGCCATTCCTTGCCATGTCTAGCCTAACAAGGTGTTAAATTGTCAAACATATGTAATAATCACTGAGAAGAACCTTAGTGTCAAAGATCCTCCAACAAATGATTTTTCAGTCAATGGAATGATAACAAAGGGGCCCCACTAGTTGAAACCAACTACTTTGGATCCAATGCAACTAACAATTCGTCCATTCAAGTCTCGGTTTGAGTTTTATCGTGAGTTGCAACTCACCTCCTCGATCCATTTAGGGACCTGTCGCCAATTTGATCCAAGGGCATAAAATCCAAACCAAGTAGCATAACAGAGTTCCATAAGCTCCCACTAGTCTATTTGGAAAAATCCCACATTACCACAATACCCACAATCGCAAGACACATTGTTCTTGAAAATCCACCTCTTGTTCAAAAATATCACTATGCCTCATTGAGAAAAACCCTAGTGTCGGAGATCCTCCAACAAATGGTTTTATGGTCAATGGAATGACAACGAAGAGACCCCAATAGTTGAATCCTAATGCTTTGGATCCAATGAAACTAATGGTTCATCCATATGAGTCTCGGTTTGAGTTTTATGGATGAACCATAAATAATCCAAGGAAAATAAAGGTAAGCCAAGGAAAGATGTGACAAGGATAAGAAAAGATAGGTATGGCAAGGAAAGGAAACTTCTAGGTCTAGGTATAGGTAAATCCTATCAATTATGATAATCCATGTTTCACAACTATGAACATACCTTTGATATATGAATAAAGAAAGATTATGTTATGACATTGAAATTCTCATGCAAGTATTTTTATATAATATAGATGGGATAATAAGTTGTATAATTACATGCTTAATGAATCCTTTGATTGTAAATTTTACGATTTAAACTTTTTCATTTAGTACAAGCATTATGCTTTTTAGGCAAGAAAAAAGGTATGTGTTGGTTTGTTCTTGGGCTGACCCAGGTTCAGATCTCAACAGGTTTCCAACAAAACCATCTAAAACTATCAACCCTCTTGGTAAACCAGAAGGCAATGTTGTGCACAGGGTGCACAACGCAATCTCACCCGAGATAGATTTTATGGGTGACTGCAATACTCAAGTGTTTAAAATCTAGGAATGAGTGGGGATCTGTGAGTGTATTCTTTCCTTCTTATGCATTACCCTTGTTAACTATTCAAGTACTTCTATGATTTGTTCATCTTTAAACCTATGCATGCATGCTGATATTTCTAGTTTAACCATTCATTCATATGCTAATGATCAACATAAAGTAAACATTCATTAACATTCACACATAACACAAAGTTTATTGTGGTTCACCTCCTCCTAGGGCTACGTCCACAAAGATTTGGCTCTCTTCTCTTTTATTCAATATGTTGCAAAATATTGCACTGCGTGAATTACATCTTTAGTAATACAATCCAGATGAGGATAATATCCCTATGTGAGGTGGACTAGATCACACCAGGCTCCATAGCCCATGACCTAACTTCAAGAGGAGTGGTTTGTGTTAACTTTTATTTGAGTTCATTGATGTCCTTGTTATAGTCCCCAAGCGTTTGCGCTATGATTTGAATCTGTTCTTCCACACTACTCATGGCTACCCGCACACTGTCTGGAATGTTTTTGAAGACCTCCTTAAGATTTTGCTCCAATTTATCTACGCGCAAATTCTCTTCCTGTGTCGCTAACTAGATAAGTTCTATCATAATTTCCATTACATCCTTTCCATCTCTTGTTACTTGCAATTCTGTCGCATTTGCTATGGCTCGTGGTTGCACTTCTTGTGTGACACTGACTTACATCTTGTACAGTGCCTTTGTTGGTATTTTAGCCAATGTCAATTGTTCCTGTGCCATGTATTTAAGTGGCGTCTATGCTATGGAATCATACACCTACAACATATATTTTGTTATCTGGAAGCTCGGAGTTACTTGTGCTATGAGTTGGATTATGTCTTCTTCGTTCTGCGTGGTTCTGTCCCTTGCTTCTGTTGGTCGGGGGATCGATTTTTCTCCCCTCTCTTCTATTTGGGATGCTTGTATCTATTACAGGACCTGCTTAATGTAGTCCAACTCATTCCTTATCCTTCTTATTTGGTTCTCGACCTCTTCATACTCTTCCACTACGTGGTCCTGCACCCTCTCTGCAACTAGATCAGCATCATCCTCGGTGATTGTGTATTCCAGGATTTGTTTGTGGGCCTTAGCATTCTTGCACAACCCACTTGTATGTATGATTGGCCGTTTGGGTGGACCTATCTCTTGCGGAGTATTTGTCGACAATGTTTCATGTATTGTTGTGTCCCCACTTCCTTGTTCTTCCAGCGCTGGGGAATTGTCCTTCTTTCCTATTTGCACGTCCTTCTTTGGGGCACTACCCTTCTTCTGTGGCATTGTCTTTTGATCACGCTTTGCCTACTGTGTTGGTTTAGTGGTCGCAGTGCTTCCCCCTGCATATGTCTTGGATTACCCTGCTTTCACTTCTTTCCCTTTTGGCATGTCCTTGGTGATGACTGGGATCTTCCAGTCATCCAACCAGTCTGTAATTTCCCATTCAACTTCCTCTGCATTGATGCAGAATCAAAGTTGTAACCATTCTTTCTCTGGATCCCTAAGCACTTGGATCCACATGTTATGTCGCATAGCCTTAAATCTGGTTATGCCCTGGCACTGCACGACCACTTCCAGATTTATCCTCCGTTTGTTATCTATGCTTTCTTGTATGTCACTAAGATACCGATCAAAAGTGTTGGCATTACCACTTCTTCACTTGGAATCATAAGTGCTTCCAAACAACGTGTATCGTGTTGTGCGACATCGTCCTACTATGTCGTATAAATACGAGTAGGTAGGATCTTTCAATCAAATTAAAGATATCAATATAATGATCCAGTAGTAATGGAAATAGGTTCCCAAGTCCTACACATCCTTGCAGTCATCTAGGAACAAATTAGTAAGTATGGATCCCAACTGAGCATGGTGTCTTTTTTTCACTGTGTTACTGTTGTGACAACTCATGCGGGGACCTGTGGCTACTACATGTTTTTCGTTTTGTTTTTCTAGGTGTGTTGATGTTTGGAGGTTCCATCGTGGGTAATTCTTCCTCCCCCGATTGAACTTTGACCACTACGATCTCTGAAATCACCTATTTTTCTCATCTCTTCGTGCTCCTTAGCTTTGCGGGTTTGTAAATGCACAATATGTCTCATTTGGCCCATGTTTTCATTATATATGGGGTGTCATAAGTGCCCTAAATATTATTGGAGATGCTTCTTTAATCGTCATTAATGTGTTAAAACTTTTCGAGCATGCTTCGTTCAGTTTCATAAATTCCCAATTCATGCCTTTTTACCCCGACGATCAGTTTTTTCTTTTCCGACCGTTGGCCCATTTTCTGGTGTGCTGCAATTTTCGGTGCGTTGAACGTTTATTGTTGTAAATTTTCCCCTAGTGCATTGTGTTTGCTTCCTGTCAGCCATATGTTGCACGTGGTCACTTTTTCTTTTTGTCACATTGATTCCACTATCTGTTGTGCACGATATTCCCCAATATTTTGTACTTTCTTTATTTTTCTATTGTTTTCTTATGTTTTCTTCTTTTTCTACTCTTGTCTTCCTTTTTATGAGTTTTATTTCCTAATATTTATATATAGTACACTATATACTTGAATTTCTTTCTACGTTGTAACTTTTAAGAATTAGTAGGTTAATTGTCCCTGTACAGTTTTAGTCGACTATCGTTGATCATTCCTTTCAATTATGTTCCTCCCAAGTCCTTTAGTTGCACAAACCCCCCATATGTGAAAATGTTTACTTCATATGGCCCTATCCAATGCATTCTAAACTTACCAGGGTGTTGGAAAAAGTTTCTATCATAGAGTATAACTAGGTCTCCCTCCTTAAATCTCTTATTTTTAATATGTCTGTCATGTTAGGATTTGTCTCTTGCTTTCTGTACTTCCTAGTGAAATCATACCATAATCTTGTCCTCTTCCATTTCCATTATTTGACTTAACCTCTATCGTACTATGCCTCTTTTTGTCATGTTGGTAATTGATGCTATGCATAGACTAGCTACCAAAAATTCTAATGGCACCACTGCTTCCTGCCCATACACCAATCTGAATGGTGTACGTCATGTCAACTTCTTTCATGTGGTCCTATATTCCCATAGTACTTCTGGTATTTTCAAGTCCCACTCATCCCTATTGACATTGCAGATTTTAGTCAAAACATTTTCCAAGATTTTATTGAATGATTCTATTTTTCCATTTGCCTGAGGATGATATGGTGTACTCTTATGGTGATAGAATTCAAAATCCTCGGTCATAGCCCTGATAGTATTATTAATAAAATGAGTGCCTTGGTCACTCTTTAAATCCTGAGACATCCAAATCTGGTGATCACTTGCTCAAATATGAAGTGTGTTGTTTTCTCTGTGTTGCAGTCCTTGAATGGTGTTGCTTATTCCCACCTTGTTAAGTATTCAATCACAGTAATGATATACCTAGATATTGACCTTTCTTTTGGTGGATTAATAGGTCCAACAAAGTCTATTGCCCATTTTTCAAATACCCGTAGAGTCACTTGTGGTCTTAGAGGCATCTCATCCCTTATGTTGGGTTTTCCAACCCTCTAACAGACATCACATTGTTGGCAATATTCCTTGGCATATTTATGGACTATTGGACACCATAATCCTACGCGCAATACCTTCTGCGCAGTAGCTTTGCATGCATAGTGTCCTCTAGATATACCTTCATGGGATTCTACTAAAATTATGGGTTGTTCATGTTCCAATACACACCTTCTCAAAATGTTGTTTGTGCCCATCTTGTATAAATGTCCTGCAATGATTTGATAGTCTGCAGCTCTAACTTCCATATTTTTATTCTGCACAGTGATAAACTCCTGTGGAGAAACCCATCTACTTAAGTATTCAATAATATTAGCAAAGTATTCATCAGCTACCTATACTGAAAATAATTGTGCATCAGGGAAGTTTTCTTCCAAGTTAGTAGGTTCTTCTCCATTAGTTACCCTTGAAAGGTGATCTTGTCATCCATTCAGCTTCCCTGGTTTGACTATCACTTCGAAATCAAATTCTTGGAATAATAATAGCCATCTACAGATTCTCCCCCCAAACACTGGCTTGTTGACTAGATGCTCGAGGGAAGAATGGTTTGTGAACATTTTAAAGTGTTTAGCCAGTAAATAGTTCTTGAAATTATGAAGTACATATACCATGGTTATTGTAATATCCCCAAGGACGAACCCTGTTGTAATCATGTTTATGAATTGTAAATCATGTTTTATAGGCTGGTGAGCCAAGTTAATATAAGCCAGTAAGGCTTATGAGTTTATTAGGCCGGAGAACCTAAGTGTTAAGGCCAGGAGCCTATTTTTGTATATGTAATTATGCAAAACATTAATTAAAATATAAACATCAATGTGTACAGACTGACCACAATGAATGAGTGATGGGGGACTAAGCTTCCACAAAGTGGGTAAGGGATTGGGGGCTGGAAGGTTGGAAAGAGAGGCTAAGTGTTGAGCCTAGGGGCTTAAGTCCTTGGGAATAATATTTTAATATTATTCCAAAAGCCATGTGAAATATATGTTTTGTCCTAAGTTCCTAGAGAGGAACTCATGCTTATGGAGTGCATGCAGCTTCATGGGTGACATGTGTCGACCCAGGCACATGCAGTTAAAAACTGCAGAAGTCAGTCGTGGAGGGGGTCGCTCCTCATTCCATCATCCTTTGCGTCTGATTTCAGACACCCTCATCCATCTCTGAGAACCAGAAAACTAAGACGTCTTCCTAGAGACCAAAACATCATCCGACTGATTCTGTTATTGGTTTTCGTCTATCCTTGGAATACATATGCATCGTTGAGAGAACTGGTCAGGAGGGGAAAGTCAACTTGTGAGTTCAAGAACCCAGTCTATCCACCATTGCAAAGATGAAACCGTACTCGATCTGTCTGTAGGTTGTTGCTTTCTATTTTCCTGAGTGGGGTTGTGTTGTGGTTATCCTCGGCATGCGGGAATTGATTCGGAAGGGGCTGAAGAACCGGGTTATAAGTCCCTTAGTTGAAGAGGCAGTCTGTCAAGCTTGTGAGAAGCTATTTCTAGGTGAAGGAGTATGTTGGGGAAGTGGTATTCTTCCAGAGAGAGTCCAGCACCAGCTACGGAGCTCTAAGACTTCCTGATCCAACTTGTTGCCAAGACCCGGAGAGGGAGGTGAAGCACTGATGGACTGTGCTTGTGAAGGTGTATACTCCTGAGAGAAAAAGGCATGTGGAGAATGAGAGTCTGTGAGTAGTGGGTGTAAGGAGACATCCTAGGAAGAATCCTTCTGGTTATTCTGTGCAGTTTTCCCTATAACCTTAGCCTAGACTAGGATTCCTTTCCTTGGGTGGAGCTTAGTCCCAGCTCGGGGGTGACCCACTATTGAACATTATGAGAGTGTGGTCTAAGGCTAGGAGTTGTGTGGAAGGCCTGCACGTGGTTGGTGGAATTATGCCAGTAATAAAAGATAAGTGTTAATTTTGTACTTAATTTATAAGTATATGCATGTCTGTGATTCTTGCAATATTATCATGTATTCCATTGTAATCATGAATTACTGTTAATCCCATTAAACCTACATGTTAGTCATAATTATGTGATTACTCTGTTTGGTTTAGTTAAATGTCTGTAATATGACTTAATTCATGTTATATATATAAGTATGAGAATGTTGTTTCCGCACAGTAGCGTTTTCCCAATCGTGGGGTTGATGGTCGGGGACGTTACAGTATGGTATCAGAGTGTGGTTTACAACACTGAACCTGAATGGGCTGGATAAGTGGTCATTGGACCCGAAGTTCAGGTGGGAAACATGTTTGGAAGAACAGATTTTTGGACCTTTGAATGTTCCTGAGTGTCAAGGAGTCACTTGGTTGTGTTACAAAGCTCAGGAGGTGTATAGGTATTATAGAACCCATAGTCGGTGTGGTATATGGCCACAGGGAGAGAGAGCTCAATGCATGAAGTGTTGGAGCCGTTGGATCTGATTGAGAGGAAAGGAGATCCCTTACGACCGTTAGATCCAGAGAAGGTGCTGGAAGGATATCCGAGAACCCTTTTGGGAGTTCGTCTGTCGGGAAAAAGCGGGGAGCGCTGAGACACAGAAACCCAAAAAAGCGAGAAGATATATGTCGTAGATCTGGGAGGAGGGCTCGACCATTGGATCTTGTGGAGTCGCTCTCGAGTTAGTCACGAGAACCTTTTGGATTTCTCAATGTCGGGAGATGGGAAGTGAGGAGAGGTGAACACCTCCGAAATCCCGAAACGATCTCCATCGTAGATCGTAGGAGAGGAGCTTGATCGTTGGATCAAGTAGATGGATAGACCGTAATTTCAAAATTTCGGCAAACGAAATCTTGAAATGTGTGGATGCACGAACTCCCGATGCCAGAAACACCAAAACGAAAAGTGAAAGTGGTGGGACCCTATGACATCGTCGAAAGTGATGTGGACCTTCTTAAGGGAACCATGTGTCACTACCTTGGTTGGCGACAGTTGTGTTGTGAGCCCAGGGGGAGAGAGGTCAGAAGTTCAGTAGTCAGGAGTTGTAGAGGGAAACGAGTGCGAGAACCTCTGGGACCAAAACCCCAAAACCCGAAACCCTGAAGCCCCGAAATCTCGAAACTTGAAGTTTTGTTTGGAGAGCCTTGTAGCACCTAGTAGTTTAGCATCTCATCACAGCCCGTGGATGCATGGGTTGGGGGACTAAGAAAACGGGGGCTATCGCCCGAAAATTGCAGATCCAAACAGAGCTCTGAAAATTTGTGGAATCGAAACATTTTCTTATTCGCGTTGGTTTATGAATGTTGTAGTTTTATTAAGGGTATAAGGCTTGACAAACTTCGTTTGACTGCATGTTGTGTGTGCAAAGTTCAATGAGTGTAAGGACAGTCGCGAATCGACGCCGAGTATAGAAATGGAAGAGGTGCAGATTGCCTCCAATTTAGAGAACGAAAGAGAAGGAAGGGATGTCAACTTGGGAGTTGAAGGATTGAGCTCCAATGGGCACGGAAGAGAATTGGATAAGGAAGGGCATATGATGAAAATCATTGAAATATTGCAGAAATATGCCTAGGCTCGTCGAGCCGATAGCCGAAAGCTCATGAGGGTTAGGGATCAACAGGGTGAATTCAACTTAGAAAGAACAGAAAGGAAATTGGAAAAGGAGAGTGACACAAGAAAAACAGGGAGTCGCGGGACCCCTGAGAGAAAAAGAAGATCAAGGAGTGGTAGCAGACATCGTCATCGCTCCCCAAAGCATTCCAGTAAGGAAGCACATGGTAGTTTAAGCCCATCCCCTACCAGAAAACACTGAATATCTGGAGTGGATGAATTGAAAGGGGAGATGAACAAGATTAAGCCTCCTACGTTTGATGGAGAACATAAGAAGGAGGAATATGTCGAAACATGGTTGCTTGGCATGAGGAAATATTTCCAACTGTAGAATTATTCCTCTCATGCAGAAGGAATAATTGCAATGTATCAACTAAAAGGAAAAGCATCCATTAGGTGGGATCAACTTGTGCAAGTGCAGCACATTAGAGAGAAAGATATCACTTGGAAGGAATTCAAGAGGTATTTTGAAAGGAAATACCTAACTAAAAGATACTATGACAGAAAGATGAAGGAGTTCTTCGAACTCAAGTTGGGAAGCATGACCATTGATCGATACGAACGAAGGTTTTTGGAATTACTAAAGTATGTTCCATTCATCAAAGGTGAGGCTGTCAAGATTCAGAGGTATCTGAGTGGACTGCCACCTCCCATTGGTGACAAGATTCAGTATGATGATCCTAAGACTATGGAAGAAACAATAAGAAGAGAGAAATTCTTATATGAACAGCAAAGAGAAAAGCCTACCTTTCGGAAGGCTTGGGATGACCAAAAGAAGTTTAAGAAAGAACAGGGGCAGAAGGGAAACAAACCCCCCTTTTTCAAAAATATTCCTCAAGGACAACCATCGTTTAGAGAGCCAAGAATGGATAAAGTGGGGGAAGAAAGGCTGAGAAAGACGCCCATTCAGTGTTGGGGCTATAAAGAGAACCACAAGTACAGAGATTGTCCCCATAAAAATGGCAAAGCAAGAGTTTTCCATAATGTTCAACAAGCTAAAACAGTGGAGGACATGGGCAGTAGAATGCCAAGGATCTATGCGGCCTTGGACAACAAGCAAGATAAATTTTAGTCGCACATGATTGAAGTGGAAGGTATGATTAACAACCAACCATTTATTATTTTAATTTCTTCAGGGGCTAGCCATAGTTATGTAGATCCTAGGGTGGTGGAAAGTTTGCATTTATCAAGAAGCAAACATGAAAAGTCTTGGTTAGTGCAGTTGGCTACAGGAACCAAGAGGAAATTCATTGAGTTCGTTAAGTCCTACCCTGTGGACATGAAAGGATTGAGCATGAAGGCTGAATTGAATATTCTGCCTTTAGGCTCTTATGATTGTTTAATCGAGATGGACTGGTTGGACCAGCACTATGCCCTCCTAGAATATCATAACAAGGAATTTACTTGCCTGGATGAGGAGGGGAATCAGAAAACAGTCCAAGGAATTCCCAGAGCTCTGGTTGTTAGAGAAATCTCAGCAATGCAGCTGAAAAAGTACTACATGAAAGGTTGTCAATTGTTTGCAGCCCGTGTGGAGGAAGCATCTATAGATGAAGTCTCAAATATTGGAGACCATGTGGTACTAACAGATTTTGAATATGTATTTCAGGAGGTACCCAGACTACCTCCGAAGAGAGATATCGATTTCTCTATAAATTTGATGCCTGGAAAAGCTCCAGTGTCGAAATCTCCTTATAGAATGAGTACGCCAGAGCTGAAAGAGTTGCAATTGTAGCTTGAAGAGCTTCTAAAGAAGGGGTACATTCACCCAAGCGTGTCACCTTGGGGTGCCCTAGTCCTATTCGTGAAGAAGAAGGACGGGACGTTTAGGCTGTGCATTGATTTCAGACAGTTGAACAAAGTAACTGTCAAGAACAATTATCCTCTGTCGAGGATCGACGATCTTTTCGATCAGTTGAAAGGTGCCAAAATGTTTTTGAAGATATATCTCAGATCGGGATATCACCAGGTAAGAATAAAGGATGAAGACATCAGCAACACCGCCTTTAGAACAAGGTATGGTCATTATGAGTTCACAGTGGTACCGATTGGGCTATTGAATGCACCTGTTGTTTTTATGTGCTTGATGAATGGTGTATTCAGGGACTATCTAGACAAGTTTGTCATAGTCTTCCTGGATGGCATTCCGCTGTATTCCAAGTCAGAGGAAGAGCATGAAAAACACCTAAGGATGGTGTTGCAAGTGTTGAGAGAATGCCATATGTATTCCAAGTTGAGAAAATGCTCGTTTTATCAAAGGCAGATCCATTACTTGGGGCACATTATTTCAAAAGAAGGGATCGTTGTGGATCCTGAGAAGGTTGAGGCCATCAGAGAATGGTCAACCCCAAGGAATGTGGTGGAAGTTAGATCCTTTATGGGCCTAGTGGGCTATTATAGAAGGTTTATAGCAGGGTTCTCAAAGATAGCTCACCCTATCACTTCCTTACAAAGCAAGGAGAAAAAGTTTCAGTGGACTGAAGAGTGTGAGAAAAGTTTCCAGCAATTGAAGCAGTGGTTAACCAGTGCTCCAATATTGAGGATTGCAGATCCAAATGTGGATTTTGTGGTGTGCACAGATGCGTGTAAATAATGGTTGGGAGGAGTTCTCAGTCAGAATGGATTTGTAATCTGTTATGAGTCCAGGAAGATAAAAGAGCATGAAAAGAATTATGCCACTCACGATTTGGAGTTGGCAGAAATTGTTCACACTCTGAGGAAATGGAGACATTACCTCATGGGAAAAAGATTTGAATTAAGAATAGACCACAACGGTCTGAAATACTTGTTTGACCAACCTACCTTAAATGCCAGGTAGAGTAGGTGGTTGGAGTTTCTGTGTGAATACAACTTTGATATCAAGCATATCAAAGGGAAGGAAAACAAGGTGGCCGATGCACTCAGCAAAAAGGTGCACAACTTACATGCTTCAGCCATTAGCATGTACATGACTAATATTAAGGATAGAATTTTGGAAGCTGCAAATGCAGATTTGCAGTACAGAGACTTGGTAGCAAAGCTACAACAGAGTGAGAGACCACAGAAAGAGGAAAATTACACCTTGGAAGCTGATGGAATACTTCTGTACAAAAATAGAGTGTATATACCTAATGTCCAGGGTTTAAAACTTAGGATTCTAAGAGAAATGCATAATGTGACTTATGCTGGGCAACCTGGATATCAAAAGATTGTGGCAGCAGTCAAGAGCCATTACTTTTGGCCAGGTATGAAGAAAGATATCGTTGAATATATCGCCAAATGTATGGAATGCCAAAAGGTTAAAGTTGAGCACAGGCACCTAGTAGGGTTGCTACAACCTTTGCCCATTCCTTAATGGAAGTGGGAAGTGGTGACATTGGATTTTATTACAGGATTGCCTAAAAAAGGCAAGCTGCATGAGTCAATCATGGTAGTGGTGGACAAGCTTACAAAAGATGCCCATTTTATTCCACTGAAAACTACTCACAAGGCAGCAGATGTTGCTAATATTTTTGTGAAGGAAGTGGCATGATTGCACGGAATTCCTAAAACAATTGTGTCCGATAGAGACCCAAAATTCACCTCGAATTTTTGGAAAGGATTGTTCAAAGGATTCAGAATGAATCTGAACTTTAGTACAGCTTATCATTCTGATTCTGATGGATAGATAGAGAGGGTGAACAGAGTGATAGAAGACATACTGAGAATGTATGTGATGGACAAACCATCAAAATGGGAAGACTACCTACACTTGGTAGAATTCGCTTACAACAATGGGTATCAAGCATCATTGAAGATGAGCCCATTTGAAGCAGGAAGAAAGTGCAATACTCCAGTAAGTTGGGATAATCCAGCTGACATGACAGTAATTGGGCCAGAGTTTCTCAAGGAAATGGAAGAGAAAATGATTAAAATTAAGCAGAATTTAAAAGCTACACAAGACAGGCTAAAAAGTTATGCTGACAAAAACATAACCCACTGAGAATTCAAAGTGGGTGATCATGTTTTCCTGAAAGTAAAAGCTAATAGAAGTTCCCCGAAGCTGGGAAACTGTGCCAAGTTGGCAGCCAGATTTTGTGGGCCATTTGAAATCCTAGAAAGGATTGGGCAAGTTGCATATATGCTTGCATTACTTGCATCCATGATTGTACATAATGTGTTTCATGTTTCATTGCTTAAGAAATATATACCTGATGCTAATCATGTTATCGATTGGAATGTGATTCAGGTGGAGCAAGAAGGTATCCTGCAAGTGCATCATGTGCACATATTGGACAGGAAAAGAAAACATCTCCGGAATCGAGCTATAGGGCTTATAAAGGTCCAGTGGACCTGGTACGGTCCTGAGGATGCAACATGGGAGCATGAGGATGCTATGCGGGAAGAATACCCGCATATTTTTGAAGATTTTGGAAATCTTGTTGATGTTGTGTGAAAGTTGCACTGAGGACAGTGAAAAAATAAGGGGAGGGGATTGTAATATTTCTAAGGACGAGCCCTGTTGTAATCATGTTTATGAATTGTAAATCATGTTTCATAGGTTGGTGAGCCAAGTTAATATAATCTGGTAAGGCTTATGAGTTTATTAGGCCGAAGAGCCTAAGTGTTAAGGCCGAGAGCCTATTTTTGTATATGTAATTATGCAGAACATTAATAAAAATATAAACATCGATGCGTACAGACCGACCACGATGAATGAGTGATGGGGCACTAAGATTCCATAGAGTGGGTAAGGGATTGGGGGCTGGAAGGTTGGAAATAGAGGCTAAGTGTTGAGCCTAGGGGCTTAAGTCCTTGGGAATAATATTTTAATATTATTCCAAAAGCCATGTGAAATATATGTTTTGTCCTAAGTTCCTGGAGAGGAATGCATGCTGATGGAGTGCATGCAGATTCATGGGTGACATGTGTTGACCCAGGCACATGTAGTTAAAAACTGTAGAAGTCATCCATGGAGGGGGTCGCTCCTCATTCCATCATCCTTTGCGTTTGATTTTGTATACCCTCACATAGCTCTGAGAACCAGAAAACCGAGATGTTTTCCTGAAGACCAAAACATCATCTATCTGATTTTGTTATTGGTCTACATCTGTCCTTGACATACCTATGCACCGTTGAGAGAACTGGTTAGGAGGGGAAAGTTGACTTGTGATTTCAAGAACCCAGTCTATCCGCCATTGCAAAGCTGAATCCGTACCCGATCTATCTGTAGGTTGCTGCTTTCTATTTTCCTGAGTGGGGTTGTGTTGTGGTTATCCTCACTATGCGGGAATTGAGTTGGAAGGGGCTGAAGAACTGGGTTGTAAGGCCCTTAGTTGAAGAGGTAGTCTGTCAGGCCTATGAGAAGCTATTTTCAGGTGAAGGAGTCTATTGGGGAAGTGGTATTCTTCCAGAGAGATTCCAGCACTAGCTACGGAGCTCTAAGACTTCCTGATCCGACCTGTTGTCGAGACCCAGAGAAGGAGGTGAAGCACTGATGGATTGTGTTTGTGAAGGTGTATACTCCTGGGAGGAACAAGCATGTGGGGAATGAGAGTCCATGAGTAGTGGGCGTAAGAATACATCCTGGGAATAATCCTTCTGGTTATTATGTGCAATTTTCCCTGTAACCTCAGCCTAGACTAGGATTCCTTGCCTTGGGTGGAGCTTAGTCCTAGCTCAGGGGTGACCCACTGCTGAGCGTGATGAGCAGTGTGGTCTAAGGCTGGGAGGCTCGTGGAAGGCCTACATGTGGTTGGTGGAATTATGCCAGTAATAAAAGATAAATGTTAATTTTGTACTTAATTTATAAGTATATGCATGTCTATGATTCTTGTAATATTATCATGTATTCCGCCGTAATCATGAATTACTATTAATCCCATTAAACCTGCATGTTAGTCGTAATTATGTGATTACTCTATTTGGTTTAGTTAAATGTGTGTAATATGACTTAATTCATGTTATATATATAAGTATGAGAATGTTGTTTCCGCACAGTAGCGTTTTCCTGGTCGCGGGGTTGACGGTCGGGGACGTTACAGTTAGGCCTTCTCTTTCTTTGGTGTTATAATTCTTCTCTGATTCTCACAACTTTCTTCTTGCAAAGGCTATATGATGGTCTAAGTCCCCTGCTCTTGGCTACGCCAGAATTGCTCCAAGTGTTATGGTTGATGCATCTACATGCACATGAAATGTCTTTTCCCAATATGGAAATATTAGTATAGGTGTTGTTACCATATTTTCCTTTAAAGTGTCCAATCCTTGCTGACAGTCCTCATTCGACTGAAATATAGTGTCCTTTAAAAAAAATTCCATTGGTGCAGTAATCTGTGCATACCCATTTATAAATTTATGGTCATATTTTGTATGTCCTAGTGTTTCCCTTAACTGGCACACTCACTTTGGTAGTGGTAAATTCACAATGACAACAATCTTAGAAGAGTCCACTAGTAAACCTTGTTTACACACTATATGTCCTAACAATATTCCAAAAGGTGTACTAAAAATGTATTTCTTGATATTTAATTATATCTGACATTTCCTGCATCTTTCAAACATTAATCTTAACACTTCTACATGGTCCTTTAAAAGACTATATACAGTCTAGTCATCTAGATATACTTCTAGAAATTGATGTATGAATTTCTTAAAAGTAGTTATGAATACTCTTGAAAAAATGGTTGGTGCATTCTTCAACCCAAATGGCATGATTGTATATTGGTAGGAACCCCATTCTATAGGAAAAGTAGTCTTATACCTATCCTCTTGAGCTATTTTGATCTGATGGTAACATGAGAATCCATTTGTGAATGAATATGCTTCCTGGACTCCCACATTCTCTAAAACCTCATATGTAAAAGGGGTGGGAAAGGATCATGTAAGAAAGCATCATTAAGTTTCCTCATATATACGCAAATCCTTATCCCCCCTTGTTTATTTTCTTGGACTACCATAGGACTGATCCATTCAGATTCCTCAATTGTTTCTATAATTCCATCTTCCAACATCCGATGAATTTTTTCTTTTACTTTATGATTGTACACTGGATTCGATCTGTAAGATCTCTGCCTGATAGGTCTAGCCTCATGTTTGAGGGGTATTTTCATCTCACCTAGATCTCCTTCTATGCCTTTCATCTCTGTAAAGGTCATTGGAAATAGTTCATTATTTTTGCACAGTAACTCTGTTATTCTTTCTACTGTTATCTCATCCCAATAGTCTCCAATACTCGCCATTTTAGGATAGTCATTCATCCTAATGTTGACTTTATTAACTTTGATTGGTGCAGCAAATAATTATGACTCCAGAGATGGACCTTCCACCTCTCTTTCTCCCTCAAAATCTGTGATCTGAATGTTGCATGGATCATCTTCATCTGGTGTTTATTCTTCCACATGATTTCATGAGAATAAATCTTTGATTGTCTGTCTGTTCTGTTGCTGATATTCTATCATGATTTCAACCTCTAGTTCATCAATAAATATCATTCCCCATATCATCTTCATCATTGAATCAATGTTGGGGTTCTCATGTTCAAATGAGAAAGTTACTACAAAATTTTGTTGTAATCCTATCCATTTTGTAGTGCCTCTGTGCATCTGCTGGTCTATATACCAGTTCCCTGGGATTCTTTCCAATGTATGGATAAAGTGATGAGACCATTCCTCTGTTGGTGTCATCCTCCATTGTGTCTTGCACTTCTCCAATTGTTCTATTGGTGTTCCTTTTCCATCATACCTCTGCATTTTATTTCTTCCATGTTATGTGCCAAATATAATGTGCATTAGTCATTTACACTGATACCGGTCTTGAATTGTTTCTTTGTGTGCACCCCACAATCTTGTAGGTGTTTCCTTTAGTGAAATATCTAGGGATAAGAGCCTTTGATTTTCTAACACTTCGTCTTCATATTTTGTCAAGAATTCCTCTAAGTCATTTAGCCCATAAAAGTTGGGAGGCTCTCTTATCTATGTACCAACCCATCTTACTGCGTGATCTATTCTTGCACACCTCCTTGTGGAAACTTCATGTAATTGTTGTTGTCAATTCTCCAAACATGTGTCTGATTCAGAAGCACATGATGTAATGTTTCTCCAACTGAGTACCCCATCTGCGTTTGGGTTTACATAATCCTCTTGTCGCGTGGTGTTTCTATACAACTGGTTTATTTCTTCCAGATCCAAACATGTGACCTCTACAAACCTTTCTCCTTATGAAGGATCTAGTGGTACAATGACTCTATGTTCTCCTGATTCAAAATTAATTTTTCTTGTCTTTAGGTTGATTATATCTTGGTTATCAAATTCCCAATCCAATCCAAGTAATGTTGGGTAACTTGTTGTTCCATAAACTATCTCTATCACTTCAAAATCTTCCATAGTGTACACTCCATCTGAATCTACTATCACGTCTTTAAGTCTTTCAATAGGTAACACTGTGTGTTGATTTGTTAGTTTCAACTGGACAAGTGAATAGCCTAAGGTAGGTTCCCCCATACATTGCCACGTCTTCTTAGGTAATACATTTACTTCAAGGCCTAAATCTAATATAACATCACCCATATTGAAATCCCCAATGTTGGCATTCAGTCTGAATTCTCTGCTTTTCCTTCTTCTTGTATGGAGATGATTGATTGTTTTTTGTTCTAACTTCTCTTCCACCTTTGTTTTACATATTTCTAGCATATCTTGTAAGACCTTGAAAGATGATGGTTCATTCAATAACTTAACACATGATTGCAGAAAATTCTTTATGGTACTTACTTTCTCTAGAGGTTGTTCTTTATTGGTATGGTCCATTGAGAATGGAATCCCATATATTGGTGGGTTTTGAGGTTGTTGTGTGATTGATGTATACGCAGCATTATGCTTGAGACACTCCTCTCTGGCTTCCTTAAATGTTTCCTTTTCTTTTTTTGTGTCAAACTTCTTCTGTGGTTCAATGTTCTTCTCAACCCATTGGTGTTGATATGGATCTCGTGGTACTGCATCAGTTCCCAACTTGCCTCCTCCTCGAGTGACTATATTGATGTTTCTCCCATCATCCCTGGCTTCTACATAAATCCATTGGACATTTTGGTTGTTTTGGTTTCTTTTTTCTTGTATCTTCCCCAAGAGTGTTGGGCAGTCTTATGTGTCATGATATGTTGCGAGACAATACACACATGTCACTGGTGGGAGTGGACAATCTCTTGCATAATGTCCTAGTTGTTGGAAGTTGTGGCACATTACTAGTCCTCTACCTCATCCAAATCCTCCTTTGCCTTGTCCTCCACCTCTATATCCACCTCGATCTCTGTGTGGTGCATTGTAGTGAGGTACCTAGTTATACTACGTGGGAATATATTGTGTTTGCGCATTATTATACTGCAGTTGCACATTGTTGTATTGTTGTTGCACATTGTTGTGTTGTTGTTGTGCATTGTTGTATGGTGGTGAGATCTAGTTGAACTAAGGTGTAGCTTGTCCTGTCATCATTTCTTCTTGCACCCTATAAGTATTTGAAGTTCTTTCTCTCATTATCTCTATCATTCTACAATCCTTATCATCATGACCCACTGATTTGCAAAAATTGCAATATGAAATTTTTGGTGTTCTCTTATATTTTTGCATCATTGTATGATGATATGGATCATGCCCATGTGTCTTACAAATATCACACCATGGTCCTCCTATTGGCAATGGGTTTCGCACCCCTGTCTCCATATATTGCATGAAAGTTGGAAATTCATTCTTATGGTGTCCTTATTTCCTGCATAGGGTATACCAAACAACTTCTCTTTTCTCTTTTCCCTTATTCTGGTTAAGTTGAAATGTTAGATTCTTCAAATACTCCTTCATCTCTTTTATTTCTAGATTTGTCTACCGATATCGATTCTCTTCCAGTTGTAAGGATTCTTGTAGAGCCTCTACCTGAGTTTGGAACTTCTTATGTCTTAACGGGTATTTCAAATGTGGTAATAGGGAGTTCACAAATAAGTGCATGTGTTGCATGTCAGTAATTGCATATTTCAACTTACTCTTCAGTAGTTTGAACCGCTAATCAATATCCCAAATAGACTCCATTGATTTCTTCCTAATTTCAATCATTTCATTCATGTACTTTTCTTCTGAGATGGGCTTCTGAAATTCGTTACCAGTAGCTTTTTCACGTCTGCAATAGTCTTTGGTATTCCCTGTGGACTATTTACATCTAGGCTCATATACCATTCCATTGTGTGGTCTCTTAGTGTGATTTCTAACTATGTGAGATTTATATCCTCATCTGTGATATGGTTTTCTTCCTATAACTTCTCACGAATGAATAAGTGCTTTTCGGGGTCCTCTGGTGCCTTTCTCTGAAATTCTGGTAATCTGATCGTGGGATCATGTCCTGCCATTTTGAACTGTGTTGAACTACTACCTTCATGCAGTGTAGATAATTTATTGTTACTTCTTGAAATGGCTCCTCCAGTTGATACTTCTTTATTGGGTGTGTGTCCTAGTGTTTTTCTTCCACTAAAATTTGGCTTTCTAAACGTTGGTGTTCTTTATGGTGTATTAGTCGCACATGGGGTTGTAGGTTCCACACTGATGGTGATCTGGATTGGAGTTCTTCCTTCTCTCCCTGACCTTGGACCTCATGTTTTCCTTTCATACATTGCACGTGGGATTTCCTCAATCTGCTCCGCATCCCGGAGATTCTCTACCTCTTCTTCATCTCTTTCCAAGATCTCTTTATTGGCTATGGCTCTCTTTTTGTTATTCATTTTATATCGATAGGGTACTCCACTGCGCGTCTTTCCAAATTTTTCCATTATCTTCTTTATTTTGTCTTATTCCATCATGATTGGGTCCATGGAATCCTTCTTATTTCCTTTATCCATCTCCTTTTCCATATCTCAACCTCTTGTCAGTTCTTCCCCCCTCCCCCATGCATGCAGGGAAGTTTAGTTGTCTAATTCCATGGTAATCACACTGTTGTCATACAATAAAATATTGATTGAAGTATACAGTGATATAATATACCTACCTTTGGGTCCCTTTAGAAAATATTTCTCTGTTGCAGTGTAGGACTTTGCAGTATCTACTGTAAATTCAGTGATAAACCCAGCGGCAGTATTGTCTAACCAAAAATATACTATGTGCGTGAATTTTTTATTAACTTGTTGTAACTGTGCGATTTCCACAAGATTCCACTCTAGTTTTCTGATTCAATTTGTAGGGTGGTTTTCCTTTAATCTCAATAACCACTCCTGCAACGAATGCATAAAATCACAGAAAAATACCTCATGCAAGTCGCTAAACATGTATTTGTTGATATATTTGTGTAGTGTTAACTTAGGGTTTCTATTGTCCTTCTGTGAAAACTCAAGTTCCTTTGTTTTCAACCATCTTTCAATCCCCTCCTTCATTGGATTCTGTGGCCTGAACATTCCCTTATATACTTCCATTATTTGCATGTTTTTTCCATGGATCTTGTCCACTCAATCCTGTGCAGTTCCAGCCGGCAACAAAACCATTTTTTGGTTTATTCTTTCACTTCTTCTTGGGATGAACTAGGTTCAGATCTCAATAGGTTTCCAACAAAACCCTCTAAAACTATCGGCCCTCTTGGTAAACTAAAAGGCAATGCTGCACACAGGGTGCACAATGCAATCTCACCCGAGATAGATTTTATGGGTGACTGTAATACTCAAGTGTTTGCAGTCTAGGAATGAGTGGGGATATGTGAGTGTATTCTTTCTTTATTATGCATTACCCTTGTTAACTATTCAAGTACTTCTGTGATTTTTTCATCTTTAAACCTATGCTTGCATTATGATATTTCTATTTTAACCATTCATTCATACGCTAATGATCAACATAAAGTAAACATTCATTAATAATCACACATAACACAAAGTTTACCATGGTTCAACCCCTCATGGGGCTACGTCCACAAAGATTTGACTCTCTGCTCTTTTATTCAATCTGATGCAAAATATTGTGTTGGCCACATTACATCTGTAGTAATATAATCTAGATGAGGGTAAGATCCCTCTATGAGGCAGACTAGATCACACCAGGCTCCACATCCTGTGACCTAACCCTCAAGGACTAGCTTATTCAACTCTTCTATAGGACTTATTACAATCAACAACATAAATCCTCCTTAGCAACTCCAACTACAACCCTCCCTCTCCATACCTCCTGGGTATTTATTTATACTACTCTATGACTTATAGCCGTTACAGTATTTGTCAAAACCCTAACTCTATCATGGTTAGGCTTGCATGCCTTCGTGCCATGTTGTGTTTCCTCTTGCATGCTTCTTTTCCTTCTTTTTCTACATGCTACTTTCTTTCCACATGTTTCTTGCACTCCAACATTAGGTCTTCCCTTCCAAAGTTAGTTATTTCCTCAAAATAGATCCTTATCCAAAAATAGGCCTACACCCAAATTAGACTTCCTTCTCAAAATAGGCATGTGCCCAACAATATGATACATGAATGCAATGCAAGGCATGCAAGCCAAGGAAATGTAAGGCACGTCATGGAAAGTAAATGCAAGACATGGCATGGAAAGGAAAGGAATGTCATGGTAAGGAAAGGCATGGCATGGCGTGGAAAGGCATGACATAGCATGGCATGGCATGGCATGGAATGGCATGGCATGGAAAGCCAATCCAAGCCAAGGCATGGCATGGCATGGAAAGGCAAGGGAAGACATGGAATAGCATGGCATGACAAGGCAAGGTATGGCATGGCATGGATCAATAATGCCTTGAAGTGTCATTTCATTCCTTTCTTTTCCAAGCCATACCTTCCCTTTTCATGCCATACCTTGCCTTGCCTTTTCTTTCCATGCCATGCCTTGTCTTGCCTTTCCATGCCATACCAAGACATGGCATGGTATGGAAAGTCAAGAAATGGCATGGCATGGTATAGAAAGGAAAAGCATGACATGAAATGGATCAATAAGGCCTTGAAGTTCCATGACATGCATTTCCTTGCCTTTCCTAGTCATGCCTTGCATTGCCATGCCTTTCCTTGCCTTGCCTTTCCTTTCCATGCCATGCCTTGTCTTACCTTGTCTTTCCATGCCATGGCAAGGAAAGGCATGGCATGGAATGTTATAGAAAGGAAATTCATAGCATGGCATGGCATGGCATGGATCAATAAGGCCTTGAAGTGACATGTCATGCCATGGAAAGGCAAGGCATGACAAGGAAAGGAAAGGCATGGCATGGCATGGAATGGTATGGAAAGGAAAGGAAAGTGAAGGCAATGCAAGGCATGACATTGCAAGGCATGGCATGTCATGGCATGGAATGACATGCAAAGGCAACGCAATGCATGGCATGGCATGGCATGGCAAGGAAAGGAAGTGCAAGGCATGGCAAGGCAAGGCATTATGGATCAATAGTATAATGAGACTACACCATAAGCATGGAACATAAACCTATTAAGCGACTTCCCTTTCTATGTAAATCATATTAATTATGATAATCCGTGTTTCAAAACTGTGAAGATACCTTAGATCTTTGTTTCAAGTTTTGTGGATGATTTTATGGGATTATTGATTTACCTAGTGAGTGCTCTTTCTAAATCGTTGATCGTTATTTCTTAAATGTATTAAATAAATGTTTTATCAAAGTGGTGATATTGCATGTTATATTGTATTCTTCTTGAATTAAGCTTGTCTTGAAACCCTCAATTTTGTTGTTAGATTAGGACTTACCCTCAATTTTCAGCCTCGTTAACTTGACATTTAGGGTTTAATTGTTATATTTCACCCTTAGAATACACCTTGACACATTTTATCACATTTATGTCATAATTTTCAGCCCTTTAGGGCTTTATGTCTTGAATATTCTAGGGTTGTTATGTGCCATATTCCATTTCAATAAGCATTTTTTTATCTAAACCCTAGTTTAGGCTTGCATTTTCAGCCCCCTTTCATTGCATGATTACTTGTTTTAAGGGTTGTTATATTTGTCTTATTGTAACTTGTCATATTGTTGAAGTTAAACATCTTAATCATAAGTTTTATAACAGATATAGTTTCCTTGTTGATTTTTGGTGTTTGAGACTTCCCATTGACTTGTTTGAACTTAGTTAATATCATTTATTGTCTTGGCAAGGCATGTCATGGCAAGGAAAGGCATGCCATGGCAAGGCAAGGTGTGCCATGGAATGGCTTGGAAAGGCATGGCACGACATGGCATGTCATGTCATGGCAAGGCAAGAAGGCATGCCATGGCATGGCATGGAAATGCAAGGAAAGGCATGCCATGGCATGGCAAGACAAGGCATGCCATGGCATGGCTTAGCAAGGCATGGCATGGATTGGAAAGGCATGTCATGGCAAGTCAAGGAAAGAAAAGGGATGCCATGGCATGGAATGGCAAGGCAAGGTATAACATAGCATGGCAAGGCAAGGCAAGACAAGGCATGCCATGGCATGACATGGAAAGGCATAGCATGGCAAGGCAAGGCAAGGCATGGCATGGAAAGGCAAGACATGGCATGGAAAGGCATGACATGGCATGAAAAGGCATGGTATGGCATGGAAAGGCATGGCATGGCATGGCAAGGCAAGGCATGGCATGGCATGGGAAGGCAAGG
>JZKD02S2191696.1:358711-382420 GCA_000966675.3 Picea glauca | reverse complement strand
ATATTTAAATGATAATTAACTCTACACATGATACATGTGATGCAGGTGACTTGTCCATCCCAGATGGACATTCCCCAACATTGTTTACTCCCACATCCTGTAGAAACACAAGAACATTACAAATGTGAGGATGCCATAAAATAAAGAAATGAATATGGTGAATTTATCAAATGTGACACATACCTATGTATGGGCTACACTGAATGAGAGGGTCACATCTAGTGTTGCATCAGTGGTGGAGATAGGCACTAATGCATCCATGGGAATAGAGGGTCTTCTACATGGACATAACAACTGCAAAACAACATACAATAAAATATCGATATAAATACGCATAATACAAAACAAATATATAACAATTAAGAACATAGCCATGATTAAGATACTAACCTCCTTCATGAAGCTATGTTGTCCACTCGCCTCCATAGGCTCATAACAGGTTTACCCACAACTCCAGAATCTATGAGCTTCATGTGGATGACTGTTATGTCCATGTTTCCTGTCATCACTAAACTTTGTTGTGTTGGGTGAAGCTTCGACCCCTCTATCAATGTCATCAGTAGTCACCTCCTACCGAGACAGTGCAACAAAGCTACCATGTTTCACTAGGCTCCGAGTCAATGATGAAATAGCTCGTTGTACCTATTGTAAGCTCTCTGCAACAAGAGGATGTTGGGCAGGGGGGTAAGGCCTTCTCCTGGGGGGACGAGAACCTAACATGGGATCATGCCTGACATGATCTCAGTCCAATGTGGACCCTTGACCCACCCCCTGAAACTCCCCCATGTCAAAGTAGTTGACATGGTGACCCAAAATAAATTGCGCCCATAATTTTCTCAAAAACTATAAGGGAACCTCCATGTTATTGCAAGGAGGTTTATCAAAAACTATATATCACCTATCCATCTAGTTTTGACTAATATGCAGATGGATACACTAGTAAATACAAATGCATTTTTTTGGTCAAAGGTAGTTCTTGTCCATTTCAAGGATCCATAAAAATAGACAATAGTTATTATTTTGGAATAGCCAAGTCTCTGACTTAGTTTCTATCCAATACAATGTTGTAGTACTCAAACATTCTTTCCCTATACTCAGAAATAGAAGTCAATTCCCCTTGGTCACTTGCAATGGACCTCACAATGACGCCCAAAGAATTTTCCAAGGACACTTTGCTTGGTTCTCTTATGCCCCTTAATTGATCTACAAATTTTCTTAATGTATCCAACCCCTCATCAATTTCAGTGTTTAGATTGGGTGGTTATGGTGGGTTGGGGTTTTTCACTCCTTGGTCTGTTGTTGGGCGGTTTACATTGTCACCAAGTTCCATTTTGTAATATACGATGCAGTTTAATAAGACAATTTAATATGTGGACTTATGATGAAGGTATTACAAACAACAATGTTATTTTATCCCAACAAAATCATTAACATAATTTTTTGTAAAACAAAGAAAAGCTATGTGTTATCTTTACAATGAACTTGAAAGAAACCTATACAAGATTGGTGAATTGTTGAGATATTTACATTCAAGTATTAATTATGTGTAGTAAACCTTGCTAATAATTTTTCAATGTCATTGGGATTTACATCCATAACCTATGACTAATTTATTTATTTTTTGCAAAACCAAGAAAGGAAATGACAAAAAATCAACCATACCTTTCTTGTGATGTACTTGTGATGGACACAGTGGAAAGATCATGGGCTTCGCTCCTTTACTTGGCCCATGGTTTTTCTTGCTCAATGAAGGAAATTTGTGAGGCATGGTGTGCAAATGAGCACAAAATGCGTCTGTGGTCCTTAAAAAAAGGGCACAACAGGAACGTGTGTGTGTTCTTGTTAAGAACATGCATGCATTCTTGTCGACAAACCTACATGGCAAGCTTGCTGGAGATTCGGGCGTTGCCAAACCTATAGGATTAGGAACGCACACACGTTCGTATGAGTGTGCGTTCCTATTGACCCCCTTGCCACTTTTTCAGCCATGAACTTCGCGCACTCACCCATGAGAAGTCAATTAGCCAATTTTTTAGGAAATAGATTCTAGTGTAAGTGTTATAATTATAATTTAGACTATTCTTTCTTTCATATATTTTAGGATTCTTGAAATATTTTATTCATGGGTTGTAGACTAATTTTATGTTTTTTATCATATCTTGTTATTTGAAATGGATCTAACAAATGGATATGAGATCATAGTTTATTGTTTAAGAAATATGCTAACCTTCCTTGATATCGAGTTATTTAGAATATGTGTATATATAGTTTAATCTACTATTTTATATTGATAGTGCATTTATTTCACTTAATCTCGTATCTATTTCTTTGTTCTTTTTCCTACCCAAAAACATTTAGTATAGATTGCATTTGCATAATGCATAGACAGTTTTAGAATTAGAATCATTTTAATACGTTCATTTCACAAAACATTAATGGTACTCATGCTAGAATTCAAAGAGTTCCATGTTTTAAATGAAGTTGAGCACAACATCTAGGAGTGGGATATTAAAGCATAATAGAGGAAGTAGAGGATCTTTCTAGCATCAATTTAGGTCATAGTGTTTATGGAAACTTTATAGTGAGAAGAAAATAGGAAGGCATAAGCCTTACCTTATAGATGTGGTTTTCTTCTATTGTGTTTTCTCAATGTACATCTCATGTTAGTTGTGTGGATGATGTGTTATTCTCTAGCTTCTTTCATTTTAGTTTTAATTTACTTCAATATTTTGTTTGCTTAGCTAGTAATTTTAAATATGAAATCTAAAGTAAAACACTACATAAAAAGAGATTTCATAATATAGTAAGATCTATTGTGATGAATTATTCCAAGGAAATATCCACAAAAAGTTTACAGTTCATCATCATCATCATCATATATATAACAAAAGTAGTGGTGTACATACTATATCTACAGTTGTACAAATTTGTGATTTTTTCTAAGTTGTACATTTTTTTCATAAATAAAGATTATATATTCTAGTTAATTTGATTTCCTAGGTATTATCTTTTTATACCATATTTTAATAAGTTTAAAATAAGTTTAGATGTGCATCTAGTAATTCCTCCTTGTCAATAGATTGTTGTTTTTCTATATCTACATTGCTACTAACACTTTATGAAAGGGAAGCATTAGCTTACACCAAACTTTTTGAGATTTATGTAATAGTTATTTGGATGGAAAAATGTCATTCCCTTGTATTGATCTGTAACCCTAAAAAGACTTGTCTTTCTTCAAACCACTACACATATATTCAATTTGTTTTACAATTATATTCCAAAATTAAACTACTTATTTCTATATACATAGTTTCAACATTTAATAATTCCTTTCATTATAAGGATCAAGTTTTGCATATATGTAAAAAAATTAACATAATTTAACATTAATCTCAATATATGAATAACCAATAATAATAAGATATTCATTAATTTTGTTTTCAAATAATTTTCCTCTTCTTTTTTTTTTCAAATAAAAAACATTATTTATTTAATTAATCAATGTATAAATGTCAATGTATAAATGGATTAAATCAACAATAACCTTTCAAATTAAAATAAATTCCTTTTAAATTTAATAGAAAAAATTAGAAAAATTAAACATAAACTATTTCCATTCAATTTAAAAAAATAATAAATATAAATATACATAATTCAATTGATAAAATATAAGTTTCAAACATGATTTTTGTCTTCCATATATTTTTTATTAAGTGAATTTTTTAATAATTTAATTTAATTTTTAATAATAAATTTAAATTCAATTTGAAATATCAATAGAATTTCACTATGATCCAAATTGTATACATTTAAAATTTTATATATACAAATTTTGACTATCATCCATGTCTAAAGTTTCAAGCATGAGTTTTGTTTTCTATATATTTTTATTAAGTGAAATTTATAATAATAAAATTTTATTTTTAATAATAAATTTAAATTTAATTTGAGATATCAATAGAATTTCATTATGATTCAAATTGTAAAATTGTATATATGTTAAAATTATTTTTATTAAATGAAATTTATAATAAAAAAATTTATTTTTAATAATAAATTTAAATTTAATTTGAGATATCAATAGAATTTCATTGTGATTCAAATTGTAAAATTATATATATGTTAAAATTTTATATATGCAAATTTTGACTATCATCCATGTTTATATACAAATTGTGTCATATTATAAATAAATTTAAATTTTTTTTTTAAATAATCAAATTTTAGAATTAATTAAAATTTTAATTTTTTTATAAGTTTAATTTAAGATATTCATAAAAAAATATTATGATTAAATTATATATATAATCATTTTTTGGTGTAGAATAGTAAGGTTGTAGGTTACATGTTCTACGAAATGAAGGTTTTTAGGCCATTTTTTCAAAGACAGAAAATTGTTATATCTGCAAATTTGAGTGATTATTTCTGTATAATCCTAGTGTCTCAAGGGTTTTCCAGCATGTTGAATCCATTTCTACATTCAAAACTAGATTTTAAACAACAAAAAACAATAATTTCGTGTAGATTTATGTAACCGGATTCTGGCCAAAAAAAACATTTCATAGAATAGTTAAACAATGCCTAATAATCAGTAGTGTAAAACAGTAGTTGATGGAGTACACTAAATACTCTGCTATGTAAGATCACTGGTTTGAAACCTTTACCTATTTTGTATACCACATTGAAACAACTGTAAACACACCTTAAAGTAACTGTAAACACACCTGAAAGTGTGTGAGGATGGGAACATTAATAGATAAAATATATATATTTTATCTATTAATACCCCACCCTCACACCCGAAAGTGTGAAAAAGTTCATGTGACTTATTTTATATTATATACATATATATTATATATTATATATGTATATGTTTTTAATGTATGTTATGTATATGTTTTTAAAATATGTGACATTTTAAATGTATATGTTATTACCTGTGGATATACAAAGAAAAATATACATCCCGCTTTAAATTATATCCACAGACAAATATACATCCCACTTTAAATGTATATGTTATTGACTGTGGATATACAAAGACAAATAAACATCCCACTGCCAGTGTTTGTACATATACTTGGGCGCAAACTCTGTCTGGGGCTAGCTCTACCCAATTGATAAAGGTTCTCCTCTGCACGCCCACTTTTGTTAGTTTATGATATGCTTCTTCTTACTACTTACAATCTGCATGCCTGTCACTCTGCAGCTCTCTCATAAATACCACACATTATTCAATTTTCTCTACGCGCCCACTTCCTTAATTTCCGTGGTTCTCCTCTGCACGCCCACTTTTGTAAGTTTCTGTTCTGCTTCTCCTTCCTACTTGCCTGTCACTCTGCAGCTCTCTCATAAATACACACATAATTCAATTTTCTCTGCGCGCCCACTTTCTTAATTTCCGTTCTGCTTCTCCTGACTACTTACAATCTGCATGCCTGTCATTCTGCAGTTTTCTCATAAATTGAGATACTCTTCTCTGGCTTTTGTTATCACGCCACTTAGGCTCGGAGATATTAGAGAGAAAAAATTCCAGAAGTTCTGTAAACTAGAGCAATGACATACCTACAGCAAACCTGGTGACTACTCTCTCTACATCTTGTACAATTCATACAAAGTGAGTTGACATTAAATGAAACTTGTGGGCAGAGACTGAGACACGGGCAGCTTCTAGTAATAGCCCTGGATAGCTTAGGTTGGACTTTTAGAAAATTTATGGGAGAGTTTTTGCCAAAACAGAAGGTATTAGTGTAAAACTTTTAGGTTTTTTTTTGTTTTTATATTTTTTTTTTTTGTTTGATTTTGTTTTAAATTTGAAAGTATTAGATTAAATTTGTATAATTCTAATATTTCAGAGGTTTTTCAAATTTATTTATGCATTTAGAAATACAATTTTAACAATTTTGAATTTAAACAACATAAAATTAAAATTTTGTAAAGACAAAACTTAAAAAGTTTATACAATTACAAGTCTAAATGATAAAAGATTGAGTCCTTTAACTTTTTGGTATTGAAAGCATTTCTTATTTATTGGCATTTCTTATTGGAACTTTGCTATTTGTTTTAATATAGTTCGGAACTGTGATGGAGAATAAGATGTTAATTTTTTGTGGTAGTCTTTAGTTTATGGTAATTGTTGTATTATACAATAGATTATGCTTAATTGTTGACATGGCCATTTGTTGTGATTCAAGGTGGTTTAATTAAAGAGAATATGTATTTATGGTTTGTGTTAATATTTATGTTTTTAGTGTATTGAGTATATCTACATTATAGAATTGAAAATTTTATTCACATTGTATATTTACAATTTCTACTTAATACAAAACCACATAATATATATGATCTCACATTTAAATAAACAGATTTGACAAATTAAACAAGATATATTTTTTTAATTATAACAATTATATTAGCTATATTTTTATTTTTTTTAAATCTATTAAATGTAAATAAAAAATTAAGAAAAAAATAACTCTTTTGAATCTTATTTAACTAAGAGGTGATATGAGATGCAATCCTACAAATGGTATCTTTATTGTTTATAAGTTTAACAAGTATATTATATCATAATGAAAGAGCTATGGTGAAAATCTAAATGGTAAACAATGATTTCATCCTATCTCTAAAGATATCGTCCTCTTGCACTTTTATTTTGCAATAAAATAAAACAAAACAAATTAAAAAAGACATAAAATATTCAATAAAGCTGAAATGTACATTTGGTGCTTGATATGAAATGTATATTTGGTGTTTATATGGCATATGTAATATGCCAAAAGGCAAGTGATGTATTATTGGCCATTGTTTTGTTAAATGGATAGTGTTATAGTATTGTCTATTAAATTTTATTAATGAAAAGAACATTCACATATGAATATGTTGTTTTATGCATTTTACAGATATTTAATAGTTTTAAACTAAGTTGGTTTCTCTAGGGTGGTAAGTAGATATTTATTTTTCAATTAATTATGCTCAATACTTCTTTTAAGGGCATGTCGAAGTTAATGATAGTTTATTTAGTGGCAATACAAACATGGAAAAACAACAATCTCTTAACATGGAGGGATTATTCAAGGTATTTTTAGAATGAATTTAAATAAATGTAGGAAATTGAATTAGATTTCCAAATATAGAATTTTTATTTATAGAAATTGTGAATAACTATTTGAAATTTGAGCTTTTCTAAGAGTAGTATGTTATTTTTCTAGCGAAATAAAAGTTATATGTATCAGGTGTTGAGTACTGTAAAGATGGAATTTCCTTCAAAAAAAAAAAGTTTATAATTGTAAAGAACCCATTGTTCTAGTGCAGTGTATTTTTTCAAAATTTATAATATTAATTTTAATTTTTTTTTTAAATTATGAAAGACAATATATCCTTGAAATACAACCCATTCCAATGTCTATAAAAGTCTTAATATTATCAAACATCTTTTTTTAATTGTAGATAGTTGTCTCTTCAATGTGTTTATGGATTGAGTTAATGCTAATGTTTTTAGTGTATTAGGCACATCTATATTTTAGAACCCAAAAAAAAATTTACTTTGTATATTTGTAGTTCCTAGTTGACCACAAAACCACATAATATATATGACTTCATATTTTAATAAATAAACTTACAAATTCAACAATATATTTTTATATTTTGTTTTGGTTGAAACAATTATATTGGTTAGGTTTTATTGTTTAAAATTTATTCAATGTAAACGAGAAACTACTAAAATATTAACTTGACCACAAAACCACATAATATATATGACTTCATATTTTAATAAATAAACTTACAAATTCAACAATATATTTTTATATTTTTTTTGGTTGAAACAATTATATTGGTTAGGTTTTATTGTTTAAAATTTATTCAATGTAAATGAGAAACTACTAAAATATTAACTCTTTTGGACCATATATGACTTTGAGGTGATATGAGATTTAATAATTTTATTCTACACTAAAATAAAAAACAAAGACACAAAATAGATTTGATTGTACATTTGGTGTTTGATATGAGATATGTAATATGGTGGAAGGCAAGTGGCTTATCATTGATAAGTGTTTTTTTAAATGGATAGTGTTATAGTATTGTCTACTAAATCCCAATGAAGAAAAAAGAGTTCACACGTGAACATGTTAGTATTGTCTACTAAACTCTAATGAAGAAAAAAGAGTTCACATGTGAGCATGTTGTTTCATTCAGTTTACATAAATTTAATAGCCTTAAACTGAGTTGGTTACCCTAGGGTGATAAGTCAATATTTGTTTTTCAATTAGTTATGTCAAATGTGTCTTTGAAGGGAAATATCACCCTCGTATTTTTGTCACTTGAGAATGATCAACATTTACCATTGGTATTTGAAAAGCTCTTGCCACTTGTTCATATTCACCTATCTTCCTATATCTACCCATGAGTTCCTCTCCATGTGAAGACTTCCTTGCATGTTGCATTGTGGATGGAACTCCATTCTTGAGAGATTACAAAACATTAATATAATATGTAATATTAAGTATAACAAGGTTCAATTCTTGACCATTAATCAAAGATATCATACATATATTGCAATCATTTGTAGACTTGAAAATTTTAATATTCTTATAAATAAAGGATATGCACTGATGGCTATGGGCCTCAAGGTCACTGGATTAAATATATTATTCCACAACATGAAATCTCTTATTGTTTGGTTAGGTTAGTCATCTCTTTTCACATTCTAACTTTGAGCAACTAACTACATGATACGTGTTGAGTTTCTCCAACAACATCAATGAAAGCGTCCATTTACAATAGTAAATGTTGATTCTACACCCATGATTATAACAATGATCAAAACCCTAACCCTTTGAGACTTTCTCAATGTTTTGATTTTTTTCTTTAACCATACTTTTTAAGATTTACTATATTAAGCATCATATGTTAAATGTGGGTGATATTAAACATAACTCCAAATTTTGAAAATCATTTTCGATCAATTCATCTAAATTGTATGAAGGCTTTTCAACAATCTAAACTACATGGAAATATCTCTTTGGTACATGTGTATTCCACAAAGGCAACCTTGTTAAAATAAAATGAGATTAAACCATAAAAAGATATCTTAAGAAAAGGAAACTAAAACGTAATCTAAATTTTTCATTTCTTAAATAAAAATGTTTTTTTGATAATTTGATAAGGATACATTGATCCTTTTATCCATGGAATATTTGCAATTTCTACTTAATCAAAAAACATAAAACCACATAACATATATGATCTCATATTTGAATAAATAAATTTGACAAAGTAAACAAGATATATTTTTTTAGTTGAAACAATTGTATTGGCTAGGTTTTATTGTTTAAAATCTATTCAATGTAAATGAGAAAGTAAGAAAAGATTAACTCTTTTAGATCTTATTTAACTAAGAGGTGATATGAGATATGGTATCTGTATTGTTTATAAGTTTGGCAAGTATATTATATATATGAGATACAATTTTATAAATGATATCTTTATTGTTTATAAATTTGGCAAATATATTATATTAGAATGAAAGATTTATGTTACAAATCTAAATGGTAAACAAAGATTTCATCTTATCTCGAAAGATATTGTCCTCTCTGCAATTTAATTCTGTAATAAAATAAAAAAACAAATACAAAGACACATAAGACACTAAATAAAGTTGAATGTAAATTTGGTATTTGATATGATGCATGTAATATGTCAAAAGGAAAGTGGTGTATCATTGGCAATTGTTTTGTTAAATGGATAGTGTTATAGTATTGCCTACTAAATTAAATTTCAATGATGAAAAGATCGTTCACATATGTACATGTTGTTTCATGCACTTTACATATATTTAATAGCTTTAAACTAAGTTGGTTTCTCTAGAGTGGTAAGTTGATATTTTTTTTTCAATTAGTTATGTGAATGTGTCTTTTATATCTATCTTTCTATCTTCTTTTTCCGAAAAATGGGCATATCTCATTGAGAAAGAGATACCCTCTTAAGAAATAGGGATTTAGTCTCTTTTATTGAAAGGGCTTTCTCAATTTCGGTTTTTACTAAAGCAAAACCCCGTTTATCTGGGGTCAGAGGCTACGCAGATCACTCAATTTTTTCTATAGTAAAACTAATTATTTCATCCAGTTAAGGTTATTTCTTTCTTCCAATCAGGCAGATGTCCGCATAAGGAGAGCTTAGGCGGCGGGTTAGGTCAAAACCTACCGCTATCTGCTATTCAAAGGATATTTGAGGGCGTTGTAGTCACACTTTAAACCTTATAAGGGCCACTTATGGATGGCTTGAAAACCCATTGAAATGGCCATATTCGCACGCTGGACACACTCTTTTTTATCTCTTTTGATACCAACCTACTTCACATCGAAAGTGACGTTTCATCACTTTAATACACATTTAAGAACGTTTAAAACTATTGTTGCAACGAAGCTTGGGCATACTTTGAATTGTTGGGGATGGATCGATCAATCGATGGCTTGTGCAGTTTCATTCAGTAGCTCTCGAAGGGTATGTTCAAGTTAATAATGGTCTCTTTAATGGCAATGAAAATATGGAAAAACAACAATCTCTTAACTTGGAGGGATTATTCAAGGTACTTTAACAATGAATTTGAATATGGTGTTAAAATGTTAAATGTAGAAAATTGAATTAACTTTCCAAAAATATAATTTTTATTTATAGAAATTGTGAATAACTATGTGAAATTTGAGATTGTAGAGAACCCTTTGTTATAGTGTAGTGTATTTGTTCAAAATTTACAATATTAATTTTATATTTTTTTAAATTATGAAAGTCAATATATCTTTGAAATTATAATGTCGTTGTCACTCTAAGAGAGTCTTAACACTATCAAACATTTTTTTAGATTGTAGATATAAGTATCTTCAATATATGGTTATGTCTTGATTTAATGCTAATGTTTCTAGTGTATTAGGCACATCTACATTATAGAACCGAAAACTTTGTTTACGTTGTATATTTGTAGTTCTTAGTTGACCACAAGACACAAAACCCCACATAATGTATATGACTTCATATTTGAATAAATATCAATATACTTACAAATTAAACAATATATTTTTTTTTAGTTGAAACAATTATATTGGTTAGGTTTTATTGTTTAAAATCTATTTAATGTAAATGAGAAACTAAGAAAAGATCTAACTCTATTTAATGTAAATGAGAAACTAAGAAAAGATCAACTCTTTTGGACCTTATTTGACTAAGAGGTGATATGAGATTCAATTCTAGAAATGGTCTCTTTATTCAACTCTTTTGGACCTTATTTGACTTAGAGGTGATATGAGATTCAATCCCAGAAATGGTCTCTTTATTGTTTATAAGTTTGGTAAGTATATTATATTAGAATGAAAGAGTTATGTTGCAAATCTAAATGGTAAACAAATATTTCATCCTATCCCAAAAGATCTTGTCCTATTTGCAATAATTTTAGTGTATACTCAAATAAAAAAAACAAAAGAGGTGGAATAGAGTTGATTGTACATTTCGTGTTTGATATGAGGTATGTAATATGGTGGAAGGAAAGTGGTGTATAATTGACAATTATTTTTGTTGATAGTGTTATAGTATTGTCTACTAAACCCCAATGATGAAAAAAGAGTTCACATATGAACATGTTTCATTCAGTTTACATAAATTTAATAGCCTTAAACTAAGCTAGTTACCCTAGTGTGGTAAGTCAATATTTGTTTTTTTAATTAGTATGTTGAATGTGTCTTTGAAGGGACAGATCACCTTCGTATTTTTGTCATTTGAGAATGATCAACATTTATCATCAATATTTGGAAATCTCTTGCCACTTGTACCTATTCACATATCTTCTTATCTCTACCCATGAGTTCCTCTCCATGTGAATACTTCCTTTCCTTCTTCCACCAACTTGTTTTATTGTGGATGGAACTTCAATTCTTGAGAGATTACAAAACATTAATATAATATGTAATGTTAAGTATAACAAGGTTCAAATCTTGACCATTAATCAAACATCTCATACATATACCACTACCCACAACATTACCATTTAAAATATATATGTAAAACAAGAATGATTAGAGACTCACTGCAATCATTTGTAGACTTGGAAATTTTTATATTCTTATAAATAAAGGATCCACATTGATGGCTATGGGATCCAAGGCCACTGGATTAAATATACTATTCCACAACATGCAATCTCTTCTTTTTTGGTTAGGTTAGTCATCTTTATTCACATTCTAACTTTGAGCAACTAACTAGATGACCTGTGGGTCATAGATTAATGACTTACACTACGTAGTTAATCCCGAAAATGATATCTAATATGTTTCACTGCGGAAGCCCCTCTATGCTTAGATTACCAGTGTTGAGTCTCTCCAACAGCGTCAATGAAAAAGTCCATTTACAACATCAAATGTTGATTCTGCAATGAAAATTCCATTTACAACATTAAATGTTGATTTTGCACCCATGATTATATCAAAGATTAAAACCCTAACCCTTTGAGACTTTCTCCATGTTTTATTTTTTTTCTTTAATGGGACTTTTTAAGATTTACTACATTAAGCATCATATGTTAAATGTGGGTGATATTAAACATAACCCCAAATTTTGCAAATCATTTTCAATCAATCCATCTCAATTGTGTGAAGGCTCTTCAACAATCTAAACTACATGGAAATATTTCTTTGGTACATGTATATTCCACGAACGCAACCTTGTTAAAATAGAATGAGATTAAACCATGAGAAGGTGTCTTAAGAAAAGAAAGCTAAGGCGTAATCTAAATTTTACATTTCTTAAATGACAATATTTTTTGATAGCTTGATCACATAAACATGGATGTAGGTAGAGCATGTTTCATGTTTTCCCTATAAACCATGTTATCAAAATTCTACATACTAGAAGTTAATTACTTTAAAATGATTTAAGTTTGTTGATTTATAACATTACAATGAGTCAAAACTATTTAGATTTTATTTTCCATTAAAAAGTTAAAAATATTAAATTAGATTTAATTGGAAGAAAATCATCTACATGTATAAAAAAATTTATATTAATTTAAACTCAAATTTATATTAATTTAAATTCAGTTTTATATTAATTTAAACTCGATATATCATAGCATTGTCACTTAATGGTGATTGTATGCAAATTTTAGCTGCCTCTACTGCAATTCGTTAGATTGATGCGCACATAGATTAATTGAGTAACCCCTCCATAGAACTTGGTAACGCTAGGAGATTTTAAGTTCAAAGTTTGATCATTTACCAAATTGGTGTAGGTAATTTTAAGAGGTTTAAAGTTCTAAATTTATTGAATTTATTCGTTAGTATCTTAAAAATCATTAAGATAGTTAAAAGGGTTTAAGTTTTTTAAATACTTTTAAAATATATTATTTTAAGATTTCAAAAATATTAATAATGGAAGTTATTGCTTATGTTATAAACAATATTTTATTAATAAAATTATAATGATATGTGGTTTTCTGAATCTTTAAAAAATAAAATAAAATTTGAAAAATAAGATATATATTTTTTCATAAAGTAAATAATTAAATAGTTAAAAAATGTAGGTTTTTACAGTAGATTTCTAGATGCACTTATTGTCAATGTCTTTTTTAATCTTAGTCTTTATAATCCCTTTTCTCAATACTCTTTTCATACCTTATTGTTTCAATAGTTTATGACGTTTCAAAATTTTCAAATAATTTGCATCTTTAATCTTAACCTTTATAATCCCTTTTTTCAATACTCTTTTCATACCTTATTGCTTCAATAGTTTCTGACGTTTCAAAATTTTCAAATAATTTGCAATTCAAAATATTAAAAACATAATTAAATACTTGAGGAAAAAAAATATTTATTTTTTCATAAATAAAATGTTTTATACATTAATTTAATTTTGGCTATATCATAATCATAAATTAAATTATTATTACAAAGAGAAATTTCTTAAACTTTAATTTTTAATCATTTAATACATCTTAAAAAATATGATCCTTTTATGATAGATTTGAATTTAAGATTGTAATAACAATCTTATTAAAGATTAGATATAGTGTGATCCTTTTATGATAAATTTGAATTTAAGATTGTAATAACAATCTAATTAAAAATTAGATATAGCCAAAAACTAAATTAATATGGAAAAAAAAATACCAACTATTTAATTACTTGTGTTAAATTTGAATTTAAGATTGTAATAACAATCTAATTAAAAATTAGATATAGCCAAAAACTAAATTAATATGGAAAAAAAAATACCAACTATTTAATTACTTGTGTTGGTTTAAATGTTTAGATGTTCAATAGTTATTTATTTTTTATTTGATTTTTTTTTGTGTCATGTGACAAAATATCTCTATCTCCAAGCAAGTATTATATAAAATAGATTTAATATATGTTAGATTTATTTAATATTATATAAAATATATTTAATATTATATAAGATAAATTTAATATTATATAAAATAGATTTAATATATGTTAAATTAACACTTGTTGTCAAAATTATAGTGTTTGATTTCTTTAATGTTTTTTATTATCTTTTTAAAAATATTTTTCATCTTAAAATTATAGTGTTTGATTTTTTTAATGTTTTTTATTATTTTTTTAAAAATATTTTTCATATTGATATATTTATCTAAGACTATACTAGATAAATTTGTGATAGAGACAAAAAAAAATAACAATAAATAGGAATTCGAGACACTCTAGATCCTTTCTCGGAATTTTTGTGGCTTTCCATGGAGCAAAGAGTTTATATTAACTTGGATTCCAAGTGAAATTGATATTATATTTCTAGTTGAAACTTGGTAGTATGAAGAATCTAGTGTCCCTAACATAGAAGGATTTGTGTTGTGGTCAGCATGGAACAAGAAATCCTCCCGCAAAGAAACTAGAGGCATAGCTTGTTACATAAAAATGAACATTTCTCCTCACATTTGGTTTCATAAGAAAGGCCCTCTCGATCAATAAATATGGATTGAGATTTCATATATTAATGGTAAGAATATGTATATAGAAATCTAGTATTTCACGCCTATTAAGTCTACCTTTTTATCAAAAAATCAATCTAGATAAAAATTGTCCCTACAAAAGCTTAGAACAAGATATTTACAATCCGAGAAATGAAGGTAGTATCCTTATACTATGAGACTTTAATGTTGGAACTGCAACTAATCAAGCTATCATTGTAAGCAATGATTCCAACCCTAATCCTCTATGTATAGATGAGGACCTTGTTTTAGTTAATAGATACAAAAGAAACTATGAAGACCTGACCAAGATTTTTTTTTATTATCGAGCTAATCAAGCTTTGTAGTTCTCAAGATAATTTGATTTGCAATGTTCTAATGAAGTGACCGAAATCTAAATGGATGACTTGTATCCATGGGTTGGGTAGTAGTGCCATGGATTATGTGATATTTGATATCCCCGTACACAAATAAATAGTAAATTTTGACCTTTTAAATTACCATGATCCTTACTCTCATGAGAGAGATTTAACCCTGTAAAATCTCAATTTTTACCCTTAGAATTATTTCTAATTAAATACTTAAATATCTGGTATGATTACTTTGTAAATTATAACTCTACTACACTAACTCCATGGGATAGATATACCATGGTATTGTGAATATTGTATGTCTTTTTTTTTCAGTTAATAAATAAGAAGATCAAGATCAGTTGAGCTTGAGCACCTATAGGGGTTATGATACCAAAAGAGGGGAAAGGTGAGGGGGTCTAAGGGGGATTATGCCTAAAACATCTATCATGTGTTACCTTAAACTCTCACCCATTTCAAATTTGAAATTCAACGCTTAAAAAAGGGGTTAAGAGGAGTGGAGGAAATAAATTCCTCAATCTAAGCCACCATATCCTAAATTCTATCAAACTATCTCTCATACTGTTTCTTAGAACTAGGAAGAGAAGATGATTTTGAACTCTCTAGAAGGGTTTTTTTTAGAAAAAGAGGTGGAAAAGAGTTTTGAGAGGTCATACATTAGAAAAATGTAGCCAAGCTCATTGATAGACCAACCAAACATGAATGGAAGCTTGTAGCCTTGAAAAAAAATCCATAGAAACCATGGAGAACTTTGTTGAAACTTGAGATAACATCCTAGACCTTCTATGCACACATTGAATAGCATGAGAAGGAGTAGTATATAAGGTATTGAACAATAGATAAGGAGGTGTTCCATGTGTTATGTGGGGAAGGTATGTGGGTGCCTTAGTGTTGCTCTGTCATCAAGAAATCTACAGAAAAAAATAAAAAAATAAAAATTGGTTTGAATCTGAATTTCAAAGTTAATTATCCTTGATTCACCCTGGTGGTATCATATCCCAGTAGGGGGGTGAAATCCATTGTGGATTGCCTAAGGTTAGGTGGAAATCGCTCACTCAAATAGTTGTTAGTCTGTAATTTGGAACATAAAAGTTTATTTTTTCCATGCATTTGAATTTAAAACTTGTTTGGTAATTAGCAATGTATTTTATTGGTGTGTAGTTCTATATTTCTCAACTTTATGTATAAAACTCGTGTGTCTATGTTGATCCAGATTATATTGAGAAAAAAATGAGATACAAATGAAAATATAAATACAGTGAAACCCAACTTCTATTAATGAATAAAATAGAAAAACATTGTAGAACACAAATTGGATAGAAAGAGGTAGTTTATCTCTGAAGAGAAAGAGATGTTGGTTATGATTAATTTGCAAAAATCTTTACATCACACTCCAGTGCATGCTTAAAAGACATCCTTCACCTCAATTATATATGAGAGAGTGAGAGGAGAATAATTCCCATGATACATGTGGGATAAATTGGTCTAATTTTACGAAATGTCATAGGCATGTAAAACACTAAGACTTCCTGGGAGGTCACCCATCCCAGTACTTCTCTAGCTCAAGTGTGCTTAACTATGGAATTCTAATGGGATTTGTTGCATTAATGCTATAGGCATGTACATAATACCACTAGGAAATCATTACATGATGGTTGTAATTAACAAATGGAAATGGAATTACATTACATTCCCCATCAAAAGGGATTTTTTATTAAAACCACATGCTCAAAAATGTTGATTCAAAGGAAAAGGTGGATGGCCACTGAGATCCTCCTAGATCAGTCCTCCCCCCTTAGGATGCAATGGTCCCCATTGTTTCAAGTTCCCTCAGGAGATGTGGAAACATTTGTTGAATCTGAACTTTGGTGATCCGCTTGCCTTGTTGAAGTAGTTGTCCTACTTGTACTTGGAATTATCATATGGAAGGTTGTCATGAACCTGTTGTTCAAGGTGTTGGATCTGTTCAACAAATCTAGTTGCATGCTCTACCTTGGTTTGAGTGTGGGAGAACTATGTCGATGAAGATGCAGCAAGAAGAGATATATCAATGGGGGCTAATGGATGGAACCCCAAGCACACTTGAAAAGGGTCGTGGACAATAGAGCTATGTTGAACATATGAAAAAATCTCATTCTCTAGAAGGGAGCATCTATAGATTGGACCATTGGGTAAGGGAGCACCATCCATCGATTCAATGGAATGCAGGACATGGTAGTATAGAGGTACCCCCATAGGTGAAGTTAAAATATCTTTGTGCGCCTCTACAATCTTGTCAACTTGCTTATGTTAGATAGAAATCTCTTGGGTCGAGGCTATAGTGGTCGCAGTGACCCTCTGTTCACTTTCTAATTGGATCACGAAGAGGGAAAACTTTATGGTCTGAGAGATTAACTTGTGGCATTGTTTTGTGGAGATCAATGAAGTGGTAGTAGTCAAAACTACCTCTGGTACCCTATAGAGATAACCTCCCAGAGTAACAATGACACTACAGGGTCTAGACTCATAAACAATGTTGCATTTCCACATATAAGGTTGTCCTAAAATAACATCACAAACTTCGAGTGGGGAAACATCACATGGTACCTCATCTTTGAAGGGATTAATGTCATAGGAGAGGCGTAACTGCTAGTTGATGTGGATGTCTCATCCCCGAATCAAATATTTGATGGTGTACAGTTGGGGGTGTGGCATTGTCAACAACTTCATTCTTTTGATGACCTAAGATGAGATCAAGTTCTTATGAATCCCGGTGTCAACAATGAAATGTAGTGGGGTCCCCTTTACCCACATCTATGAGTGGAAGAGGCGTTCCCCCTCCTCAAGATCCTCTGGTTATTTTGGTTTGATTGTTGCAGCCATAATGGTAAAAGTGGGTTCTACATCGATGATTTGTTTCCCTTTATTATTCTCTATATCAGAGTCTGAGTCAAGTTTTGATTATTTATTTTTAGCTCGGCCACCAATGATTGTTTTGAGTGACAATCATCGGTGTTTTTCTAGGGGATTTTGTGGAACTCACACCACTTTCCATTGTCCTTCTTCGACTTCCCATCACCCTTCTTAGCTGATAGCTTGGACTGATTTTCTTGATATTAAATCTCCTTGTTTTTTCCTTCGTTTTGTGATTTAGGGTTTCCTTTTCCATGCTTATGTTATGGAATATTTGAAAACTAGAACTCTTGCTTACTCTGTTGCTTTAATTTCTTCTCAATTTTGACTACACATTGATAAGAAACTCCTAGTGAGGACATGTCCAAGAAATCCATCTCATTTTGAATGTACCTATGAAAACCATTTCGATACTTCAAAACCAAGTGTCGCTTGGAGTCTTTCATACCTAGATTTTAGCACAAAGTATGAAATATGTTAGTGTAATCTAGCACCATCTGGTCTCTTTCTTGATGCAGAGTCATCCATCTCATATATTGGTCATCATATTTTCCAAAAGGGTAGAAATCCTCCTTGAGGGAATCTACAAAGGCCACACAAGTGGGTTCTCTCTCGAATGGCATAGATTCATACATAGTGTACCTCTCCCAGTACCTTCCCACCAAGCTCTAAAATGGGGAAGGGATTTAAGGAGCATGAAGATGATCTTTTCGCTGTCGGAAATATTTTGGATAGACTAATGTTGATGTTTCTCCAATTAGAATCATTAGGTAGACATTCCCCCAGATTTTTCATGTTGATTTGACCAAGTGAAATGACCCATTTACTCACGGAGTTTTACTAGTGGTGAATGGCCCAAGCGTAGTCTTTCTCCTGACAAGGAGTGGATAGACTCGAGGTGCTCTCACATTGCCTTCTCCATGATAGAGTGATCTATATTAATTAGATGTGCATGTGAGGAAATAATCATCAACATAAATATAATATATAAATAATATATTTATAATATAATGTATAAATATATAAATAATCAATAATCAACAATCAATTAATTAATTAAAAGACAATAATGGAAAAGACATGTTCATTAAAGGCACTCCGCCCAAGCATATATATTGGGGCCCTCAATTGTAATATATGATCTCATACAATATTTACTTACAACAACCTCTCATCAAGTATGCGAAGTCTTGTTGATAATTTTAGTGTGTAATTATTCTATGATAACAGTAGCATTTAAATCATAAGGCAATAATTATTAGATCTAAAAATCAGAAAATTAAACATGGTATCAGAGCTAGTTAAAAGCTTTCAGTGCTAGAGCTAGTATAAGGATTTTTCGAAGCTAATTAAAAGCTTTCGGTGTTAGATCTAATAGATTTGCTTCAGATATTTTAGTTTTTTCAATTGTACGGTTGTGGTCGTGAGAGTCTCGTGCACACAGAGTGACCACATTCCCTTTTTTTGTAATTTGCCTAATTACAGGGCGTGACTGCCTTAAGGATTGCACTACATAGTGCGACCAACTTTTTTTTGTCACTCTTTGTTGCTCTACAAGATGGTGTCCAATCTCAGAGTAGAAGAAAGGTTGGATGGTGCTACAAATTTCAAATCCTAGAATACCAGGATACTCTTCATCCTGGATGAAAATGAGATTCAAAATTATATAAAACAAAATGTCTCAGAACTAGAAAGTGTTGAATAGAAATCCAGACACAAGAAGAATGAAGAAAAGGCTAAGAGGATCTTGATAGATTCTATAAAATATCATTTGATTCCACACATTGTTGAGATGAAAACTACCAAAGAAATGTTTGACAGCTTGGTAGGATTGTTCGAGAGCAAGAACACTAGCAGGAAATTAGATTTGAGAAATCGGCTATGTTGTATCAAGATGACCAAATCAGATTCAGTTCCCACTTATTTTATGAAATTCTCCCAGTTAAGAGATCAACTTAATACCATTGGAGACACCATTGATGATTCAGAACTTGTTACAATGACTCTTAATGGATTTCCTTCTTCATGGGAACCATTTGTTCAGAGAATTTGTGGATGAGAGGAGTTTCCCAAGTTTGATCAACTATGGACTGATTGTGTCCAAAAGGAGGCTAGAACATTATCCAAAAACAACTTGTAGAAACCCCAGGATGAAGGAACTCAAGCTCTTGCAGCTCATGCAAGAAAAGGAATTTTGGAAAGAAAAATACAGGGGGAGGATTGGCCCCAGCTAAAGAACAAAAGAAGAAGGATATTTCAAAAATCAAGTGCTTCAATTGTCATACATTTGGTCACTATGTTTCTTATTGTCCTCAGAAGAAAATGAAGGGAAAGAAGCATGCATCAACAGTTGATATTGATGAGCATCCACCACAGAAGAAGACAAAGGAATATAAACTTGATGAGATTACATATGAACTTCAAAAAGAGTAATTCTTTGTCTCTACTCTTTCAGGCACTATTGCAAATGGCAGTGATATTTTTTTAGTGGAAAGTGGTTCTTCCAGGAACATGACAGGTTCTCGTAATTGTCTCTCATATTTGGTTGAGAGGGAGTCAACATTGCGAGTAGAACTTGGTGATAACTCTGAGTATGCAGTGAGAGGAGTTGGGACAACTTCATTCCAATTAGAGTCTGGAGGTACTATTCATATAGAGGATGTGTTGTATATGTAATAGGGTTGAAGAAGACCATATCTTCTATCTCAGCATTGGAGGATAAAGGCTATAGATTTGCATTCGTGAATGGATAGGTTCTTGTATGGCATAAGGGATTGAGTATAGAATCCGCAGCAGTGATTGGTGTTCAAGAGGGAGGTCTATAAATATTGTTGGGACAACCATCCCAGGAATTGGTACATGAAAACATCAATTTATGTGAGCTATGGAATCATATATTTGCACACTTACATTACGGGACTTTACCAACATTGAAGAGGATGGTCACAGGACTTCCAGAGCTTTAGGTAGAGCATGATCGAATTTGTAGGGGATGTGCACTTGGAAAGAATGCCAAGGGATATTTTCTAAGAAGTGATAGGAGGTCCAAGGGGATATTGGATCTAGTACATTTAGATGTATGTGGACCTATGACAGTTGCATATTTGGGTGGATTCATGTACTATGTGATATTCATTGATGATTTCTTCTGAAATACATGGATATTCTTCATGAAGACCAAGGATGAGGTATTCAACGGATTCCAAGAGTTCAGGGCTTAGGTAGAGAACCTTACAGGGAAGAAGATCAAGGTGTTGAGGTTAGATAATGGAGGAGAGTAAAATTCCAGGGACTTCAGTGATTTCTTCAAGGAGGTAGGGATCAAGAGGGAGTTGATTGTTACTTACAACCCATAGCAGAACAAGGTTGCAGAGAGGAAGAACATGTCCATTGTAGAGGATGAAAAAACCATGATTCATGATCAAGATTTACCCAAGTTCTTATGGGGAGAGGCATCTATTACAACATTGTATGTCCAGAACAAGAGTCCTCACTGTATATTGGGGGCCAAGACTCCTGAGGAGGATTTCACAAGTGTGAAACCAGAGGTGAGTCATTTGAGGATATTTGGTTGTCCAGTCTACATTCATGTTCCCGAGGAGAAAATGATGAATTTATATCCTTATGGGAAAAAGGGGATGTTTTTTGGATACAACAAGACATTAAAGGCTTACAAAATCTACATTCCAGGATAGTGCTAGATAGAGGTCAGTCGGGATGTCACCTTTGACGAAGACATGGACTTTAGGAGGTCTAGAGAGTCTCACATGGAGATCAATAGTGAGGATCAGGATGCCCCAAAGGATGTGGGTTCAGGTCCCTCTGTTTCAGTTGATCATCCTTCAAAATATCAGGAGAAGTCACCAGAGACAGTTGAACCAGTGGAACCACCTAGAGTCATTGTTCCAGAGACTAGGAAGAGGTCAGTTTGGCTTTGTCATACATTGCATTATGTAGAGAGGCATGCAGCTACCCATGGTGCTTTCAAGAAAAGTAGAAAACCTCATAAATTCTCAAGTTATATGGCATTGATGAGTCACATCATTAATTCTGAACCTTCCAGTTATGAGGAGGCAACATGCCAGAAAATTTGGAGAGATTCCGTGATGGAGGAATACCATTCCATTATGAAGAATGATGTGTGAGAGATTGTTTCAAGACATGAGGGGAATTCAGTGTTGACTTCCAATTGGATCTACAAGATCTAGCATGTAGCATATGACAACATTGAAAAGTACAAAGCGAGGTTCATGGCAAGAGGGTTCTCTCAAAAAGAGGAAGTGGACTATGAGGAGACGTTTGCTCTAGTCACCAGGTACACTTCCATCAGGACCATTATTTCCATTATAGAAGTCATGGATTAGATATTTCAGCAGATGGATGTAAATATTGCATTCTTCAATGGTGTGATTGAGGAGGAAGTGTACATAAAACAACCTCAGGGCTTTGAGGTACATAGGAAGGAGTCTCATGTTTGCAGAATGAAGAAGGCCTTGTATGGACTCAAGCAGGCACCCAGGGCATGGTACTCTATGATTGATGAATACCTCATGAGCTTGGGCTTAATCAAGAGTGAAGCAGATCCCAACCTTTACTACAAGGTTGTTGATGGTGATCCTTTGATCTTGGTGTTATATGTTGATGACTTGTTCCTTACGGGAGCAGACTGACTCATTGATCTGTGTAAGAGAGAGTTGGCCTCTGAGTTTGAGATTAAGGATCTTGTCTTAATGCATTATTTCTTGGGATTGGAAGTGCGTCATAAATGAGGTGAGATATTCCTCAGACAAGGGAAGTACACAGTTGAGATCTTGAGCAGGTTCAGTAAGATGGACTACAAGTCCATGGTTACACCTATTATGACAAATATGAAGAAGCTGAGTGATTCTGCTTTACATTCAGATCTAGTGGATTCCACTATGTACAGGTAGTTTATTGAATCCTTGATGTACCTGGTTAACACCATGCCAGATATTTTCTTTGTAGTGAACACCTCGATCCAGTTCATGGTTGAATCGAGGCACTTCCATTGGGTTGCAGCAAATCATGTGTTAAGGTACATGCGTGGTACAGTTGGATATGTTTTGATATATGACTCAGGTGGTGAAGTGAGGCTATAGGGATATACTGATTCTGACTGGATTATGAGTGCAGTGGACAGAAAGAGCACCTCGGGGTGTTGCTTCAACTTAGGATCAGCTATGATATCTTGGTTTAGCAGGAAGCAAAGTTTGGTAGCACTCAGTAAAACAAAAGTGGAGTATATCATAGCCAATGTCACAAGTCGCGAAGTGGTATGGCTTCATAAACTTCTCATGGTACTATTTTATCAACAACTAGAGACAAACGTAATACACTAAGGAAAGTGGGTCAAGTGACCTAGAAGATGTTTTTAAGGAAGCTACTTGGAGAGTATAAATAAGAGGCAAGGCTCTCTCATTTGAATCACACTTGAGAATATTGAATATCTAT
>JZKD02S2191696.1:303422-313443 GCA_000966675.3 Picea glauca | reverse complement strand
CCCCAATACCCAGCATATAAATCTATTTAAATATTTACAGCAAAAACAAACATATATACATACCAATATTCACAACTGTTTACAATGAAATAAAATGTTTCCTTGATACATTTGGAGTGAGCGGAATATGGTGAAAATAGATTTTATATTAAATAATTATTAAAATATTCATGTACATCATCATTTAGTACTTTTAGCCAGCCTTTTCTTCTTAGTTCTATAGTTCCTAATCATTTCATCAATATCTATGTCTTTGTTCTCTGGGTGCTCTTCAAAATCTAATTGTGATTGCATCCTCTCATGCAAAGAACGCCTCGTCACGGGGTACTCACAGTGTAATGGAGGCCATTTTGATGAGGCATCACCTACAAAAGAAAAAAATACAAAATTTAAATGGTCAGCTTTTAAATATCATTGAACTAGTTCACTAATATTAAAAAAAAAACCTCCAATGTCATTATTTACCTAGTGCACTGGTCGGCACCGTTGGAATGGTTTCTCCCGCTTTCTCCTCTTCAACTGTATGAGCCTCAAGTACAACATTCTCTTCCATTGAGACCACAAACTTTATAAGGGAAATCATAAATATATAAGTAAAAAAATATAGAAGTACAAAATGTATAACTACGAAATTATTAAGTATATGATTAAAATACAGCCATATTACCGTCATGTTCCAGCTCGGTCGTAGCACCATCGTGGGGATGCGGCCCCATGGAAAATTGGGAGTGAATGGGATCAGAACCATATTCTGGTTGCAAACTGCTATCAACTTACTGCTCTCCAATAACAGTGTGTCCGTTGACAGTGTTTCTCCCCTAATTAAAACAAAGTTGTAAATATTAATAATATCCAACATGACTGTATTATATTAATAATAAAGATTAATGTGGATTGAATATTATTTAACTTATCCTGCAAAGTGGTTCTTGGTATCTTCCCCAAGCGTTTTTGGTGTTCAACTACCGCTTTATAGCCATACTTGTAACGAAGTTGGAGGTCTTCCTCTGTGGTTTCAATACCAAACTCGTCACCCTGCATTGCATAAGAATTTGTTTTTTTTATGTTATTCGTTGCAATTACCTAAAAGTTTTAAGGCGATACAAATAAGATATTTAGGTACTTACAATTCGTGACCGCAACTTCATGTAGCCGCCCTGGCCTAGCCTGTGCTGGCCACATTTGGCAAGCCTTGATTTTGTGGCCTTTGATGTGTCAGACAACCTATCATCAAAAGTTTCAAGTATGTTAATATATACCACAATTTTATTTACATCTATAAAAAATTGAAGGTATTCAATTGAAATTGTAATTTACCTTCTAGGACCAGAGGGTGTTTTTCTTTCATCTGTCAATTTCTTCTCTTTTGTGTCCTTAATGAGGGTCTTCAACTCCCTCTCTGGAATCATCAGAGGACACTCTTACCTATCATTTTGTTTCAAGTGCTTCCTATATGTTTCTCGTGTATATTTTAAATATTGGCCAACCGCGGCAATGGCCAAGGTCTTATTAAATGTATCTACACCAAAAAGGCTTTCTAGATAATCCATCAATTCTTTTTTGAGGTTGGAATTCTAGGAATTCCACCTCTCCCGCATGGTGGGCCCAAAAATAAGCAAAGCCTTATTCTCCAAGGACCTGTAAAAATCGTCGTTCCCTAGACGCAAAATGATTATATGATTATTAATTTAAAATAATAATTTAGATGATTTATATTTATCTACATAGAGAACATGAAAAAAATAAAATTTTAAAAATTACCTGGCACTTTAACTTGCTTTAATGGAAGCCCTTCCTCGTTGACCATAAATGTGCCCTTAAGGGTCCCTGTGCTAGTCACACGTCTTGCTTTAGGAAAAGAAACCATATAGTTTTTCAAATCATCGGCCTCATCTCCGTCACCACCTCCAGAGATTACCTGTGTGGTTGCTTCCTCGATGTGCATGTCGTGGCTCCCACCTAATGGTGTGGAAGGTGAAGATCTGAATAGTTGTGTCCTGGAAGCTATACGAGGGCCTATGTCTAGACCCTGTGGCATCTATGTAGTGCCACTACTACCGATACCATGCATGTCGATGTCAACAGGATCCAAAAATCTCTATATAAGAAAGAAAACATTTTTTCGTTTAGATAATGTAAAAGTTAAAAATCAATTTTTCATAATTGATCTTATGACATAAAAATAAAACCACTTGAAATTATGGTTATTACCTTATATGTCTTAAGCCTTGTCATAACTTCTTTGATCCTTTCTTCGACCTCAGGAGTTTGATCTAGAATATCTAACAAGGGAGCTAGTTCATTGTTTCCTTTATTGATATTTTTTCTAATTAAAACCATAGGGTCGGGGGATTCATACAAATCCCTTTTGTTGAGCGAATCATCATCAACATAATGTCTTGCCGACTACATATTTGACAAAATAAATGATAATTCAGTTATGTAAACAAATAAAATAATTGATCGCCATAGAAATAAAATGCACATTAAATGCAATTTGAAAATTGTTGTTCATTTACCTATTCTGAGGTTGCTTTTGATTTACCACGATCATCCTGCCACATTATAGTAAAATTAGAACCATGATAATTATTATGAGAAATAAATTCAAATTTATGAGAAATTCAAATGTTGATAACAAAAATAGGACACACTGAGTACTAAACACATCAAAGCTCTCCAAATGGATTAACACCGTAAAGAACATAATGAAAATCATAAAATATGAGAGTCATTGCTTACAGGTTGGGTAAATTAGTATACGTACCTCCCCCATAATAGCAATATTTGTATCTATTCAATTCAAATTGTAATCAATCAATAACTCTTCCCCTGCAACTATAGATTTTATTGCACATACGAATACACGGTTTCCTTCATGCCCCTCAAATACGCAATTGGGTTGCTTATTTGTGGTTGCAGGTCGTGTACTGTTTATAAACCCTACAATATTCCTCGTTTCTTTTGGACTTCTGTCAATATAGATAGTTTCTCCTTTATTTTGATCATTGTCTTTTAGTTGTATATAATTTGCGGCCAAGCCATATCTTCGCATACTTTTTGTATATTGGACTATTCGTATCCAATATTTGTATATATAATAGGGTCTGACGTACTCCATCAATTCATTTAATCCATCGTAACAGGCCTTTATGCCATCCATGGAAAATAGCCTGAAACCATGTAATGACGATGGAGCAATCTAGTATATCCTTTCGTTTACACAAAAATCAGTGTTTATTTCAGGAAGATCCTTCGGTATCCATTGTTTCACTATATGTTTGTACCTCAAGGGAACCTCGATGTCGTCTATGCTCTCATGATCATAAGAACATGATCCCCCTTTCACAAGAAAAAATTCCATGTGTCTATGGAATTTTCTTCTGATATTCTCACCCCTAGTTGATCTTCCCCTATTAGACCTACTAGATGTCTCACTTTTCTCTATTTTAACTGAACTTCCCTCACTTAATGAATATATATCTGACAAATACCTATTTTCTTGTACATCCTATAACACCATTAATGACAAAAATAGTCAGTCAATCAAGATGTAACATGAGTTCATTACTAGTATCCTATTTGTATCATAGTAAGCTCATAATAATTACCATAGTGTTACTCTTTCACAATTGTATTATGCTATATTACTATTGGTATACTATTTGGGCATTATAGGGGCATGTTTGGAGTCAAATGACATCAACACCAAGAAAGACAAAGCATTTTGAGATATTTTTAGTTTCTTACAAATTAATGTTCTATGACTCTCCTTGTCTAGTTTTTTTCCATATTTTTTAGCTTTGGACTTGAAATTGTTAGAGTGGGATAAGGGGAACTCATATCATCTATTTTTTCTAGTGAAAATGTGACCCAAACTTGATAGGAACTATGAAAAAAATTAGGATTCCACTTCTATGTTGGGAATTTTTATCATGTAGCTTTACCCTAAGAGTTTTTGGACAATTTAAAGACAACCCAAAGCATGGTATTTTTGAAAAAAAATGAACAAGAAAGGTGGAACTTTAACTCACTTAAAAGACTACCCTCATTGGAAATATGAATATTATTTCAAATACATTAATATGCCAATACTATACTATAATGCCTAGGTTGAACACTTAAGTGGACCCTAATAACACTGATAATACCAATGGAGGAACCGAGGTGGCTAAGGTGGAGAATGTGATTCCTCAACCCAAGGAGAAGAAATGGTAGAAAGGTAAAGGTGGCCTATACATGTCAAAAGGGAGTGAGCAATTGAGAGTGAAGTACATTGTTAAGTAACAAATACGAGAGTTGTTATTGATTCGTAACCCATCAATGGCTACAAAATTGTAAAGGCTAAGGCATGGGTGTGAGTTATTAACAATGGGATAAGTGATGTTGTTGTTGTTGTACATTATTGTTTTTGTCCATTACCTTGACTCACTACATCCAAAAAAGGAAAAAAAAATAATTACCTTGACTCACTCCATCCAAAAAGGACAAATGGGACAAGCCCTTATTCAAAGGCCACGATTACATATTGGTCGGATTAATGGTGAATGGACATTGCAGCTAAGTGGACATAGCATGGGCTTCATTATGACATTTGTAATTTTCACAACTCCCAAGGTATCTTCACAACTCTTGAGTTCGTTCACAACTCTCTATGCAATCTTACAACTCTCAAGACATTGGTTAGAATGGCATAGGTAGTTTGGGAATATTCTTCATGCACATGGACCTCGCATGCCATGCCACGTCACAAATATTGGAGTGGTCAACTTGTTTGTGCATTTGGAGGCCTGTGTCACATAGTTTGATGGTTGACCTCCTTGGAGGATGCATTATGTAGCCATTGGGGATTATATTTAGCACATGTGGACCTTCTTGGACTTCCGTTGACTTGAGTATATGATTGACATGATTTGAGAAGGAGGTTACACATTGGATACCTCACACATGACCATTGGATCTTAATTTAGGGGATTTGTCCACTCTTGAGGGATTCTACACATTACTTGTTGGTATTTTTCACTTTGGGGAGCTATGTGTCCACCTTGGAGGATAACTAAGAGGTTTTCATTGCCTACTTTGAGGATTTGGTTGTGGATCTATCCACTTAGAGGATTTTGGAGGCTACATGTTGCACCTTTGACTCATCTTATTGCCTCTTTGATGGAGGCATCCCACTCTCTTGGGCCTATTTTGATTGGAGTATTGTACATGTGACTTGACCACCTATTTATTTTACAAAAAATATTAGTTAGTTGGATGAAATAATTCTTCACTCCTCCCTAGGCTAAATCTAAGAATTTCACATGATATATTATTATTCTATTGTAAAGGCGGTTGAGCTAGACTCTATATAAGGAGTATCAATTCCTCATTTGTAGTCATCATTGTATTCTTAGAGCTTTCACTCCTTGGAGTTTAAATGACATATATCTCTTGGAGCATATGGATGTATAAGGGTTCTGTCTTTATGGACAGTGGTGTCAATTCTTGAAGCTCTTCTATATTGGTTTCTATTTGGTGCATAAATATTGATTGTGAATGCTCAATTCTTCTACAAACTACCAAGATCAATCCATTCAAGGGTAAAATCTACCACTTGTAAGGAAGACATTTTGGGGTAACTCCTCTCCTTCTTCCTTTGTTAGTTTGGGGTAACTCCTCTCCTCTATTTGATGCATTTCTTTGTCTATCCATTTTAGGAATCCTAGCAAGGGTATTGAGTACGTTTGTGAAGCTATAGTTGATCTTGTTGGTGAAGTTTTCTCCCATAAGGATCCATTCTTGTAGGGCCTTGGTATTCATTGTTAATATTGATTAGATAAGAGATTATTCTTCCCCTTGGGTTTTAGTCTCTTTATCATAATCTTTAGATGACATAGAACAATTTTGAAAAGGGGTGTTCCTTATAGATTTTGAAGACTTTGTTGGGTGTAGAGGTGAGAACATCCATCAATATTGAGACTCGAATAGTATTCTACATTTTTATCTCTTCAATGTAAATGTTTGATAACCAATTGGAATTGTTGGAAATGATAATCAATGTTTGATAACCATTTTTATCTCCTCAAATTCCCATGGGATCATTAACTTGTAGCTTTCCTTCTAGCTCAAACAAGAGGTAAACCAATAGGGTATGAGGCTAGAATAAACTCCAACAATACAAAACCTTTGATATGCAACAAATGAATTAGTAAAATAGGTACCTCCTACAAGTTGGTTGCTTGGTACAAATTGTAATTGTTTTGCGTTACAACTTTAATTAGTGTGCGCCCTTACTTGAACATGTATCAACATACCAAGAATACCCCAAAGGATGGTAATGTATAAGGGTTCCATATCATGGTCTAATCCATAACACAGTGATACAAACAAATCAATGATAATTTTTTGCTCATTCATGTAGACAATTTCATTCACCTGTTTCATCAAACAATTCAGATGTAGCCTTATATAATCAACTTGACGTTGGAAACAAATATAAAATTTAAACACAATTATCTAAATTTATTTGCATAATAGAGAGTGTGTATTTCCAAGCGTACACCACTTGCTAATGTGAATATAAACCAACTTGCAAACGAATATTCCTAAGGATTTTGTGTCAATCTAGGAATTTTCATTGAGACATTTATTCAAACAGCTTGGATGCATTCTAACCAACTCAGACTTGCAAATATCATAAACTAGATTTAGGAACTGTGTTTCATTATCATGTATCTTGGTCATTGATCATAAAACGCATCCATAGGTTTGATTTCCATGCCAAAATTTCCCCCATATGCCCAAAACTTAAACCTCTAACCATAAATATCGGTATGTGTCAAGGGGTGATGTTGGAAAGAGATTTCAGAAAAGAAGGTGGAAGATCAAAGCTTTATCAGGGCTGAAATTTCTAGCATCAACCATTGTAACCAAACTCGGAGAAACTTTGTAATGAACCAAACAATTCATTCACTTGAGCATCCATAGTAAAAGGAAAAATTACCGATTTTGGAGGCATTTCTCGTGTCCTCTGTCGCTAGGGTCTCCTCTTTCGCTCGCACTATGGGCTAGCTAGGGTATCCAGCTCTGTCGCTCGCACTGTAGGCTAGCTAGTGTATCCTCTAGTGTATCCATTGTCTCTAGGGTCTCCTCTTATGCTCRAACTGTGGGCTAGCTAGGGTATCCCACGGATCTATCGCTCGCACTRTGGGCTAGCTAGGGTATCCCGCGGCTCTGTTGCTTGCACTGTAGGATAGGCAYAGGTTTGGTTTCATATATTATGTTTTATTTTGTTATTTCATATTTTTTTATTTTTTTATTAAACAATATAATATATATTATATTAATTATAAMAAAATATAATATAAATATATAAATTATAAATATAAATATAATTAATATAAATTATTATAAATTATATGTAGGTTGGGGCTTAGGAATTATATGGGTTATATGGGTTAGGTATTATCATTGAGGTTAAGGATTAGATGGTTTAGAGTTTATAAGGGATGATGGTTAGGGGTCATAAGGGATTTATATAAGTGTTATAGGTTAGCAGTGATACAAGTTAAATTTTTAAGGTATTAGGAATTATAACATAAGATTTAGATGGGTTATTTGTTAAGGGTTATAGGGGTTAGGTATAAGGGGTTATGAGGGTCAAGGGTTTGGTGTTATATGTTATAGGTTAGATTTTTTAAGGGATATATGGCTTTGGAATTGTAGTTATTAGTGGTTTTAGGGTAAGTGGCTATAATGGTTAGGAATTATACATGTTAAATGTTATATTCCTTAGGGGAGTTTATGGGTTGTAGGAATTATTGGGGTTACAAATTTGCATTATATATTTTTGAGGTTAAGTATTATTACAACCAAGGGCTTAGAAATTGTAAGAATTAAGGGTTAGTTGTGATAGTAATTAAATGACGATGTTGATAAGAAGTTATGAGGATAGAGAGATATGAATTATAGAGAGTACATGTACATGAATTTAGGATTATAGGATTTACATGGATTAGGGATTGTATGAGTCAAGGATATTATATGTCAGGGATGATAGGTCATAGGGTTATGGTTCATAGTAATTTAGAGTTCATTGCAATTTACAATTTTAGTGGTTAGATACTAGAATACTAGTGTTTATAGAGGTTAGAAGTTAATGGTTTTATAAGTTAGGGATTAGAATAATAGTGTTTATAGGGGTTGTGTTTCAAATTATAGAGTTCAATGGATATGGGTCATAGAGGATATGGGTATTATAGGGGTTTTAAGGTAAGGAGTTAAAAAAAATGGAATGTCCCCCATGGTTCACTAATTTGTGTGCTCAAGCACATGAAGAAAGAATTGTTGAAGAAACATCGTGTTCTCCCATGGAAGATCTCAATGAAGACCTTAAAGATGAAAGCCCCCATGCATCTATTTCTCCTCCCCATGAGGTTGAGGGTTCTTCTTCTTCATGGATGGGTATTTTCACATAAGGGATGGGTCTTGGGCTATTGGCCCAAAATGAAGCTTATAGGGCATTGATCCCTGAAATAGGCCTTAAACCACCACACAAACCAAAATCATTGGCCTCATTCTGGGATATGGACATTATTAAGAGATTTTGTGTACTTGGCATGGGTCTCATGGCCTTGATCATCGTTGACATAGGAAAATAAGGGCCATAGTACCTAATATAATCTTCTAGGATCATAATTCATTAATGACACCTCAAACCATCACATAAACCCTCTAGATAGAATCTTTATCCTATGAATGATATATTATCATCCTTAGAAATTTTTAGGCATAAGGGATGGGTCTCAAGACCTTAACCATGGTCATGGGAGAACATAAAGGGTATTAGTACCTAAATGAATCTTTTAAGGCTCATGATCCATGAATGAGTCCTTGAATCACAACACAAGCCATTTAGAGGGGATATTTGGTTTGTGCTTCAAATACGAGCGTCATTAAGAGGTTTTGTACACCAAGTAGGAGTTTTACAAAAAGTGTGGTCATGGGGATTATTGACAAGGACCATTTTAGAATGTATTAACAAGTTATATTTAAAGCATTCCTAAGACAATAGGGGTCCTTTCAATTTTAGTAGATGACATCTTTTTTTTCCATGACATCTTATTAAATTATCGCTAAAGCTTTGTTATTTTAATCTAATCATTCTTATAATAGATGAAGATACATTATTACGGATATATCAAAAGATGTATTCATGACAATATTTAAGTTAGAGAATGGACTACGCTCAAGAAACCACTCAACATACCTTGTTTATCAAGATTAAATTTTATGAAGTTTATGAAAGCACTGAATGGAGTTTTGTTGAACAAATGCTAATCAAGTTTGTATTTGGCCATTAGTTTTAAAATGCAATAGGAATAATTAACAATTTTTTGTTTCGATTAATTTTGATTATGTGCTAGCAAGACATTGGACTCATACATGTTGCATACCTCTACACTTGCTAGGTACAATCTTAAGAGCTAAAAATAATAGTGAGACAATAATAATGATACTAAAATTAAGGTTAGAAATGGTTAATAATAATTTTAATTCAAAGGGATCAATGCAGAAATAAAGTTAACTATCAAAAAATGTATAATTGTGTCCACAAATAGAAGTAAAGGAAAAAGGAGAAGGGGAAGAAAAGAAACAAGGAAATGGCATCAAGTGAGGAAAGCAACCAACAAACCATAGAGGAATCAATAGGAGAACAAAAAAAAGAGGGTAGAAATGAATAAATTTGAATGAAGGAAAGAGGGTGAGGAAGGTTAAATAGGGAGTAAAAATGTAAAAAGAAAATAACTTCTCAATTTCAATAGCTTCTCTAATAATCCTAGTCAAAGAGTGTTCAGTTTCGGCTAATATTTTAGTTTGGTCAAAACATATGAAGTACTTGGTGTTGTTGGAATGCTCAAAGATAATAGGTTTTGAAGTGTGATTGTGGTTTGTATGGGCTTAAAAATTTACACATAGAAAAACTAAACGTTTGTAAATTATAATTGGGAGAATCTATAGATAAGACAAACTTTAA
>JZKD02S2191696.1:283549-303237 GCA_000966675.3 Picea glauca | reverse complement strand
AAAAAAACTCGCCACATGGTGCTTTCTTCTATCACTTTTTCTAAGAGTCATCTCAGGATATCAATTAAGTGGGTGACTCTTCTCGTACTCTGACCACTTGATGAATAGATCCTCGTAGGAGTTGGCATACGGGAATCTATGTTGTTCCATTAGGGCTGAGTGAATCTCTCTTATCTCTATCGCATGTGTCTGATACTTGACTATACTGGCACTTAATTGTTGCAGAGTAGCCCGAGCTTTTATCGGGTGCTCCATAAACTATTGCACATGTTCAGGCGTTGTGTCTATCACCTTTTCTATTTATTTACTCCATGATGAGTCTTTCTCTACGTGTGACTTGACTATGTTGTGCAAGTCGACAAATTCATCAAGTGTGCCAAACTTGGGTAGTCTGATGTCTTTCATCACCCGGTTGATCTTTATCTAGCTTTTCTCGCACTTGGTTCATTTCTCTTGGATTTCTCGATGACGTTCCTGAGACATTTCAACCCAATACTCAGTCGATTTCCTTATGCGGTCGATGTTTCTTTCTCTTAGAACCCAAATGTCATGCTCTTCGGCGTCTCGACCCTTTTGCACAATGCTAATATAGTCGATTCTTTCCACGGCTTGTTGTGATTTTTCATACCACCTCTCCATATCTTTTCACATGGCCAACGCCATGAGGGTGTCTTCTTGTAGCTCGTATATCCTTGCAGTGAATAGGTGTTGTTCATCTGTAAACTTGTTGTAGGCCTCCTTGAATTTGATCTTCAGGTACATCGCAGCATGTCTGGTGTCCTAGTAATATTTCGCAAAGTGGCACAAATGTTCCAATTACTTTAAAGAAAATAATATCTCCTCTTCATCCCTTTTTTCTCTGTCCAGTGTGGCATATATGATAACCATCCTTGCATTGATAAGTTCGGATGTTTTGGTGTGCTCTGTTTTGATCATATTTTCCTCTGTAGTGATGCGGATGGAACAATCTAAAGTGATCCTCCTCTTCTTTATGGTTCTCTAGACGATAGCCTTCCTCTTCCAGTCATAAGCGATGGCATGTATGTCGGATACTTCATCCATGGGTTCAAGGATATGTTGATCTCCCCAGGTGATTGTATTCCCCAGACTCCCAATGGTATATACTTGTTCAAGACTGGGTTCTTGAACTTCCTCCCTGTGCTCCGAAGGCCCGGATTATGTTTGCCTCTCATCGGCAGGTTGAGTTCCAATTGAAATTTAGGCATCGGGGTTAGGCTTGGTACTTACTTGATCCTCGGTCATTGAGACATCAATTTCCCATTGTAGAGATTCTTCCTTTTTTTCACCCGGCCCTGGCTCATCCTTCGTACTATCTGCTTGGGTCTCTGGTGCATTGGGAAGCTCAGTGTCTAAGACACTCTTGATTTCTTGTTTGTTCTATGGAAGCCCTTGAATTTGAGCATCGGGAACAGGGGAAGATGACTTCTCTAGTTCCTTTTCCTCTTCGATATGTACAGGGGTCACAAGGGATACCTCCGGGTTCTCATCATCAGCATATATTTTTATCAGTTCTCTTAAGGGGTTTGGCATAGTTTTTTCTTCCTGATGTTCTGACTGTCTCTGGTTGAGCTGAAACACCTATCAGTGATCCAGTCGGTGGTGTTGTGAATTTTAGGTCATCTAACCCAGTAATTTCATCAATGTCTATGAATTCAGGGCCGCTTGGGCCCATCTGGCTTTTATTTGGGTTGTCGTCGGGGAGCCTTGTCATATTTATGAGGTTCATGTCATCTTGCAGTCGATCAATTATCTGCTACACCTGTTCTATCATGAGTAACCCCCTCTCTCGTGCATCCTGATCCATGGGGGTACCTCTACCTTGCACCGGAGCTACCAAGGGGGTTTTTGCTACTTTTATTTCCTCGGCTGCTATCATTTATTCTCTTGCCCTAAGGGCCCCTTGAGCTGATTGTTCTAGGATCGTCACCTGTTCATCAAGGCTCATGGATTTGAACCTGATCATTTTGGGATTGGCCATCCTTGCCACAACTTTGTCCCAATCCTGGGCATTTTATGTGAAGACTTCATCTTCAAACTTGTCATGGGCATACGGACAGCAGGAAGACACTTGCGAGGCATGTTTCAAGACTAGACCCTTTGGTTCGGGTTTCCAGAATCGATCAGTCTGGAATCAAAACTCCAATTGGCACATTCCTTCTTTCTTAGCTTGAGTGGTGTCTTTCACCAAGTAGAATCCTACATGGAATCCATAAGGTATAAACGCCCTTTTCTTTTCCTTCACCAGAGTGCCATTGTAACCTTGTAGGATGGTCTGATAAAATATCTCCCCCACTACAAGACGGTCAGGGACATACATAGGAAGGATATGAGGTGCTCTAGTGGCCCCGAACACTCTGATGTAGGTATCATGTTCCTCGAGATACCAATGGTTGACCTTTGATATCATACTTTCGGCCGCAGCTGATAATCTCGAGCATTATTTCTTGAAAAGAATAAAGTAAATACATGCGATGAATTCATCGTAGATAAGGGAGTAGGATGTTTTGTACCTTTTCTCCCATAATATGTTGAAATAAACATGGACCGAGAGTTCTGCGATGTGCCAGCTCAGGTTCATGGCGGCAAAGATGTTTCTGGCACACATGACGTCTAGTAAATACGAATCCATGTAGAAGGCTAGAATCTCTCCTTATTTCGACATATAATCCTGTTGTATGCAGATGCTCAGCTACTTTGAAATGATGTCTCCCCAATTGAAGTCACTCCCAGAAATGGCCATTGTGTAAGTTAGAGGAATCCATGCCTCTAAAAATCTATAGCAGTCTTTATCCCCATACAACCGGCATATGAGAGTCATTAGATAGATATACAGATCCCTTAGGTTGGTCGTCTGGTACCAGCCAAAGGTCCGATTAGTGTATTTTTTATCTTCTCTCGACCATGAGGCCATCACCCGACTCATGTCGTGGCGCTCGTAGAATTTTATGATGAAATCGATGTTCAGTCTCTCCTCCAAGTCCCTAAGCTTGTAGTACTTCTTCACCTCAACCGGAAGGAAAACCCTGACACACCCACCACTGTTGTCGTTGATTAAACACTTATGTGTGTCTGTGTGGTCGATGAGCCACTATAGAAGATCTATACAGGGAAACATAGGGGTGCTTCTTGCTACCATGTGTAGGTAACACCGTCAGATATTTGGAAAAAGTCCGTCGTCGATATTTCTCATATCTGGGTCATTATGTGGGATATATTCCAGGAATTTTTCCTGAATGGTCTTCTTGAAGAGTTCTCCCCAATGTGGGAATATCGCCTTGGTCCCTGCGTTTTCCTCTATGTCTCCAAAAGCTTACAATTGAATGAAAACCTTCTTTGTAGATGTCTTAATGACTGGTTCCGGTCTCGGCATGTATTCCAACTATTTTTCTACCCCTGGAGAGGAACCTTCTCCGACCTCTGGTTCTTTTAGCTTCGGTGATCGCCTAGTAGTCGGATTTCTTGGAGGCATTGTTCCTGCAATCAAAATAATTTTTTTAGAGACTACGTACAGAGCAACGCTAGATAAAATATGAAGTGTAAGAATGAGAAATCCATAGACTGGTACATACTTGTAAAGATTTCTAAAACTGGCTATTTGATACTCACAAGATCTCAACAGCTTTCAAATTGCTCATTTCACTTATGTCGATGCTTTGAAACTCCTTTGCACATAGAATGGTTTTTTTTACAATGGCTCAAGAGAATTTAAACTGAGGAAGAACTTACCTTGTCATATCAACCATTTAATTTGGGTGATAAGTGGAATTCAAACCAATATTTCGTTGAATCTCTGTAACTCAAATTCATCGTGGGTTGACGGTGGAGGGTGATGTGTTCTATTGGTAATTTCAAATGGTTGTTTGGATTCTCACATGAAGTAGAAACTAATGCAAGATTTGGAATTAATTAGTTCTTTAAATGCTTTGAATCTAAATGTATCTAGCGCTAAAACGTCCCATCATGTCGCTTTCTTAGTGGGCAGATCGGGGATCGAAAATGTGTTATAGACATTTTTGTTGATATCCTTCTGTGAAAAACCTCCAACGCCGATCAATTTCATCATACGGTGCTGACGTGGCACAACTGACTCAGAGTTGTGACTTGGACCTAGGGAACCAAGGATGACTCGGAGTTAATCTAGACCATACAATTTCTCCAATCTGGTAGAGACACATGGCATTGAAGACTGGTGACTTAATCTATGTGCATTAGTTGGAGTCGAGACTTTCTTCAAGTTGTGCATTCCAAAATAAACCTGGACTCGCCGATGTCAAAAAGGTATTGGGGGTCAACGATCGGGGATGAACTTATCACGAGTTTCTTCAAATTAGCTTCCTCCAAAACTCTTGATCCTGAAATGCTTCAGGAATCGGTGATCGGAGAAAAAACTTTAGTGTGGTCAGAATGTTCATCGCAATTCAGTTTTCTTCGATTCTGAAAAGCACGTCGGGTATCGGTTATCGCCGATATCTTTTCTTTCTTTTTAAATGTTTACTCCCTTCGTCTCTTACCGATGTTGAAGGGTATCGGCTATTGGAGATGTCTGGATGTGATACTTGTCATGAAACAAAAATTCCTTTCATCGATATCAATGAAGATTGGTGCTTGGCAACTGAGGTTTTCCAAGTGATTCATTTTCACCTCTTAATTTCTTCTGATGTTGAATCTTGAGCACGTCGGGTGAAGCATTTTGGTTGTTGATTCCTTATTTGAGTGTTAAGCATTTTTAATTCATGGGGTTTCACAAACCTGAATAGCTGATGAGAGTCAAGAGAATCAAGCAAAGACAAAATAATTTCTCAAAACAAAATCGGGTTCAGACAGTGCAAAGATCAAGTGGTACCCAAAAAGTGAAAAATGACATAGGATTTTTAGGGTGTGTTGATTTCTCAACAAATGGTGACCTACTGAGCAAAATTAGAAACTTTGTTCCTCCCTCGGGCTCGCCTGATGCGAAAGATGATTAGGAACTTAATTTGCCTTCATCGGAGCTTCTTTTTACCCTTGCATTTGAAATTTCTTGGTTGAAACATATGAGCCTGCCTGTGGGGTTTTTAAACTTTATTCAACCTTTGTTTCCAGTAACCCTGACTCACACCCCCCTTTGACAAGAGTCTAGTAAAGCATTCACTAGAACTAGGCCTTTTAGTTACCCCTATTCATTTTCTACGGTGTTGCTCTGCTGCCAGCGAGTGTCCATAGCCCAGCAGAGTCACCCCGACGTCACAGACCTTGCTTCGCTTCCAATGAGCATCCATAGCCTCGGTGGAGATATCTTCCTACCCTCTCCTACTGTGCGCTCATTTGATATAGTTTACTTTTATTTCGGCAGAGATACCTGAGCGAGCGAGAGAGGAGGACGTCTGTTATTTGCAAAAAATGAGATGGTTAAGGTGAAACTCACTACCTATGTCTCTGAGATGCATGTAGTCCTTTCCAACTTGCCGTCTTTCCCTTAAGGTTTTACTAGATCACTAAGAAGACACTTCCACATTTCTCCAAAGTTGTTCATCTGCGCAAGCTGGATAGATAACCCCTTGAAACAACCGCATGTTCCCTAGCATTTCTTGTGTTTGTATGTGAGCGACGAGTTAGGAACGGAGTTCACTATGTCGCATTATTTGAGGTCAACCATTGTCTTGCTAAACACAACTTTAAAAATCTCAGAAGCACAATCGCAAAAGATAAAAAAATGTATACATGCAAAAGATGAATCAACACATCTAAAATAAACATAGAAAATTAATAAATAAATAAATTTTAAGGAAAATATTGTTTCAGGGCTTGGCCATTCACTGGGAGAGCATCAGGTTCCCCCCTACAATTCTGTAGTCGATATGTGCCTAGCCCAATATTTTCGGCCACCTGGAAAGGTCTGAGCCATAGATTATGAAACTTAGTATGTTTTCCTTTAGGCTCATTTGCTCTGTCCCATTTTAGGACTAAGTCTCCTACCTCAAAATTCTTCTCTTTAGCCTTATGCTTATCAAACCACCTTTTAACTATCTGTTGGTGGGCTATGAAATTTGATTCATCTTTCTCCCTTTCTTCTTCTAGCATGATCAGGGTGTCAATTATTTGTTGTATGACTGATGAGGGTTGCTCTCTGGAATCTTGGGCAAGTTGAAGAGATGGAAGATAAATCTCGTTCAGGAGAATGGCTTCTTGTCTGTATATCAGAAAGTATGGGGAATTCTCTATAGCTTCCTTGGGTGTGACTCTATCGGCCCATAAATAATTATGAAGTGAATTATGCCAATTTCTCTGGTTGTCTCCAACTATTTTCTTTAATATTCTTACTAAGTTATTATTAGTCGATTATGCCACTATGTTTCCCTATGGATAATAGTTTGCGGAGTATCTAATTATGATTCCTATGTCTAGAGAAAACTTTGTTAATAGGGTGGAAGAAAAGTAAGTTTCATTATCAAAAACAAGGACAGAAGGATCGTCGAACCTTGTGATTAGTTTTTGTTCTATGAATTGGATTACCAATTTCTCGTTTACATGAGTAAGAGGGATGGCCTCTGCCCATTTCGTGAAATAATCAGTTGCAGTAAGTATGTACTTATGTTGTTTTTAATAACTTGGTGTAATTTCTCCTATGATATCTAACCCCCATTGCTCCAAAGGTCTAGAAACGGCCACCAGTTGGAGTGGGACAGCTGCTCTCTTCTCCCTCCCAGGGCTTATTTGACAAGTTTTATAGTTTCTAGCGTATGTGTGAGCATCTTTGAACAAAGTGGGCCAATAATAACCAGTTCTCAGTATCTTATGAGCGGTAGTATTTCCTGCAAAATTTCGACCAGCAGGGCCATCATGGAGCTCCTTCAAAACTTTGTTTGCATCTTTACATTCGAGACATCTTAAAAGTACCCCATCATAATTAACCCGGAAGAGTACCAAATTTATGAGGCGATATTGTGTGGATTTTAACCTGAGAACTCTCCTTTCCCTAGGGTTTAGGTTTTTTGGGCAAGTCCCATGATGCATAAGATAAGTCAATTTCTCATACCAAGACTCTTGTCCTGGGGAAATGTATGAAGCTTCACCACACCATAATGTCATTTCATTCTCCCATCCGGGGTCTTCATTTACTTGGTCTTGAGCTTTGACTGCCAGTTTACATAACCCTTGTCCTTTAACCAATTTAGCGGGTTTTATATCTAGATCAAATTCTTGGACTACTACCATCCATTTCCCTCTTCTTTCCCCCATCTCATGTTAGGTAAATAGGGATCGGACTACAAGGTGAGGCATGATTACTTTGGTATGGTTCTTGAGGATGTAAGATCTAAAATGTTTTACTACCTTATAAACTGCATAATCTTGTTTATCTATAGCAGGATAATTTAGTTCGACACCTTGGAGGTTAGTGCTCATGAACGATATCGGGGCTTCATTTTTTTCCTCATCCATATGAGTTAATACTGCAGCTAACGATTGGTCAAAGGCGCAAGTATAGAGGAAGAAATCTTTGTTGAAGGAATTCACAGCACTGGGGCTTGAGAGATTGCAGTTTTAATATTGTTGAAAGCCTTCTTTCATTCATCATCCTTACGAATCATTTTTTGTAGGGGTTTGATAGTTTCCGCGAAATCGGGGGTGAATTTCCTAACAAAATTTATTTTCCCAAAGAACGACAACATAGCCTTTTTGTTGTGAGGTAATGGAAGTTGAGATATAGCCTTAATTCTTTCTAGGTCTATGTTGATGCCTACTTGAGATATAATGTGGCCTGACAACTTACCTTCCTAGACACCGAAAATAGTTTTCTTAGGGTTTAAGGATATGTCGTATTTCCTACACCATTCAAAAATCTGGGTTAAGTGTTGGATGTGATCTTCTATGTTCTTTGAATACACTGTCACATCGTCCAAGTAGACTACTACACACTTATTGATTAGTCCTCGAAATGATACATCCATGGCCCTCTAGAAGGTCGCTCCTGCATTGATTAACCCAAAAGGAATGCATTTGTAAGCGAAGGTTCCCCACTTGGTTCAGAAGGTAGTTTTCAAGCAGTATTCTTCTGAAACTAGAATCTGATTGTAACCTGAGAAACCGTCTAGTAAGGAGAAAATTTCATAGCCAGACATGGTCTATAGGAGTTGCTCCATTGGTGGGACTGGGTAGTTGTCTTTTTCTAAAGATCTGTTGAGATTTTTGAAATCTACACATAGGAGAATCTCCCCAGACTTTTTCCTTATAGGAACCAAATTTTCTACCCATGCAGAGTGTCTAACCTAGAAGATAATTTTGGCATCTAACAGTTTCTTTAACTCCTAACACATGAGAGGCTCCAGGGATGGGTGGTACTTCCGGAGCTTTTGTTGGAAGGGTTTTACTTCAGGATTTAAAGGGATAGTGTGTTGAATGATATGAGTATCATAAGTTTTTAGAGCTTGGTAGAACCACGCAAATACATCTTAATATTGTCTGAAAAGTTTGAGATAAGCCTTCCTTTCCTCTTTAGATATCGTCTTACCAAGGTTTACATTTTTTGGGTTTTCTGGGGTTTCGAGATTTATATTTTCATGCATGGGACATAAACTACCGGTCTTCCCATTTTTTGACCCCTTCAATCATTCCTTTAGGTCAAAAAGATTTTATAAATTAGCTATCCCCTTCGGTATTGTGTGAGACTTCTATTTGTTAGTTAGTTGATCTGTATGAAGGTCAGCTTCTGTTGATTATTCCTATAATACTTCATCGTCAATAGCCTAGTCTTTGAAATTATCTTGGTTAGTCAAAAAATTTATGATTTGTTCATCTCCTTCAAAGACCTTCCAATTAGAAATATTGTTCGGCACTGATGGTTTGTAGAGAAATTCCACAGTAAACTAGGAGGCATCATAATCTTCTAGAGGTGATAGCCTTAAAGAAGAAGTGGTCAGGGAATTGACAAGAATGGTCTTTGTTTTGGGAATCGTCGTAATGTTGAAAGCTTCCAAGTGCTCTATTATCCTGTGTGTTTCTTGTTGGTAATTCTTCAGGTGCAGATAATTACAATGTATAGTGTTCCTTACTTTTCTAACGATGATTTCAGAATCTCTGAAAACCTTCAATTCTTTGATGTGTAAGTCTATGTCTTTCTTTAGCCCCTGTACTAGAGCTTCATACTCGACGATGTTGTTTGTGCCTTCGAACTCTAGTCTGTAGGATAGGAAATGTCGTTTACCTTTTGGATTAATGAGGATGCACCTTGCCCCAGACCCTTCTTGCAATTTTGAGCCATCAAAGTATAAGGTCCAAACTTGTGGGAAAAATCTAACAGCTTCCTCTTTTCTGTCGCTTTCCCTTTTTCCTCTTGTTTGTTCTATGATTTCTAACGCAGGTTCTTGGTAGAACAGGGTTTCCTCCGCCATATTCGGCAATTCCTCTTGAAAAACCATTTCATATTTTTGAGTAAGCGGAACATCAGATGAGAGAGGGGAGAAATTCCCGAAATCAGAGTCACAAGAATAATTTCCTAGCACGGGAAAATATGTCGATGAGGGTTCATTAAGGGTTTCTAAGTCGATGATAGTGTGTTTTAGATATATTTCCCTATCAATCTTGATCATATTTGTGTGTCCCTTTAATGGAGGCCAAAGGTGATCCTAGTCTATACTAAAGTATCTGTTTAACTTCTCAGACTAGTCTCTGCTTAATAATAATCCATAAGCTTCTGGGATATCTACTACAATGATGTCAATCACTTGCACAAATTTAGGATGTGTCATTATTATGATCATTACATATTTGAGTTCTCCCATGACCTTCACCTGGGTTCTATCTAGTTGTATTACATGTTTATCTCTTTTAAGAGGAACGACGTTTAATTGTTTGCAGATAGACAAGGGCATAACATTAGAACATGCTCCTCAGTCAACCAAATAGTTATGGAGGTTTATGTTGAAGACTTTAAAGGTTAAAAGGAACAGTGGGACAAAAGGTTTTCCCTTCTTGTCTTCAGAGCGGGTCTTCACAATTGGTTTATTCCCTAGATATATGGGAGTTTGATTTCTTCCCTGATTAGTGCTTGTCGTAGGATTTTCTACTGATTTCAAAGCTTGTAACAAGAAGTCCTTTTGCTGAGGGATTTTACATATGTCCATAACTGATATATTAGCCTTCAACTTATTCAAATCTTCTACCATGTTGTAATCCAGCTTGGGTGATTCCCATGTATGGATGTTTATAGGCTTTCTTCAGGGATAAAAAGGTGCTTTCGAGTGATCGAGAGCTAGTCTCCCTCTCAAAGTTTGGGTCTTAGTAAGGTTGTTTGAGACAAGTTGACCCCTACTTCGTGTTTGCATAGCCAAGACTTTTGTAGGTGGTTCTTGAACCTCAAACAGGTCATCGGAAGGCATACTTAGGTCAGGATCCCATATCAACATGGTTGTTTCTTCTGGTGGAGCAATTTCTTCCTGATCGGCAATATTCATACTAGAGCCACTTGATTGTTCAGTCAGGGAGACTTCATCCAGAAACTGATTGGCCATCAAATTCATGGTGTGCGCCCATTGAGGGCAGTCTCTTTCGAAGTGATTCTCTTGATGATAAGTGAAGAAAGAGTCGGATGCTACATTTCCCATATCGATGTTTAGGTTGGTTGGGGGAGGTTCAATTGCTTTGAACGGTGGATTCCTTTTAAAGAAAGGAGTATAAGGCCTCTGGCCTTGGTTTCCCTCCCTTGCACTTCTCTTCATGTCTACGATTTCATTTGAGAGATTTTTTACCATGCATTGTAGGTCCTCTATGTCCCCAATTCCCTTTTCAGGAGTTTGTTCTATTTGTTTCCCTGGGGGTCTAGTAAGCAATATCCCTCTCCAGGGAGGAGGTTGAAATTATTTCTTAACTGAGGAGACCTGGCCTTCTTTACACCCCTTCATTTGGAACTCTATCATTTTTGCGTCTTCAAATTTCTCAGCTAAGGTTGGTTTAGCAGCCCTTTTCACAAACATGGAAATAGAAGCTGGGAGAGCATTAGCGTATACTTCGATTTGCAACTCCTGAGTAGGTTTAGCCTCGGGCTAGAATTTGTTTAATATGGTTGTCAATATTTGATTAAAGTTTTTTACCCTTTCATTCGGACTCATGGTTGTGGAGAACAACTCATCCATCAAATCTCATGTATTAATTTCTTTTGCAAATTTATCTAGAAAATCCTTTTGAAACTTCATCCAACTAGTTATGGATACTACAGGTAAGTTAAAATACCACGTGGAAGATGAATTCTCAAAAGTGTAAGGGAATAGCCTGCAAAATACGTTTTCATGTTGGACATTCATAAGTCTGATAGCTAGTATGAATTTTTTGATATGGTCTTCAGTCAATCCTAAGGTTTTGGGGTCAAATTTAGGAAGTAACTTCTCTAGATGTCGGGGGAGGTTATGTAATTTTCCAGGGATGGACAAAGAATCTCTGTCCAACCAAGGTTGATTATTCTGAGGTGGGTTTCCCCTTTATTCATCATGGTCATGGTTATATTCCATGTATTCAAATCCTAAGTTAAACCCTTCTTCTTCTGAGAACTCATCGGGCTTGGAGAATTTATCGTCCGGTGTTTCGGGGATTAGATTAAGAGGATGTTCGATTTTAGCGAGGGAAAAATCTACTATGTCTTCTACTGTGTGAACAAAAACTCGATCTGGGAATTTGACCACCGGTCTACTTATTTTCTTTCTTCAAGGAAGTAACAGAGCTAAGGGTAGCGCATTGATCTGTCGAGCATAAGCTCTTGTGATTCTTCTGAATTGATTCAATTCCTCATGAGGAAGAGCATAAGGTATATCTGAGAACATGAATTCTTCCTTAGGCTAGGGTGAGTTACTCGTTTCAGGACTACTCGGTGTGTGTGGGATGTCTTGGGAATGACTAAATCTACAAGATGTCTGAAATATTATGTGAAATATGTATTCATACATTCATTCTTCAGGCCCTCCTTCTAGCGCCAATTCTGTTGAGGGGTCCTAAATCCCTTTATCTCAAAAGCAGGAACCAAACCCGCCACTGAGGGTCAATTAGACTATGCAGCATTTAATAGTGGAATGGTTCTCTAGATCTTGCAATCCGGCCAAAATAATCGATGGGATTTACGTTTTCTTGTGAAGTTTTCCTCCTTTGGTTTGGAAGTTATCTGCTTTTTTGTATTTTATCTTAGGTAGGACTAATATAAGATAAAGCCGGTATAAGCCAACTAAGTAACAAAGTGGGAACAAACTTAACTACTAGAGAAAAGGTTAAGCTTGGGATAACACTGTCACTCTAGCATGCAGATAGTGATTGTCTACCAGAGGCCTAGTACTAATACATCAACCGTGCAAGTATTCCAATTACTGAGTGAGATACAAATTATCATAAGAAAACATGCATGTGATAAACAATGTCCAGTAAAATAATTCACTCAACTCTAATCATCAATCACATAATAACACAACGATTTATTTTCATTATAAAGACAAGAACTGTAAAACATTGAATCAGATAACTTCTCAACAGATTTAATAGCTCTTAATCATTATTGCATCCATTCATGAGATGAAATAAGAAATAATTCTTCTCCACATCCAATCATACATGAATTTGATGTAAACACAAACTTGTCTCTAGTCCCAAAAGGACTTCTCAATTAAAGGCAGCTCTGAAATAGTTCTTAACAAAACCAAACATGAGAGCTTCTTGCAACAACCATCAACCTTCAACTAATCAGTCGATGCTCTTATTTATAGCACAAAATTAACTAAAATTAATAATTAAAGTGTAGCTAAGAAAAACAAAACTCGCCACATGGCACTTTCTTCTATCAGTCTTTCTAAGAGTCATCTCAAGATATCAATTAAGTGGGTAACTCTTCTCGTACTCTGACCACTTGATTAATAGATCCTCACAAGTGTTGGAATATGGGAATATATTATGTTCCATTGGGGCCAAGTGAATCTCTCTTATCTCTACTGCATGTGCCTGATACTTGACTATACTGGCACTTAACAATTGCAGTGTAGCCCGAGTTTTGATCGGGTGCTCCATAAACTGTCGCACCTGTCCTGGCACCGTGTTTGTCACATTTTCTATTTCTTCATCCCATGATGAGTCTTGCTCAGTGTGTGACTTGTCTATGTTGTGCAAGTTGACAAAGTCATCGGGTGTGCCAAAATCGGGGATTCCGATGTCTTTCATCACCCTGTTGATCTTAATCCATCTTTTCTCGCATTTGGTCCATTTCTCTTGAATTTATCAATGAGGTTCCCGAGATATTTTAACACAATAATCAGTCAATTTCCTTATGAGTTTGATGATGCTTTCTCTTAGCACTCGGATGCCACGCTCTTCGGCATCTCAACCCTTATGCATCGTGCTGATATAGTCGATTCTTTCCATGGCTTGTTGTGCTTTTTTGTACCACCTCTCCATATCTTTGCACGTGGCCAACGCCATGAGGGTATCTTCCTGTAGCTCAGCTATCCTTGCAGTGAATAGGTGTCGTCCATTTGTAAACTTGTTGTAGGCCTCCTGAATTCTCTCCTTAGGTACACCACGGCCTATGAGGTGTCCTAGTAATATTTCTCCAAGTGGCGCAAATGTTCCAATTCCTTTAAAGCAGCAGTCAGCTCCTCTTCATCCATTTTTTCTCTGTCTAGGGTGGCATCTGTGATAGCCATCCCTATGCGGATAAGTTCGGATGTTTTGGCGTGCTCTATGTTGATCAAATTTTCCTTTGTAGTGATGAGGATGGAGGGATATAAAATGATCATCCTCTTCTTGATGGTTCTCTCGACGATATACTTCCTTTTATGGTCATACGCGATGGCATGTATGTCTGCTACTTCATCCATGGGTTCGTGGATATGTTGATCTCCCCAGGTGAGTGTATTCCCAAGACTATCGATGGTATATACTTGTTCAAGACTAGGTTCTTGAACTTCCTCCCTGTTCTCTGAAGGCCCAACTTATGTTTGTCGCTCATTGGAGGGTTGAGTGCCAATTGAAATTGAGGCATCAGGATTAGGCTCGGTACTTACTTGATCCTCGATTGTTGAGACGTTGATTTCCTGTTGTAGATCTTCTTCCTTTTGTTCACCCAACCCTGGCTCATCCTTCGGACTGTTCGCTTAGGTCTCTAGTGCATTGGACAGCTCAGTGTCTAATACACTCTCGACTTCTTGTTCATTCTATGGAAGCCCTTGAATTTGAGCACCAGGAATAAGGGAATATGACTTCTCTAGTTCCTTTTTCTCTTTGATATGTACAGGGGTCATAAGGGATACCTTCGGGCTCTCATCATCATCATAGATTTTTATCAATTCACTTAATGGGTTTGGCGCACTTGCTCTCCCTAATGTTTTGAATGTCTCTGGATGAGCTGAAACACCTTTTGACGATCTGATCGGTGGTGTTGTGAATTCGAGGTCGTCTAACCCAGTAATTTCATCAATTTATATGAATTCAGGGCCACTTGGGCCCGTCTAGATTTCATCTAGGTTTTTGTCAGGGAGCCTTGTCATATTTATGAGGTCTGGTTCATCTTGCAGTTAATCAATTATCCATTGTGTCTATTCTATAATGAGTAACCCCCTCTCACACACGTCCTTAGCCATGGGGGTACCTCTACCTTGCACCGGGGCTACCAAGGGGGTTTATGTTGCTTCTGTCGCCTCAGCTGCTATCATTTCTTCTCTGGGCCTGAGGGCCCCTTGAGTCAATTTTTATAGGATCGTCACCTACTCATCTAGGATCATTGCTTTGAACCTGGTCATTTTGGGATCGTCCATCCTTCCCACAACTTCATCCCAATCCTAGGCATGTTTTTTGAAGACTTCATCTTCAAACTTGTCATGGGCATATGGCTAGCAGGAAGACACTTGCGAGGCATGTTTCCAGAATAGACCCTTTGGGTCGTGTTTGTGGAATCACCCGGTATGGAATCAGAACTCCAATTGGCTTAGTCCTTCTTGCTTAGATTGAGCGTTGTCTTTCACCAAGTAGAATCCTACATGGAATGCATAAGGTATAAACACCCTTTTCTTGTCCTTGACTAGAGTGGCAGTGTAACCTTGCAGGATGGTCTGATAACATATCTCCCCCACTAAAATATGGTCAGGGACATGTGCAGGCAGGAGATGAGGTACTCTAGTGGCCCTGAACACTCTGATGTAGGTATCATGTTCCTCAAGATACCAGTGGTCGACCTTTGATATCATCTTTTGGGCCACAACTGATAATCTCGGGCATTCTTTCTTGAAAAGAATAAAGTAAATACATGCAATGAATTCATCAAATATAAGGGAGTAGGATTTTTTGTACCTGTTCTCCCATAAGATGTTGAAATAAATGTGGACCGAGAGTTCTACAACATGCCAGCTCAAGTTCATGTCGACAAAGACGTTTTTGGCACAAATGGCATCCAGTAAATATGAAGCCATATAGAAGGCTAGAGTATCTCCTTCTTTTGACGTCTGAGCCTATTGTATGCAGATGCTCAGCTACTTTGAAATGATTGCTCCCTAGTTGAAGATGCTCTCGGAAATAGACATTGTTTAAGCTAGAGGCATTCATGCCTTTGAAAATCTAGAGCAGTCTTTCTCCCCATACAACTGGCAGATGAGATCCATTAGATAGATATACGTCTCCCTTAGATTGTTCATCTGGTACTAGCCGGAGGTCCAATTGGTGTATTTTTTATCTTCTCTCCACCATGAGGACATCACCCGACTAGTGTCGTGGCGCTCATAGAATTTTATGACGAAATTGGTGTTCAATCGCTCCTCCGGGTCCCTAAGCTTGTAGTACTTATGCACCTCCACCAGAAGGAAAACCCTAACACACCCACCACTGCCGTCATTGATTAAACACGTTTGTGTGTCTGTGTGGTCTATGAGCCACTGCAAAAGTTCTATACAGGGAAACACAGGGGTTATTCTTGTTGCCATGTGTAGGTACGATCGTCGGATATTTGGAAAAACTTTGTCGTTGAGCTTTCTCATATCTGGGTCACTGTGCATGATATATTCTGGCAATTATTTCCAGTTGATCTTCTTGAAGAGTTCTCCCCAATGTGGGAGTATCACCTTGGTCCATGTGTTTTCCTCTGTGTCTCCAAAAGCCAGTGATTGAATGAAAACCTTCTTTATAGATGTCTTAATGACTGGTTCCGGTCTCGGCGTGTATTCCAACTGTTTTTCTACCTCTGGAGAGGAACCTTCTCCGACCTTTGGTTCTTTTAACTTTGGCGCCCTCGAGATCGACTAGTAGTTGGCTTTCTTAGAGGCATTGTTCCTGCAATCAAAATAAATATTTTAGAGACTACGTATAGAGAAACAATGGATAAAATATGAACTGTAAGCATGATAAATCTACAGACTGGTACATACCTGTAAAGCTTGCTAAAACTATCTATTTGATACTCATGGGATCTCTATAGATTTCAAGTTGCTTGTTTCGCTTCTCTGGATGCTCTAAAACTCCTTTGTGTGCAGAATGGTTTCGTTTACAATGGATCAAGAGAATTTAAATTGAGGAAGAACTTACCTTGTCATATCAACCATTTAATCTGGGTGATGAGTGGAATTCAAACCAATCTATCATCAAATCGTTGCAACTTAAATTCATTCTAGGTTGACGGCGGAGGCACGAAGGGTGATGCGTTCTATCGGTAATTTCAAACGGTTGTTTTGATTCACACACGAAGTAGCAACTAATGCAAGATTTGGAATTAATTAGCCCCTTAAATTCTCTGAATCTAAACATATCTAGCGCTAAAACATCCCATCGTGTCGCTTTCTTAGTGGGTGGATCGGGGATCGGCAATGTGTTATGGATGTTTTCATTGATATCCTTCTGTGAAAAACCTCTGACGCCGATCGATTTCATTGTACGGTGTTGACATGGCACAACTAACTTGAAGTTGTGACTTGGACCTAGGGAACCAAGGATGACTCAGGGTTAATCTAGACCGTACGATTTCTCCAATCTGGCAGAGACACGTGGCATTGAAGATCGGTGACTTAATCTTTGTGCCTTAGTCAGAGTCAGGACTTTCTTCAAGTTGTGCGATCCAAATATGTCAATAGCCTTGTCTGGAATATAGCCTTGTGGTGTTTCAATTGCAATATGCCAGACATGTAAAATATGCATTGTCAATTAATAATAAACAAATTTATATAACTTGGAAAGTATAATATATATGAAAAAAACACACCTACAGTCACATTAATATAATATAAAATAATTGAATAAAATGGGTGAATTTGGTTGCCTTTCCATATTTCAAACAATATGCTAAATCTATTTCCCTCTGTGTAACATAGGAATCTTCGTTATGACTAGCTTCTCTAACCAATTCAGATGGTTCTTTCCATGATAACCTACCACCATGACATTCTTTACATCTATCAGTACATACCTTCATCCAGTTAAGATTGTTTTCAATGTATAAATGTAGTGCATCCCAATCTTGAGCAACTGACCGATGAAAAAATCACAATTCACCAATATTAAATATTAGTTATATATATATTAAAAATATCCACAATTTAATTACTTCTCACTTTCTTCATTGTACCTTTCCCCAACAACTGCTCCCTTTCAAATTTTTTGATGGAGTTCACATCCCAAATATAATCCACTGCATGCATAGCTTGCGCTGCTAATTTAGGAAGATACTGATTAATATACACCATGGATTCATATACCATATATCCCTCCACCATAGAACCCTCAAGACGTGCTCTTTGTCTAACCAAAGCCTTCAATGATTGCAAGTGCCTCTCCACCATCCACATTGACCTTGTGTGTACAGGTCCACACATTTCAATCTCCTCAACTTGGTGTATGAGGTAGTGTTCTTGTGCATTGAAAAATGTTGGAGGTAGATACTTCTGCATTTCACACATTAGCCGAGGAATTTCTCTCTTCCGATACTATATATCATCTTCATGGATTTCTTTCAATGAAAACCATCTACAGATCATGACGCAAGAAAATAACATGTTTCAACAAAACATATAAATACATATTGCATTACAAGTAAAACACATGTCATCAAGTTGTTCTCAAGAACAATCCCAGTTGTAAGAGGGTTTGGAGCAACTACAAGCTAGGGTTTGGCAGTTGCATCCATAGCAGAGGACAGCATGAGCACCAAAGGGGGTGGTAAGGTTACGCCCTCATACAAACAGGTAGTCGTGGACAAAGGGAAAGGGCCAAGAGGTGTAGTTTTCAAGGCACCAATGACAATCACCTCGGGATCAGACCCAGAAAAAGGTTAGGAAAGAAACCAAGGAAAAAGTGAGTGCATGGGAGAAGATGCCAGAGAAGCTCAGAGTGAGGCGCAAGACACAGCGAAGCCCAACGAGACAGAAGGGCACAACCCGTGCAAACCCAAAACAACAATGATACCAAAGGTGATACTGGAGGATCCACAAACGCAAATCTACAGGGACTAGATGAAGACGCATGTGCTAATCTATAAGTTCATGGGTTTATGGCCCATTGAAAGAACATTGCGCAACTGGATTAAATATCACTGGAAGACAAATGGAGAAGTGGAGCTCCACCTGGGCTTGAAAGGATTCTTCACAGTAGTATTCATGAACCTGGAGGACAAGGATAGGGTCTTTGAGGGAGGTCCATACTTCCATGCCTCATTAGGACTATATATGCAACCATGGAAGGAAAAATTTTCCCCAGAAAAAGAGACTTTCAAAAAGGTGTCCATCTGGATGAGAGTTTATTCCTTACCTTTAGACTATTGGTTTCCCTCTACTTTCTAAGCAATAAGAAACAAACTAGGGAAATATGTGAAGGCCTCATAAGCCACCCTAAAAGGGAGATATACATCTTCCACAAGAATTTGCATAGAGATGGATGTGTCCGGAGCACTCCCAGAATCCATAAGTCTGGAATTCAGAGATGAGGAATGGATCCAAAACATAGATTACGAACAGATCCACTTCATATGCAGAAGATGCCATGAACATGGCCACTTGATCAGAGAATTCCCTCTTAATGAAAAACAAGAAGCGGAAAACCCCAAACCATAGCAGGATGAGGATGGGTTTATAAAACCGAACCCTAGAAGCAGAGAAAACAAAAAGAAGAGTAAAACCCCAGTAATAAATAACCCAAAGACCTAGAATAAAACGGAAGGAAGGGACAAAACCAATAAAGGGGCAGAAGAAGAAAAGGATTTGTCAAAAGCTCAAGAAGTCAGAGAACAAGCAACAAACGAGCCCATCAATCGGCCAAGTAACAAGAAGGAACAGGGGAGTTGCACAACCCTAATGGATGGAGAAACCAGAGACGACAACACCCCCATGCAAGAAGCAGAGGGAGATGTGGAAATGACCCTGAGAAAAGTAGGCACAAAATATCCTGATCTCAAAGACCTTGTGGAAAAGGAAGAGATAGATCTCCCAAACATACTGGAGAAATGGAAAAGACAGGGAGTAGACAACATACCAACAGATAAACTTGACCACATTCAGTACTTTTTTATCCTAAGGGAGGAATCCAAAGCTAGAGGACTAAAGCACACACATGGGGAGATAGGACACCTAGGATTCAAAGCTAGTGAGGGACAACCACATCTCTCACCCAAGAAGACGAGGAGGAAAAAAGGCAGGAAATCAAATAGCATAGCCCTACAGGAGCTTGGAGTGCTACTAATAAACTTGGGTAAGATC